>JAHLMK010000020.1:600000-926430 GCA_019915135.1 Strobilurus pachycystidiatus | reverse complement strand
CCCTAACCCTAACCCCTAACCCTAACCCCCTAACCCTAACCCCTAACCCCTAACCCTAACCCTAACCCCCTAACCCCCTAACCCTAACCCCCTAACCCCCCTAACCCCCTAACCCTAACCCCCTAACCCTAACCCTACGATTGGAATGCTCAACCAATTGATCCAGTTCCGCATCACATCTGGCAAGCGTGACACCGGGAAGGTGACCATTGGCGTGTTTCCATGCATGACCAGGTAAGACAGAGATCCCACACTTGAGACAGATAATCAAGCGCAGTCCTGTGTGAACACAGAGATTGGGCAAAAAATCAAGGGGACGGAGATAGTCCGAGTCGGGATTAAGTCGAAGAGTGTTGGCAGAAGACTGATGTGCTTGGTCACTGTCCACATCCATACCATCATTGGTGGGCAACATGGGATCGTCACCGTCCAAGGATTGTTCAGGGGGAGAGTTCAACGAGTATACGTCTTGGGTTACAACTACAGGAGTTGCAGGCACAGACCGTAGGGCAAAAGAACGAAGCGGCTTGAAAGCAAGTGGGGACGGTGCTTCCAAGCTGGTCGGAGGAGGGGTGACGGCAGAGTCCCCACCCGAGAACAGAATACTCGGTTCAGGATACGGGTGGTGACGAGAAGCACTGCGAGAAGCGACACGACTTGGGCGGATGGACGGGGAAGCACTAGGAGTGTGCGGAACATGTGCAACCAGAGCAATGGGAGACCTGGATGGCGAGACCGGTGTACTGGCACGACCTCGGCGAGCAGGACTGAGCCTGGCGCCAATATGACCAGGCATGGTCCCAAAGGCACCGGGGGTGTGAGGGCGGGTGGGCGAAACATCAAAGAGACTGCGAAGACCGGGAGACGAAGTGTGGGAAGGGGTATCATCCACATTGTCTTCATCATCCAAAGAAGCAGAAGGGTTAGCCAGACGTTCAAGATATAGCTCTTGATGCGTGTCCGAATACTTGGTGAGAGGGCCACCATGCTCCTTGTTGAAGTGACTGCGGAGCTTAGGGAAAGAGACAAAGTGTTCGTTGCACAGGAGGTCGGGACAGGTGATTTGGCCGGTAGGGGAGTTGCGTTCCAAGATACGATGCTCACCGTCCCCTAATTCATAGGACAAGCTTAGAGAACAGTATAAAAATGTAGGCCTAATGAATACGCACTGATGGGTTCGGAAGTAAAGACGAGATAGGACAAGTCATGGTCATCCGTAATGTGATGGGAAAGCCGCTCTTGATACACTGCGGTATCGCAAATCTCGCATTTTTTCTTGCGAGCTCTAACGCCTCCCCTGTAGCTGGATGAACAGACAATGCAAGAAAAAAAAATGTTAAAAGACGCACATTGTGAGGGCTAAAGATAGTCAAAAGTCGTAGAATATGTTCCCAATTGGGAAGGTGGTGGTATGTTTTAGGAGGAAATTACCTGGATCCCCTAATTTGAGTTATTATAGGGGATCTGATTCAACAAGACCAAATTTAATAGCACACCCAAAGAAATATCCGGCAGAAAATTCCTCGGTACAAATTTTGGCTAGAATTTTGGGTAGCAGTACTACTTCCATCCAAGGGTAAAGAAATTTCTGTTGCCTGTTAACAGTCTCTACGCGGCCATATAGTCAGTTTAGTCGTAGTTATCACAAACGTCAAGTTATGGACTTTGTAGTCATACCACCGTCTACGTATCATTTAACCAATGCGCAACTGGATCCGCAGTATAAGTCATACTCACCCATGTTCCTAGACTATCCTGACCCTATTTACATCAGCCACTTGGGCATACTGGACTATGCCATCAGATCTCAACATTGTGCCAAAAACTTTGGTGACTGTGTGCGCAGGTCATCTGCTATGAGCCCTACGGTGCTGGGGCCGGGCTCGTGCCACTTGGAGACCTTCACATAACTGTTAGAAGCATCTTTCCCATACAGGTCAAGCCCCGAGGATGTGCACTGCAACCGCCCGAGCTGCCGCGGTATGAGCGTAATGACAGATGGCGCTCGTGTACGGCGACCGGCAACCCGATGACCGCGAAGCCCTTTTCCCTATTTTCCCTTATCATACTAGGATGCGCCCAACAAAAATCAGGTCCCGAGTATATATAGTTGGCAAGTTGGACCATGTGCTCCTTGTCACACAGGAGCCGCAAGCCGCACGGTGCTGGGGCCGGGCTCGTGCCACTTGGAGACCTTTATATGACTATTACAAGCATTTTTCTCATACATGTTGAGTCCCGAGGACGTGCACTGCAACCGCCCGAGCCACCGCGGTATGAGCGTAATCACAGATGGCGCTCATATCCGGCGACCGGGAACCCAATGACCGCAACGCCTCTTTCCCTATTTTCTCTTATCATACTGGGATGCGCCCAACAAAAATCAGGTCCCGAGTATATATAGTTGGCAAGTTGGCCCATGTGCTCCTCGTCGCACAGCGGCCGCAGGCTGTACGGCATTGGGGCCGGGCTCGTGCCACCTGAGGACCTTCAAATGGCTATTAGAAACATCTTTCCAATACAGGTCGAGTCCCGAGGACGTGCACTGCTCCCGCCCGAGCCACCGCGGTATGAGCGTAATCAGAGATGGCGCTCGTGTACGGCGACCTGCGACCCGATGACCACGAAACCTTCCCTCCCAGTCTTCCTAACCCTAGGGGGATGCGCCCGAAAAAATTCAGCCCCCGGAGCCATCGGGTTGAGGTGCCGGCCCCGGCGGCCCGATCCGGGCGCGGTAAAGATGGCGCTCGGGCGGGCCGCACGGGCCTCGGGCGGCTTAGCTTTTTCGGGACGTGAATCCTGACCCTAAGACCCTCCCGCCCGAGCGCCGCCGAGGAAATCGGTGACGGAAAGCGTAGTTCGAGTCGAACTACGCCCGCTTATAGGTATAGGTCCACCTTGGCCTGGCTCCGAATATAGTCTAGGTCGTTCTTTCGGCGTCGTTCCTCCTCTGCCTATTGTAACTCTCAGTAGGACTGTACAGAAGCTGTAAACCACTCACTGCAATGTGGCTCTGGAGAGCTTCCTTATAGTCCCGTGGTAGTAGACCAAGAGCTTGATGCCATCGCTGGCTGGTGCGCTGGAGGCCACTAATCTCGGTCTCAGAAATCGTTTCATACGCCCGCCCCCCTACTCCATAGTTGCGATTGGCCATGGCGGTAGAATGACCCTCCGACTCGTCGATATCCTGTTCCTCTGCACTGAGATCGTCAAGGCCGACGAATGACGTTCGAAGCGTGTTCTTCATAAGCGCATCCATGAAGTGGCGAATGCCGTTGTTTCCGATTGCAAGTCCAAATGCAGGCTCGGAGTGAGATTTCAAAGCCTTTGAGAGGACTGGGCTGTCCATTATCTTGCCCCCACGGACCCACAAGTGCCGCGAATAATTTGCAGCCTTCTCATGCTCCCCAAGCATCGTCATGAGCACCTGTGCGGCCGGGAAGAGACATCCCCACAGAAGAAGCATGAGCTCGGACAAGGCCACAGGCGGGGTGCGTGGGATAAGTCGAATACCATTCTTGTTTTCACGGTAGAGAACCGACAGCCATCCAGTGAGGAAAGTAAGGCTGCGCGGACCTGTTGGCGTATCTTGGCGACGAAGGACTGCCGATTCAGTCCCCCGAGCTGGGCCTCCTGCCGTCAGCAGGAAGATGAAGTAGATAAGCTGAACAATCTCATCGAGTTCACGTATGAACTTCCATATATGATCTGGAGAGATTGTAAGTTACGTGAAGACCCGGATCGACATACTCACATGGCTGGGGAACGAGCTTGTCTCCAACCTTGATGACAAAGCCTTGCTCTTGCCCAACAAGGTGTCGGATGAGGACGTCCCTCCATGGCTTGAGACCGTTGTCTGGACTGTCGAAAATTGAGAAGCCCTGCTCTCTGTGACGCGGGTTGTCGGTAAACCACTTCTTGACATTCGAAGGGCGAGGGTCTATGCGATCGCGGATGTATGCCCGTATGTCATCCAGACCCGGTGCCTCACGGAAGATGGCCGTGATAAGTGTTCGAAGCTGTAGAATGCCATCCGTCACAGTCGTGTACACAGAGATGACGGGAATGGGTGTTCCGTCCATTGTTAGAATGTTCTCGGAAGCGTCCCAATGGAAGCGCGGAGGGCGGGGAGATTGAGCTTCGAGTATCCGAAACAGGGTGATCTTGCTGCGCAATGCTGTATACAAGGTCTGGCGCCTGTCGGTGAGATAGGGACGGACACGCTCGTCGTAAATACTGGTGAAAGCTTCCGTGAGTTGTGGTTTCAGAGCCAGGGAAGAAAACTGTACCTCATGTCGTCGTCACAATCTGAGCCGTCTTCATCTTTTGAGCCAACGATGAACTCGGTGGCAGTGGCACGAAGACACCACTGTATCATCGAACAGGTTGGGGTGAGAAGCTCAACACCTTTGAGAGATCCATCGTCGTCTCTGAGAGCTGAAGCGGCAAGAAACATGTTAAATGGATCAACGTCAGGTTGGCGCAAGGACTCCCGAGATGGGCAGGTGAGAAGAGACCAAAGAGCGGTCTGGACGGAATCATAGATATCCTCGTCCAGAGTCGTGGGGTCGTTCAGACTGTTGTGGAGCTCACCAAGGTGGGTACAAAGACTGGGATCAAGGGGAACAGCATAGTTTGGGATGGGCGAGACCTGGGAGCGAATAAGAAAGCACAAGAAACGGGCCATACACTTGGCGTAGCGCATCATTGTCCTTTCCGGAAGGGCTTGAAACGGTCTGGTCGATAGTTTGGATCTGAACCAAAGTCAAGAGGCTTGCTTCATTAGTTACCAATGGAAATACGCACTCGGGCGACTTGGACTTGATGTGGCGGAGTGTAATGTCAGAAACATTCGCAAGACGCTGGGAAATTTCCAAATAGAAAGGAACAATTATTCGACTGTGAAGTCTGAAGAGTCCGGGCTCGTCTGTTGTGGGAAGACGGACTGCCCTACACAGATCTGAGGCACACACTCCAAGAAAGATCCTGCTCCAGGACGCCTTGACCACGAGCAAATCGGATGCCAGGGATTCCGGGGTGAAGGGATGGGAGATAGCGGGAGATGGGGGGAAAGCTGCTAGAACGTCCTCAAGGATAGTATCGGATGGGACGTCCGCGACTTGGAGGGATGGCTCGACCACGAACTTCATACCGCTCATGTTCCCTCTGAAGCCGGTTCCAAGAAGCTGGTAGACGACGCGCTCAGGGTTGGTTTTGCGGCGTTCTCCTTTGTCGTACTCGGGATGGTCTGGGTAATGGTCGCGGATCTTCTTATCTTTGACCAACAACTTAGTGCATCGAGCACCTGTACTTGTATCGTCAAGTGGACACCGATATCCAGTGGTGATTGCCAAGCTTGGAATCGGTGCGATTCCGTGAGGGGGGCGGCGCCAATCTTTAGTACCCAGGATGGCCAACTTCTCGGCAAGTTCGTCCCGATCCGGCACCTCCACCAACCGTTTGCCGTCACTGGAGCGGTGCTTGGCATTGTCGTTGGATAGCAAATGAGGGTGTACCATGTCGGGGGTCATGGCCACCTCGCACTCCGTGCAAACAATGATCTTGTACACGTCGTGGACGAAGAGGGACTGGCGCATCAGAAATCGACGAGCGAGCTCTTCAGCTGAGAGAGCTTCCTCGCGCTCTAGCTCCATGGGGGCAGTCGGAGCAAACCCCATATCCTCCTCTGAGTCGGGCTGGACACGAGAAGGTCGGAATCGTCTAGGAGAGAACGCCCAGCCATCTGAGTCAGAATTGTCACTCTCCACGCCGGAGTCGGAAGGCAAGAAATCTGGATCATCTCTGGGAGCATTCGCGTCGTCGTCGTCGTCATGATTGGAAGCGGCAGCGCCTACGGAAGAGATGAGGGGTGCGGGCGAATCAGCGAGACCTGTAGATGGCGGCGGTAATGGTGTAGCGGAAGTGGAAGACATAGCCAATGGTAAGGCGTGAGTCGAGGGAGGCAAGGACACTAGTGGTGGATCTGATGTCAAAGACGTGGGCTGATTGTTGCTAGTGTCGGGCTCAGAGATGTTGCTTGGGGCTGCCGACGTACGGGGAGGGGGAGGGGGAGGGAAAACGAGATCCGAATACTGGCTGTGATGGTCGTAGAAGACCACGTCGGGGGAAGTCTCTGCTGAGATTTCCCGGCCTTTGTTGTGTCGGTAGTAAAGGGCACGTATTTTGTTTATATCGAGGCGGGCATGTTCGGGCAAGCCACAGATGCAGGGAAAGCGCTTGGTGATAGGATCGCGCGTGATAACACGGGTGCTTGATCCGCCATCCTCTTCAAACCATGAGTCTGATCGCCCAAAGCAAGCAATGGATGCACTGACTGTCTGTGATCGTAACATTTCCCTGTTGGGGGTGGATGTTCCTCTGGTGGGTTTCCTTTTTGCCGGTGTACAATGGATACGAGCATCCCCGATGAGCGCATCTAGAAAGGTGAGAGTGAGTTTGGCACAGAGTGTACTTGGGAATTACAAACTTGACGATGTTCAAGGGAGCCATGATGGGTCAAAAGCAGAAAAGACAAAGACGATCAAGGGTTGAGGTGCCACACGTGTGCTTAGATGTTCCCCGCGTGGTGATGACGAGGGGGGGTTTTGCATCGGGATAATATCCTTACACTAGGAATCATTTTGACCTCCGAGTTTTTAAACGTTTGACTCAGCATGTTGGTTCATACCGTTCAGCCGTTTATGAGCGATCGTATTCTAATGTACACGATGGACAGTTTCGCGCGGCTAGCCTGCGTTATGTCGGCAGAACCATCTCTCGTGCATGTCAGAGTGGGCGTCTAGATCTGTATTTTCAGCTTCGGCGTCCGGGATTACAGTGGCGTACTGCTACATGTAAGGGGTGAGAAAAAGGTACGCATTCATAACAAGATGTACGCACGGTGTGGTCCTGTTCAGTCTCCAAGGGATGATCCTCATGTTCCTCGTCGTCGTCCTAGGGTTTCGCGTCGTTGATTGCATCGAGTTCGGCGAAGCAACGCTTGAGAAGATCGTCTGAGACTGCATCGCGGTCGAAGACGTCTCTCCCAAGTTGGAGGACTAAATGACGCGACTGAGCGCGTCGTATGGAACATTTGCAGAGCAATCAAGTCAGATTCTATAGGGCGCAAAAAAACGGAAAAAAAGTAAGCATGCCAAGGGTCACTCATGGACACCGTTCGCTGGTGTGTCCGGAGTCGACAGACCCAGCGCACGGTGTCCATAGAACAAAAGAGCGGGGGGAACAAAGAGTACAAGCAAGAGATGCACGTACTCGCAGGTGCGCCGCGGCTGCGATGTGGAAGGTGGAGGGTGGTGGTGGACCATAGTGAAGTGCAGAGCGTGAACAAACTCAAGGGGGTGGCCAATCTCTTCAAAGATGTTGAACCAAGGCGGGCAATTGACGGTGTGCATAATGGAAGTACACGGATAACGTGACTAGCAAGAGTAGATTGCAGTATGCAAACCAATGCTTGAGCATGTTCGTACTTAGTCGGAAGCAAAGAAACAGAAATCCGGGCCGCATGGCCGCATGGTCCAGGCAAGGTCCCATCAAACTCGTTTCCCCGCTTTCTGCGACAACACCAGGACAACACCATGTCCTTCGCAGGTGAAGGGCACCCATACCGCCCGCTGACACCAGACTCGCCAGTGGCGCCCTCTTCTTTGCCACATGCTAGAACCAACGAGCGCGTGTACGGCGCCGACGATGCTGATGGCGCCGACAATGCGGTCAACTCGCTGACGATTTCGCGGATTGACATCAACGCGCAGGCGGTAGGGCCCAATGTTCCCCCTCCCAAGCCGCTGCCCCGACGCACCGTGGAAGAGTTCGGCTTTCAATGTGTGTTTGTGGCCATTCCGACGCCCCATTCGACACCTCCTGCCACCCTAGTACTTCATCTCGCTTCTTCCTCATCGTCCTATTGCTCACTCAACTCTTCTGCTCCCAGCCTCTGGCTCTGTCCCCACTCTGCCATTCACCTCACCCGCCCGCCCCCATCTTTGCCGCCACGCTGGAATCCACAGAGTCTATTTTCTACACTGGCTCGCCGTCGTCGGAATCATCATCCTCGGCGGGCTCCAACTTGTCTCCTTCAACGCTGCCCGATGTAGAGCGCGTATCCCCCGCCTCCTCGACTTCCACCGACATTCCTACGTATTTGTTGCGTCCGGTTCTTGTCAGACATAAGCCCAACCGACAGTCGTCGTCATTGGCCAAGGACCGCGAGCACATGGAGGCCGAAGACTGCTCTGTCACAGAGGCTCACCGGCTGGGACTCGAGCGGGGCGTCAAACAGGGACAAGATCGGCAGAACAAGGAGCGCCTCGTGTCCAGGGAACTCGACATTCACCACGTACGACAGCGCCAGATTCAACGGGAGCAGCAGCAGCGGAACGAAGAACTGTGGGCGCATAGCTTGAAAGAGCTGCAGCGCATTAATCGAGTGCGAGAGTGCGAGCGGGACGAGCAGCAGGAACAAGTGCAGAACGAACAGCTGAGGCGCACTGAATCGCCTGGCCCTCTTCCCACACCGGTTTCTACGATAGTCGACTCTACAGAAGAGATACGGAGCGAGGCGCTGTACAGTCTCCAGCTCTCTGACTCGTCCCATCCCAAACTCAATGACACTGTCTCTGGTCTCAGTTGCGCATCCTCCAAACCGGCAACGCCAGTGAGTGTCAAAAGGAAGGAGAAGGCTGGCATCATAACGAACGGTGTTAGCCAGATTATGCTGGTGTCGGACGACGGCGATGAATCCGACGAGGAATGGACATCTGCCGACGAAGACGAGGAAGGGGAAGAGGAGCCGTCACAAGTCCAGGTATGTTCCTCATTATTTTGATCCCATGCACTTGATGCTCATTGCGCATCATAGCCTCCTCTTAAAGCAGTTTTTCATTCGCCACCGCCGGCACCGGTCACGCAAGTTTGCCATCGCACAACGAGAAACCGCAGAACAATGCCAGTGGACCTGCGTATGGACGATCTATATCACGCCTTCGAAGACGCCGCGCGGCAAAAGGAAACCCTCACGTTCGACAAGTTGCCCAAACGAAGTTACTCAAATCTCTCCCGGACCAACTCTGGTCTCTTGACACAACTCATGCATCCGGATCCTCAGGCGTTACCGAAGGTTTACCGACGAGGTTATTCGTGCTCCGATGTGAGGGAGCAATGGCGAGCGGGCGCGCCCAGTCTGCATCCCAACCGTAGTGCAGCAGTGCTTCCGTTGGCGGCTCGGGTGTCTGTTGGCAGCGTGAGGGATGGTGGAACGATCCGGACTGTCGAGCGGGAACGCAGGCGCCCGCAAGAGCATGAGATGGAAGACGAGAGCGAGGGCGAGGGCGAAAACTCTCTACCGTTGTCCAAATCAGTCGCGCAAGAGAGATTGAACGCCATCTTCGGGAACTTGCGAGGCGTGGATGGAAATGCGAACGCGAACACGAACGCTCCGCTTCGACCGCAGAATCAGCAGCAGCAAAAGGCCCGGGAGCGACGGCCCCCTCATCAGTCGCAGACGTCGACGGAGGAACAGCAACCTCCGACTGCAACACTGGAACGGACGATGACTGAACCGATAACAGTACCTTCGTTCCCGTACAACCTTCCTGTTGCCGCCATCCCCGTGTCTCCGCGCACTACGCGCCAGTGGATGCTACGGACGGAGATGTCGGAAAGCGTTCGGGCTAACCTCTTATGGCAGCACCAGCAGGACAGGCAGCTCATGCATGGGCGGAACAAGAGCAGCGCGGTAATATCCCAAATACCCAGTGTGGTCAAGCTTACGGAGAAGCGGGGATCCGCTCCCGATGGGAGCGCCATCGAGCAGGAGCGGGACGAGGCGCGCAACGAGATACGGCGAGTCAACCTTATGCGGAACAAGAGCTGGGCGGCGGACTACCATCCGTAGTAATGTCTTTCAATGGGGTTTGGACACACGCACAATTTGACAATCTAACTGTAATGGGTATCCTTTGTGTTTTTGACTGTATATAATTACTTACTTATATCTCTCATTGCTTTTTACCCTAAATCGTCCGCCTACATGTCCTCTTCTTCATCGATCCGGAACAGTCCATTTGTTCGCCTTT
Source organism: Strobilurus pachycystidiatus (assembly GCA_019915135.1). Lineage (NCBI taxonomy): Eukaryota > Fungi > Basidiomycota > Agaricomycetes > Agaricales > Physalacriaceae > Strobilurus > Strobilurus pachycystidiatus. Next base: position 916,336 of record JAHLMK010000020.1, on the reverse strand, counting down.
CCTTCATATGCAGACACTGTTCTCCATCACTGTCCCTCCGTGAGTTGTGATAGCTTCACTCCTATCTCAAAGAACCGGCTAGTTGGAGAACAAGATCGGGTACTGGGACCCACACATGACGTCATGGGCCTTCGGCTTGTTGGATCCATGGACCCATGGACGAAATGCGTACAGGGCATGATTCGCTGTTGCAGAGGACAAGAGGTGGGATATGCGTTGGTGCTCTCCATCCAAAATTTATGCACATTCAAAACGGGTAAGATCATCGTTCTGTGGCGGCTCACTGGTAAATCCACGCTTGGGGACACGATGCGGAGTAGACGCCACGCCAGAAGGCTGAGATGCTCATTTCCGCCCCAATCTTCATCATACTCATTACTGGCTTCCGTTGGTCAGTTGACTGACGCTATGAATGGTCGTAGGCCCCATCATGCCGAGCGGACGATCCCCGCCAAAACTTGGACGAAGCCAGCCGCTTCTTCGGGAGGCGTCGTGTTCGCGAAACTCCAAGCAATTTTCACGAGTGTAAAAGAACCATCACACATGATGGAGGTACAGTGTGGCGCAGAGACGATCTCCCGCCGCAGTCCGGTCGCCCGCTTGGAATATCTGGCATGAAGTCTACCATATGTGCAGTATTGTTTATCAATCATGCAAACATGACTTCTTCCCTCTTTGCGACGGCTTACTACATTCATAGGAATCCGGTAGGCGAGTCGGCCGCATCTGTACTTGACGCCACCTCTACTAGACTTCTACACGTTCAAACGTCATGACACCAGCATCGAGTGCCCCTCCCATGACCAGTCACTTGTTCGAGGGATTGTGTTCGGCGGTCCAAATGATAGGTTTCAAGCCTGACCGGACTTCCTTCACACAAGCTTGGTAGCACTGCTAGATTCAATGGCAAAAATGGAAATGAAATCTCCCTCAAATGATAGCGAGGGGTCCAATGTACGTAGTTTAATTCTACACGATGTCAATATGCTAGATGAAAACAATAAAAGTAAGCTACACAAAATGTCAGTCGAGATGATGAGGAACAAGCGGTGGCCGTCCAAAAACTTGGCAAAAACACGCGATATAATGATACACAACTCCATCCTCAGCCACCTGAATCTCCGAAAAGTCCATATCTTCATCCGCATTGCACTTCTGCGCTGCTGCAATTATCGCTCGAGACATTTTCGGAACCTTACGCCAACCCCGCATGATCTGATACAACTCTCCGATAGCTATACGGCGCTCCAGTAGATCTGGTGAGGCAAGGCCACGATCGTCCGGTTCAAGAGTCGTTGGCACTAAGCTGGCGTTCCAGTAGGATAGTGCACCGAGGACGAGAATATGCCGATCACCGTGAGATGAGGCGTCAATGTCGTTAAGGGCATTTTCGTCTTCCTCGCCGTATTCGAGATCGCAGGCGGACATCACTGATCCTGCATCGTCGGTTCGAAGTTGATAGCAGTGGCGGTCGAGTGCAAGCAACTCGTAGCGGAAGTTGATCTCGAAGATCTCCCAGAGGATTTGTGCCGCAGTACGAGGGTTGGGAACCTGATACGGTTCGAGGATGAGGCCATGCCAATCGATGGGAGCAGTGGCGAGGCGAGAGAGGTCCACGACTCCCTGTAGAAAATGTGTGAATCAGATAGATGTAAGTAGAAAAAGAAAGCCATACCTGAAGGCCGCCATCCTCGAGGCACTTGCAGAGATCGCTCTTCATCTCCTGGTGCTGCTTCACCGAACGCCCTTCGCCATCGCTTGGATGCAACTCGATACCCAGGATCCGCCTCCATGAATTTGCCTTCAGAGGCTCGAAGACGGACGACTGCAGCCGATAATGAAGAACATGACGAAGTCGTAGATATGCTGTGAACATGTAGCCGCGAGTGTGCTCTGTGCCAGCACTTGCTAGCACGTTGGGATCCGGGAGTGCATAGCCACTGTTAACACCAGGCGCAGGCTTCGGATTGGCGCACTCCAATTTGACGCGCTGAAGAGCGCGGGTCCAGCTATCCACGGCACGCGGCATGAGCGGGGATTCGACGTCAACGAATTTGTCGCGGTTGGTCTTTGATGCCGGCTGTGGATTGTATTTTATGGGCCCAGTAGAAAGCACGCTAGCCGGACGAGGAGGAAGGGGATGGAATGGGCGATGAGGAAGAGAATCTGAGAAAAAGAAACATAGATTAGTGCGATGAAACTATAATCCGCACCAATACTTACATGGCATACTTCGTGGAGAGCCTCGAGAGTGGCTACGCGATGGTCCGGCCGCCGGTGGGAGAGAGACGGACATGTTTGAAGACAATGGGGTAGTCGAGGTTAAGGCAGTGCCTTGCTTGTTGGAAAAAAAATTGGGAGGGGATGCGAGTTTCTTGACATAGCCCGCCATGCCGCGATATCGCTCTAGTGAGGCCACGCTTCCTTCAAAGATAACGGGATGGGGAGGCGTGGCATGGGCGTAAGAGATGGCGACGTCTTTTGGTCGCATCGTCGGTGGATGCTCAACCCACTTGTCGACTCGGACACCGACTTCACCACCGAGCGGCCGACACAACCAGACAGGAATACCAGCCTGCTTAAGTGTTAGCACATAATTGTCAGGCAGATAAAAAGAATTTTTACACGATACAAGTCCTCCGCGACATCCTTCTGATCTGTCACCGCGCCCACAACATTCCGCACAGCGACACGTTTTGCGGTCACATCAAGGAAGACCGAGCGCACCTCCATCAGCCAAGTAACTCGAGCCTCAACCTCTAGTATGAGGCGCTGAAACATGCACCAGACCATAACGGCCTCGTCGTAGCTCGACGGTATGTCAAGCCGCCCAGCCATGTACTTCAAACGGGGGAGGACATCACAAAGGTAGGGATCCTGCTTCAAACTCCGTTGTCCCTCCACCGCGCCCGACTGCAACTGCTTCTTATGCTCCGCAGCAAGGTACTTTGTCACTCGCCGCCAGTGGTCTTTGAGGACATCACACATCTTCACATCGATGGTGCCGAGGCCGCCTGCTGCGTCGCCAGCGTTAATGCCGGTGAAGTGGGATTCGCCAGGGAGGTACCAAAGGATCTGGTCGGTTTCTATGAGCTGTGATGGATGACGGATGACGGCGAGATGTGCGACTATGCGGTCGAATGGCTGAGGATGGTACAAAGGATCGTCGATGCCGAAATGGCGGTCTGCGAGCATGCAAACGAAATGGTTCTCGCGGGGATGGGGCGGCAACTCAATGAACGTGCAGTTGGGCGAAGTAACCACCATCTGCTCGTCGACGTCGCGATAGCCGACCTTGCCCTCGTAAGATTTGAGAGGGGCATATTTGATGGGCGAGGATTTGGATGAACTAGCGGTTGAGTGCATGATGGCAAACTGGATAAAAAGAAGTCAGCTTGCCGCGTGCGCATCCTCGCATATCGGATGTACACACCTGCAAGATGATGGCAGGAAAAGCGTGCTCGAAGTCGAGGGTTTGGTGCGCTGGCTGGCGGTGTGATAGATATTGGTCCCGTTGCTATACAAAATTCTTAGTCAACATTTAAATGGCCAAGTGAGAGCACGTACATGCGCGAATACCGAAGAGTGCTTTTGCTAGTACGAGAGACTGGGGCGCTGGCTGGCAGGGCGATTAAGATCGGTCGCGCCCAGGTCAAATTGAACAGATACATACTATGAAGCAGAACTTCTGCAATCGTCGGGTGTGGATCCCGCTGCGCCTGGGAGCGATGCGGTAGAGCGGCTCACGATAAGCGAGGCGCTTAATGGTGCGCTGGCCAGCGCGGCAACAGACATCAGTAGTGCCCAGGACAAATGAAACAGGGACGTACCTCGATCAAAGCAAGGGCCGTACTTGTGGCAGCCGTCACAGGCAGAATCCCGAATTCCGATGGACTGGGGAAGAACAGTGGTAGGCGGCTCTCAATAAGAGGGCGCTTCAACACTCGAAGTCGATAAGACGACGACTAGAGGATGGAAGATGTCAGAGTGCGTCAATAAGACGCTTCTGAAAGAGCAGCGACGATAAGTCGTTGCTTGGTTAGCTGCGGCGTCGACAACGGTGAGGGTTCTGTGGCAGAGAGCAAGGCAGGGGGATCGTCGCCTTGATTGGCCCTGGTCCGCCGTTGCCGTGTTGCCGCGCCACCAGCCACGAGCAAATTTGTGGCTGAAGCACGGCATCTCGGCCCGGCGACCGGACTTTTCGAGAAGTCCTGATCCTGTCCCTCCCACCACTGTCCGACCGCCGCTGTCCCCAGAACCCTGCTTATTGCGGGTGTCCGTGTCTTTCTCCCTCCTACGGCGAATTATCTTTGCTGTAGTGCCCAGAACACTGCTTATTGCGGTGTCCTGTCCCCCTAGCACAGACTTATCGTCTTATCGTCTGTCCTATCCCCTGTCGGTCGTTTTTCTGCTGGCCGGCGACTACGGAGTGCGCTGCCGTGCGCATTGACACAGTATGTTTTCGTCGTCGTTCACGCTCTCCTGAACTCGCTGAGGCTGCTTTTAGGCCATCGTCTCCGTCGTCGTTGACGACATCTGACCACCACCAATTCAAAGGAAGACGCACTACCCGGTGTGCTGGACCTGCGCCCTCACTTTTGACTACCCCGTGCGCTGTCGTTGTCCTTTCCTTTGCCTCCAGACTAATGCTGTCAATGCGCCACAGCTGGCAAACGATTATGCCTTCAAGTCCACAGGACCGGCCGTAAAACAACGCTTCGGTACCGTTTCCAACAGCGCGATACCCCTCTATACTCCCAGTACGTCTCTCCGCCGTTTGCCCTTTTGACTGACCTTCCTGGACAGTCCGACCCTCACTTCCGGTGGTGCGCTCAATATATTTCTTCGCCCTCGCTTACCGACGCGACGTAGACCTAGAGATGTTTCACGGACATATGCTCTCGCCATCGACTGTCACGGATGGTGAGTTATTCAATCCGTCACCGTTGTCCGCTATACTGACTATGGCCGCCTCCTCCGTCGGTACAGCCTCCTCAACGCAACCACTCCGCAGGGCAGTCATATATGGATTTTTGGCTTGCGCTCACTCCACCGACGCGTCGTACGTCGTCACTCCTTTTCAAGAGCCATCATGATTCTGACTCGAGTATTGCGGCACAGTTCGACAACCACTACCCCGAAAGCCGTGGTAGTCGTTCAGCGACGCTTCAGGGCGACTTCTGGGTGTACGCCCCATGCCTCCAAGCTCGTTGTATGCCTTCACGCCAGCTGCCATGTATCAGTACACTGACCTGTCCGGACAGTGCGGCCATTGTTCCCGGCGGTGCGCTCGATACCCTCTCTCCTCATTGCACAGGAACACGCCCTAGATATCATACTATCATATCCGCATGCGCTTTCGACACCAACTGTCGCCAATGGTATGTTTCTCGATGTCTCTTCAACGTTTTCCAGCGGCCTAATCACCGTTTAGAAACCACTGCTCTGGGGAAAGTGCACCTCCACAGTCATGAGCAAAGACACAATGCTGAACACCGAATCTTTGATTATCGTGAGTCGTTCCAAACGTCTTTCGCATTCGTTGTCACTCACAACTCACTATAGGTGAATCAATCGACGTCTGGCGGGCGAAGATCACGCCAGGATCACGCCATGCTGCTTTTCAAGGGTATATCAGTCATGGATGCTCATCATCTGAAGTGGTGATCACGCCGCGGATGTGCTGCTGGGCGGCATTGAAGCTGATTGAAGACAAGCAGGCCAAAGATTACACTCTTTGTCTTACTTCAAGTGGACAAGGTCGCAGCGCGAGCGAGCCCATCGCACTTGGCGAGGTCTCTGTGACGTCGTTCTCATCATCACAGTCGGTACATCCTTTGACACCGTTCTATTTCCTGCTAACGAATGCTTACAGAGGACAGTCTCCGCCATGTTCTATTGGCCGCTTTATCCTCGGGACGTCGTCGCAATGATCGTGGTGAGTATGTCTCATTATCTGATTCAACCTCTTACTCACCATCGTTCAGGCTCCCTCCAACTGCAGCTGTGTTTCCAGCCCTTGTCATCTAGATACTATTCGCTGAGTTGTTAGCCGTCTTTGCTTGCGTCCGGTACTGACACGATCACGTATAACAGCTGCCTGCCACTCGCCATGACGTTGCCTTCGGGAATGCAGAGGCTATGATCTTCGTTGGTCTTGTTTCCCGCTTCCTGCACGCTGTATTGTCCTTCATGCGCACGGATGTCTTACTAGCTTGGCCACCAAGCTAGATATCTATGTGTGCAATTAGTCTAAGTACAGTATCATATTTAACTTATCAACTTATATCGGAGACAGTGTCTTTCCGTTGAGTCAGTACTTGTTTTTCTAAGCGCCGGCGTGTGGATCGCGACCTGCCGCCAGCGATGGCAGACAGTTGGGCGTCGCGCATCTTTGGGACCTGCAGGCCAGCCGTAGGCTGTGGTCGAGCCAGGCTCGTGGATCAATAAGAAAAAGGTTCATCCCTTTTGAGAAAAGAAAAGTTTAAACAAGCATGACAGTGTTGTAACAATGAATGATGTGTACTGTAAGAAAAAGACTTGCGACGCGTTCTGCCCTTACTGCCTCCGGCCTGCGCTCGGGCCGTCTCAACTTTCTGAGTCCGCCATCTGATGGGGCGACTCGGTGGAAGGTCCCATCAAATCCTAGACTATCTTCCATTGCTCAATACCACCACCGCCGTTCCGCGAGGCCTGCTTATAGCGGGCGTTCAGGTTCTTTCACCTGCATTGACCACTCTCTCCAGAACACGGATTATTGCCGTGTCCTGTCCCCCGCACAGACTCATCGTCTGTTTTTTTCCCTGTCGGTGTCAGCGTCTTCCTCTGCCTGTTCTGGTCCGTGGTGCACTGTTTCTGTTCTTGCATACCTACTGAAAGACATACAGAACTTGTGTCTGCGCGAATAAGCGCTCACCCCCACCGCTCCTTACCCCCCTACTCTGTAAGGTGTGATCTTCTGCCTCCCAATCACACTTACTGACCGCAACAGGAGACGTGCTCTTGTATCTGAGGGGAAACCGGTCAATATAATGATCTCTGTTCTGGTGAGGGCGCATCTATTCATTACCGTTTCCCCATGCTGACACCAAAGCCACCTCCTCCAAACCCGCCGTCGCATCAGCCAGACCGACGCGCCCTCCCACAACCAAGAAGGCGCCCGTTAAGGACAAGGACCTCCCACCTGTCGGCACGCGTCAACGGGTCAAGAAGCGCAAGCCTGCTGTCGAAGACAAGTCCAGCGCCGACGACGCACCCCCCAAGGCAAAGCGGAAGAAGACGTCGGGTTCAGAGCCGACCGAGTCTTACGAAGCCCCGTCCATTGTGATGGCCACGTATGCGCACTCGGCACAATCCACAGTATGTGTCTGTTCAATCATTGCAACCGACTTCAATTCGATACTGAAATCCAACCATCTAGAGGCTTCACCATGACTTCATGGACGAACTTGAGGCGCATATGCCCAAAGGGGCGGAGACCCGCTCGCCTCTCGATCAGTTTCCAGATCTTCTCTTACCTCAAGCCGCTGGATCTCCTGCGCATGAGCCGCGCGAGCCAGGATTTCTCATGACCAGATCGACCGCCTTCGTGTGGGAGAGAGCGCATGAGAATGGTCAAGCTGCCGCCTATTCTGAAGGGCCTCAACAAAGTCCAGTCAGCAGACCTCTTGGTTGACGCGCACTGCCGCGTACGTATTCTTTCTGCCTTCTGCCTAGTCTAATCTATGGTCGCAGTCATGTAAAACTGACTCTGCCTGGACACGACGTGAGCTAATAGCATTGTCACGTCCGTTCAATAACGACCATCACACATGCATGTGTCCTGCAAGAACCCCCGCTCTGGTCAGGTTCACGCAGAGAGTTTTCATTCGAAGTCCGTTGTCGCGCTGAATATTCAAAATTGTCTCTCATGTCCCTCTTTAGGCTATCATGCCACGTATTATCACCTTACTACGTATCGTGAATTGGTTGAATCGTCTGAAACGATTGCAGATATCGCCCAGACGGAGAAGGATAAGTCAAACCAGTATGCCAAGGTGGAAAAGGTAGACATTCAAAATACATGAAACGAAGTTCTTGATAGAGAGTTTGAGGGGCATCATGCTTGTGACGGAGGAAGATATGCTTGCTTGGGTGGCGTACTTTAGACGCGTAAATGTCATCCGAATTCCGTAACTTCTACAAGTTGGTGTTTTACTTATCAACCTTATTCTACACCTTCGTCTACAGACGAAGTAATGGTACACAAAAGGTTTTGCGCGCCTGCATTGGTCGTCGATACGGAATGGCGCCGTGGGCGTGTTGCCGGTGGGGAAAGGTACGTGCAGAACCCGCTCCGCGAATTTGTCGTAATCGAGGAAGACACGGTCCTTGAGGTCTTCCAACAAGTAGGGATCGTAGTCCTTACATTGGTATTTCGTCATAGTATGAGTGTCGTCCCATCGTAGGGTGGATTTAGGTACCTGCGCATCGGGACGCGCGATTCTGGTGGCATTGGGAGCGCCGGGCTCGGGCGGGAGTGACGAATGTTGGGCAGGCGAGTCTGGTGGAGTGTGCGGCCCAGCGCTGAGCGCGGCGGACGTGTTCGGGGGGGACGACATCAGGGAGAGTGCGTGGCCGAGTAGGTGGTAGAAGAGCACCAAGTCGGCGCCGAATTTATAGGCGGTTATTGTCTCATGTGAGTCAGGACAACACAGCAGTCCACAGGAACATTGGCGGTCGAAGGGAACCAACATGACATCATGACCACATGCTCACACTCGCCCTCCTGCCTTTTCGGGCGCAAACGCCAGGGTCGCGATACCCAGGCTGGACCTTGCGGGTCTGATTTCCTCTTGGTCTTAAGGAAAGGGAACCGTACGCAACTGAACGCGTACCAATAGTGCTGAATTTACTCTGATTCACAATATTCATATCCCAGGTGTATCTCAACAAACTGCAAAGGGATAGAAAGAAGTGTTCACGACGGCGAATGGCCCCAGACAATCCTTACGAGATTGATGGACTGGTAATAGGGGATAAGTCATTTTGAGCAAAAGAAGCGAACTAGTCTCTTTCCCTGCTTCCATGCAGTATGTTCTCTTTTTCCCTCTTCCCTTACTCGAGGCCTCACTTGGTGTGCCTCTTTGAGCGCCGTCACGTATGAAGCGCGAAACGTCGTTGCTGCAATTGTAGCAGCTTTTTCGATTTCTCGCTCCTGCCGGACCGCATAGTCAAATTCGGATTCTACTGGTTCTCAGTCGACATCTGAGCGAGATTGACACTTATCACACACCATTCAAAGAGCGACCGCGTGAGCAGAATGTCGGTAGTCTAATGGTGAATGACTGTGGGGCATCCGTCACAACCACATCGGTCTCGACATATATCTTGGGATCCAGAGGAAAGAACTGAGCATTGATATTTCTTCTTTCTTTGAGTGCTTACCTCGACGCCAGGGGGCATGTCGTCGTACAAGAACAAGTTAGAACTTAAAGGGTCGCGCAATTGATTGATTGATTGACTTTAGCAACCCTGAAGCTGATATAAGTACTTTTTAATACAACCACGAATACCACCTTCTCTGAATAGCACCGGCGCTTCGCCACGCTACCTCACAAGACCCCAGAATCAGCGTAGACGGTTAAGCAGAACTAAATCGATGGGAATCAGTGGATCGTCGCAAGCTGAGCTAACTGTCTAGAGGCGTGGGAGGCGATGGAGCCCGCTCGCATTGCGCTGTATCCTGGATGTCTTCAAGACAAATCTTTCGAGCAAACGATATCAGAAGAAAGCTCTCTTCAATTTCCTTGCTACGTGAGTAACAGAGGCTGCCAATTACTACTTTCAAAAGTATTCTACGTTCTGGGTACTCGATCTTGCGGCACCTCGCCTGACAATCCCTCGAACACCGCTCTTCGACTCGAGCCTTTGCTCAGTCAGCCCTTTCAAATGCGCCTATCGGATACGGACGCCCAGCGTAGGGTGGTACACTCAAATTCCAAGATTCGGTCAAGGATCATCTCACAGTCAAGACAGTGATAACATTCTATCACCTAGTTTGAACTTCACCGCCGCGCGGACGACTGTCTGAATGAGTGAGCTGACTGGAGTCACCGTCCATACAACGGCGACAGTGACTGATCATGGCAGAAGCCTTCTTCTGTTTAATTATGAAGTCAGTCCTCGCGTAGATAACAACACAGACGACAGCGACAATCGTGCCATCAACAAAACACGTCTCCGCAGCCGCATACCAGGCCCACCATACTCTGCAGTGCAGTGGGAATGAATATCCAACTGCAAGACCCGACACCTCTTCATGCCATTCCACCACCTAAACGTCCCTGTTTCTGTGCCTATGCTTATGGTACTCAGAACCGCTGTTGCAGAGGCATTCAAATCCTCTCTGCAGGCCATACTGAATGATATTCGTGCTCAACGGCATGAAGCTTCTTCCCTCATATCGGTCAAAAACTTACGCACATCGTCCGCGCGGCTTCATCGTCATAGACTGTTCTGCTTGTTGGCGGCTACGCAGCTGGCGATTGGCTTTTCACCCAGCTCAAGGAGACGCTGGGTAAAGAAGGGGGATCAGTCTGTCAACCTGATGGTTTCGTGTACGTCTTCGTCGCCATCGGGCTTCTCTTTGTAAGCTGACTAGATCGAAACAGACGGCGCCATGTCTTTCTATCTGGATCACGCCATTTCCACCAGAGTAGGACGATTTACGTATGGGACAGAATGCAGCATGCCGTTCATCCCTTTCTTTCCCGAGCATAGACAGAGAAGATCCACTACTTATGCGTCGCATTCTGGGGGCTGGTAATACCCGGTTGTTTCAGCTCCATCTTGGCAGAGGTGCACGAAGATATGCAGTCCACGACAGAGGCCCCAATTTGTCTTTTCTGAAACTCGGGCACGTAGCGACCGAATACCGAGTGATCAGCAGTTTTGAGCTTACGCGACAGTTCTACCTACCTCAACAGCTCAGGTCATCGGACGAGAGGCAACCGATAAGTATATATTCATCAAAATCATTAAACCATCGTGTAAACTACTTAGGGTATATGTCATGTGCGCGTAACTCTACCCTCAACCATGTAGTATGCCCTCTACATATTTATGTTAATCGTTCTTCGAAAGGAAGCCAGACCTCGGCTCAACATCACGCGCCGCCGGAATGCTCATATATTGAACCTGTTACACGAAGCGCCTATGTCGATGAGTGCCTCGTCGCCGTTTTCTTAGTTCAGCGAAAAAGCGGAAAAGTGGACGTGGCTCGGGGAGAAAAGGAAGCGGTCGATGAAGACACTAGTTCTCTGCATTGTGTAAGAGTGAACTTCAGGGCAAAGACAGCTACAGTCACGAGGGGGAGTGGGGCAAATCAAGAGAACCCAGAACCCCACAGAAGAACAAAGATAGACGTGTATGGAATCCACCGAGACGCCTTGCGAAGACTGCGGAGCCTACCGGGAGAATGGGAATCGGATGATAGCAGTCCTACATCCGTAGACATTTAGCCTTCATTCTAAAAACCGCACAAGTCGAGGCACTTACCAAGACGCGATGATTGGGTCAAGCAATCATGCAAAAGGAGGCGGAATTCCCACACTACCTCTGACTGCGTGGCAGCTTTTTGACCGGATCCTGGCTGTTTCGCCACAGGTTATGCGACCCGAGAACGACATGGAGGAGTCGTATATGACTTGCTCACTCATGACGCTTTTGGAAACGTTTACAAGACACGCTCCTGAGTCTCTACCGTCCCTCGTTGTCCTGGGTTGGACGAATGTCATACGAGACTGCGCTGAACATTAAATCTCACATTCTTGACGCTATATACGCGTACACGGTGAAAACTCTGAGCCGTGATTGATAGCGGTACGACTGTGAGGGACGGCGACAAGCCCGTCCGCCCCTTCCTCTTCTTTTACTATCTGAGTATGCGGTGTAAGCCTGGTTAATGTGGCGTGATTGACGGGAAGGCGAACGGCGGACGACGCTCGACGCTCGACGAACAGAAATCGAGTCACACAACGACCATGGCTAAGATAGCGGTGAGTTCAAACGCATCAATGACGGGCAGCCGTGCCTGACGGTAGACGTCAACGCACCTATCGCCATGGATGACATTACCCCAACCTTGCCCTGACTGTGCACTCACCTGGAAATGAACGCGTCTCGTCGACGCTCAGCATAGCCTCAGCATTGCAAGCTCCCCACAGCGATTCGGCACGGAGAGCCCTGCCATTGAATGCCACTTGACGAGCTCGTACTCGTCCTCCACAACCTTAGCTTTATACCTGATCGGTAATGGACCATTGCCACTTTGATGGGCACCTTTACGCGTTTAACTATATCCACCCGAAATTTCGTCGTTTTTTTTGACACTAATGTGTTCATTCGGCTTCTGTCTACATTCCTGCGTTGGCAGTCTGTCCATATCTGTTGGCGTTCTCGAGTTATGGGGTGCTCGACAGGTGGTGATGTCAGATTCTGATCGGTACCTCGGGGACCAGGTCCGTTGACCCGGGGCCAACCCCGAAATCGCCTCGTTTCGCGGTTGTGAGCATTGTATGAGCGTGTAAATAATACTTTACGGACGCAAAAGGGTAGTTTAGTCCATGTGTTCTACGATACCCAAGGATCCACGCTCTGAAGGCGTAAGTAAACGCTAAAACCCTCGGTAAGCTGTTCAGCTAGTCCGATGTTCAGCTGGTGTTGTGCCACGTCGCAAATACGGAAGGAACGGCGGCGTTGAGAAGGAGTCGGCGCAGCTGGCGCGGCGTCCGTATATGAGGTTGCTGAGGGATGGCAGAGACTCAGAGCAACTTAGCAAGCTGGGTTTTGCGCTGCGATCAATGCTGATTGGTGGCTGTGCTCTGGCTGTGCTAGCTTGCACGACTTGCCATCCGACCATGACTTGCTCGATGCAAGTCTTGCGTCTCTACCTATTCCAGGCCGCCGTCGCGCACTGCACTATGCGTTTTTTACAGCGCCGTGTCGTCGGAGCTGGCTACCGCGGCAACGGACTTGAACAAGACACGTCATCCCCAGCAATGTGGGCAGCACGCATTCCAGGCCGGTCTAGGGGCTGCGGGATGACGACGACCACGCCATTGGACGACGAGGACGACGATGGTAGCGACTCCCCGCCCCACAGATGGATGGGTACGTGGTCGGGGTACGTGGTTGGGGTCCGTCAACTTAGCCGGGTACGCCGTCTGGGGGCGGGCGCTCGCAAAAGGTGTGTTCAGCTTTTTTTTTCGTTTGGATGCGCCAGCTCTGCCCTGACGCCTCTATTTGCATCGCTGATCTGTCTGTAGATCTATATCTACGCGCGGGTTAAGCCCTCCAATGAGGCACCCACCCACATCTGCTCAACACAGCACGCCCCGACTCAAGGTCGTCGCTGAAATTGCATCCGTATATGCGTTGTCCCCATCCTCCGTTCCCCCGCCGTTGACATCCCGATCGTCCGCCCCCTAGGGCATCTGGCTAGACCTTGCGTGGTCCATGGATTCGCCGCCACTTTTCCGCCATGTAGCAGCCAAACCTACACCCCGGCCCATGACCTCTTCGCTTCCCTCGCCCATTTTTATTTCACTGTCGTCACCTGCTTTCCCCTGACTTGTTTAACGATCCAGAGGATGGTAGCTGACAACTCGGTAATGGCGTACTACGACTAATTCCCACCGCCTTGGGGTGCGTTTACATTTTTCTTTCCATCCGCATTATCGACTAAACAGTATCTTGTCTACAGACGTCGACAGTGATCGTCTTCGTCTTCTCGTATTGACTCTACACGCCGTCCGCTCCCCTTGCTCTGTTAACGAGACCGCCCTTTTCTCGACCGGCCTGACGTGGGTTGATTGCGGCGGCGCCCGCGCCATCATTTCCGCTCATGTTGCTCTCGGCGTGCAGCCAATGTTCACCACTCCCGCGGCGTTGGAGTCGCCCTTTTTCTCTGAACGGCCTTTCGAGTCCGTCTGCCGCTTTGTCAGATCATTAACCAAATACCTCGCAGGGCGGGTACAAGTTCTTCGCCGTATCTAGTGATGCTCTCTTTCGCGCAGAATTCCTATCTCACTCTATGTTCTTTATTCTTGAGCCGTAGGCCCTTTTCTTCCTCTCGTCGCCGCTCATGAGCTTAGCCCCAAATGCAGATCTCTTTGCGATCTCCTATGGTCAGACCCCAACGTCACCGCGCCGGCAGGTCAGAGTGACCGTGACGACTCTAGGTGTTTTTTGTAGGGATCGGACATCGTATCGAGATACTCGATGATATGGATTTGATATGTCGCGCAGGTGAGTGCCGGACTCTCTCATCCGTGAGTGGCTTGATGCGCACTTGTCAATGTCGTCGTCACATCGTCGTCTCTGGCGTGGCTGTATTGCTCATCGATCCCATTCCTTGACTGCCACTGTCAGGTCGCTGATCAAATACCTCGCAGATCGTCGAGGACGAGTACGAGTTCTTCGTTTTGGTCTTCGCCACACGGCATTTGGCGACGCTTTATCCGCGCGGAAATACGGTTGTGCCGAATTTTTGTAGGGAGTCTGACAATTGATCAGGTCCACGAGACGTTGTTATGTTCGTTCCAGGTGAGTATGATTCTTCGGGGGCCGTGCATGGCCGCATACCTCTTGCCGTTCCGCCTTTTTGTCATCCATTCCATATATGCCATACTCACACCCCACCAAGAGTCTCAAGCCTTCCAAGAAAGACCAAGTACCCGCGCGAGATGAACATGGGCCGGTCAGTCGCGCCGCAGAGGAAGGAGAAGGAGGAGGGGCGGTTGGCTAAACGCCGTTCATGTCGTCGCCACATTCGCACTGCCGCATTACTCACAGATGTCACGATCTCCCTCTCATGGCTCCTATTTTCCCCATTTTCAGTTTAGAATGTGCGTTTTTGATCTAAAATATACATGGTTACATCTCCCTTTCTTTGTGTGGCTTGAGCGAAGACGTGCAAGGTGCTCTTGTCAATATTGCTTTGCTTATTGCCTCTGCACGTTACGGTGAAAGTCCACTCTCCTCGTTCAGATGAGGGCGGCGGTGGCGGCAGTTCAACGCGAGTTACGGGACTGTACGCGTATGCTCGCTAGTCATCCAATTCTCGCAGCCGGAACGGGCCCAAAAGGATAGAACTCGTCGCCAACACAGATAAAATGAAATCAATTCTCCCAAAATCCTAAATACTTTGCTACGATTGATCAGGATCCAACGCCATCTTCAATCGCCGCTGGATTGCTTCCAAGTGGTGCTGGGCTGTGTCGGTACCAAGCTGCATCAAGCCGGACCATTGTCGATATTTGTCCTCAGGATCACCAGCAGGATCCTGAACGTGGAGGATATGTGGGATACCGAGGGAAAAAATGGTTTGGCTGATGATCTCTTCGGAGAATAGTGGCCCGTCTAGAACAGCACTAGGTGGCTCGCTCGCAGCATCCTCCGATACAATTTTCTGCTGAGCACGCCCGATGGCGCGCTCACGGCGGGAAGTCTGCTGCTCCTCGATGGCATTCTGCAGTGCTTTCTTGGCGTCTCCAGGCCGGTGAAGCTGGTTGGGGATAGACGACATGGCAACTTCGTCTTCGCCTTCGCCCTCATCGTCGCTTTCCTCATCATCATCCTCATCCAGTGCCAGCTCCATACGTGCCACCCAATCTCGATACTCGACAAAGTTGAACACCTCATGACCGGCAAAGACGTCATCTCGCCTGCAAACCCTCCAGCGGAACCACTCTCCCGCACCAGCAATCAAAATAACCTCGTCCTGATGGGCATAGCGGAGAGTGGAGAACAGGCAGTGCGCCTGGTGTTCCGACTGAAGTTGGGCGTACGAAAGAAGGTCCCAGAGCTCTTTCAACCATTCCGCCGCAGTGCGCGGATGTCGTGATGGAGGTCTTTTGAGCTCGACTATGCAGGGGACGTCGAGTCTGATGACACGGACTTTACGATAAGGGATATGGTTTATGCCGAGATAGTCGAGGGGTTCATGAATGCGTCCCATGTCACTGCTTCCAGTGCGCATCTTTACCATTGGCAGGAGGAGACAAAGATCCAGAGCAACGCCGCGGGCAGTAGGCTCGGCAACGGTCTCAGCTGTTGTATCTCCGGGAGCGAGGGATTCCAATAACCAGTCATTATCATCCTCGGCCTCGTCCTCGTCAGCAGGCGTTTCGGAGTCCGATGTTGTAGTGTAGATGGAGAATTGCGGCATGATAAGCAGCGGCGCCTGTCCATCATCTCGCAAGTTGTGGGTGATGTTGGCCAGCAAGGGGATCCAAACACCGTAAACGGGGTTTTCGAGGCGACGTTTGTTGTAAGTGCCACTGTACGTAATTCCAAGAGCATCATGGATCGACCTAATCCAGTGTGGCGTCCACTAGGATCTTGGGTTAGATTGAATCAGCTTCCAGAGTATTGGACATACCATGGTTGACTAGAACTCGCTCCCTGTGGACCTGGAGTCACCTGGCAAGACCTCAGGCAGACCGGGGTTTGCCGTCACAGCCGATCATCAATCACACTGACACGTGAACCACATGTTCGAGTTGGGTTTTCCTTGAACCACCACCACGTACACGACAACAACAACCCTATATCTAGCTGCAAATCACAGCATGGGCCGCATGAACAAGTGAGTTGCACATAGGGTCCGTGTCCGCCAAGTCTCACGCTTTTTAGGGATCCGAGCACGTCTCCTCACGGCTTTCCTTTGGAAATTGCATTGGACAAAGGAATACCGTGTGCCAACCATCGCAACTCAAAGCGGGCTCTCGTTCCTAAATATGTACTTGGGTGGCAATTTACTGCAAAGCCTATCTGTGAGGAACTCGACCAAGATTTTGTGGCGGCTTGGCGCCATTCTTCCGCAAGATGGGCACATGACTGGCAGAAAGAGGGTCTCACGTACGTCCGCCACACCATACTGCCTGTAATCTCAACTCATGGTGTCTTGACTTAGAGCTTACCATAGGATTATCTCGGAACCCATCCCAAATATCGACGCCCCATCATATCGCGTACAGATTACAACCAACAGAACGCGAGGTGAGCTGGCATTAGCGAAGGACATGGAGTACATAGCCAAAGCAAAGGCCTTCTTCAACCGTGCGGATGATCCACAGTGGTACCACTCAGATATATTTTGAATATGGGAAACGTTGACCTGGCACTCTATGAAGTTCGATGTATGCTGTAGTATTGTCGGGCAAAAATCATGATCATGTCCAGCAGCCGTGCGCATCGGGACACTCTTTGCTCTAACTTGTGAACGCCGAACTCTGGAAACAGCCGCCTCCACCGAGGAGCCTCCCATAAGTCCGGTGCGTGTGATTGACGCATTCTGACCTTGCAGATTCAAGTCTTTGACATCACTATTAGTCAAGCACCCACACTGCGCCGTCCTTTTTGTTGTTGAAGGATCGGGACAACGACGGCCTGCTCCTTCTCCTTTGATATGGTTGGGTCAACGACTACAAGCACAGGTTGAACGCCGTACAGTGAGTTACTTTGGCCGACATCCTACATTGTTGTTGACGTCTTCTCTTCATCCAGTAACGAATCTTCGCCACGCTGCGCGTACATGTCACTCCACAGATTTGCTACTGAATTGTCACGGTTGAACCTGTAATTGTGCAGAAGAACGCGGCGAGCGCGCAAGGACAACACGCAAATGGACAAGTACACATTTTGTCCGCTCGCCTACTATTTATTGTGACGTCTAGAACTCGCTCGGTGGCAGCGCCCTCACTCAACGCGGTGGAAACTCGAAGAAGGTATGTATATCTTGAATCTTGTCAACAAGATACTAATACCGTTCAAAGTGAGTTTTCGAACGTCACGCATGCTCAAAAGGTACGCAGACCTCCACTTTTATGCTCCCTTGATGCTAACATATATACTTACATTGGACCCAGCCCAGAATTCGCGCGGCCTCTGATAACATCAGTGCCACGTTTCCTCTGCGAGCCTCTTGTGAGCGGCACCATTGGTAGGGTGAGTTGGTCAACTCTACGTTCCGTGAACATGGCCACTAACTTGAAAGTCAGCATTTCCGGTTGGACTTGAGTCAACTCGAACGCCCCGCCGGCGAGGCCCGTGCATACCATCAAGTACAATCCTGTTCAACTCGGCTCTTGCGGCTTCTGGCATCGGCGCTGCGATGGTTATCGTAAGTTCTTCCCTGTGCGCCACATTTATGATCTGTACTTATTTTGTTCCTAGCCCTATTGGGACCCTACAATTATCGTTAGGCAACGCACCAGCGTCTTTCAAGCATCGCTATTGATCTTTTGGTCGGTCGTTCAACCCCAACATTGACATGACTTTGAAATCAGCAAAGTTTCTGAACAGACTCTGCGTCAAGTCCAGCCAGAGTCCAGCGCCCCGCCGTCGAGGCCCATCACTGCTGTCACGTCCAGGAACGCGTCAAACGTACCTAGACGGTTGGTCGGGGTCTGATAGTGAGTTCATCCCTCTGCTCCGTGAAATTTGAATACCTACCTTATGTTCGGACAGTCACTGGATGTCTGCACTACTGAGATCCAGCACTCGGCCCCCTTCCCGGATACCGAGGCAAATCAATCGAGGGCGCGTGAGTCACCCGATGCAAGATGTCAAAGTGGGTCGATTTCGCTGCGCTGCGTCCGTTCGAGCGCGTCTTGCAAAGAGGCAGCGCGTTGGTGGGATTGGGAGAACTGGAGGTGATGAATCTGCTGGACAAAAAATCAACTGAGACCGTATACACAAGACTCGTAGCAAGACCTCTCTCAGCCACTAAACACTACCGAGTGTCACTCTTTGGGGTGGGACTTGGTTTTTTTTTGTTTGAAGCCATGCCCGGCTGAGAGGGAAAATTAAGCGTCAAAGTGTTTGCGCGCTTCTCTCGAGCAGAGGGAAGAGCGCTCCAGAGGCCACACAGCTTATATAAGGAGTGTAGATAGCGTAGAAAATGAGATACTTGGAGTTGATTGCGAACTTGAGGGAAAGTGATCAAAAGGCAGCAGCCGCATTGAGCGACTGACACCCGGGGTAGACGCGTCATTCTTGCAAGTCCACTGCCATCCAGCACCGAAGGAACGCCGCACCCAAAGCGACACGCGGGGGTGAGGAGAGCGTGAGGAGGGCAAAGAAGCAAAGAAGCAAAAGGAAGGCGCAGAAGCACGATCGATCCAGCGCCCGCCCGCGGACACCACCCCCCTTCCTGCGCTACTGCTCAGCGGGTCAGGGTTTCGCGTACTTTCTCACTGTCGTCGACGTCGTACTCGCCAATCTGCCGGATAACTGCCGAAACCCCTCTCTAACTTTCCCATTGATATCTGTGGCCAGTCTTGACAAACTGCGCCGCAATTCTAACTGAAAATCAGGTCCGCCACCCTATTATCTGGTTTATTCTGTATGTTTACCCTTTCATCCCGAAAAAAGGTCCGCCAGCCAATATCCGATATATACGTATGTTTTATCTTTTTATCGGCGCACAGGAAACGTCACACCTCCGGTTTTGGATACACGCGCTGCAGTCTTATGCCCGGACTAGGCGATACAGTCCGAGGCACTGGAGTACAGTGCACAGCAGCGGCGCTGCCGCCGCTGTACAGTGTAATGCACTGTCGCATCCGCTCACATTCTGGCGCCCTTTTTACCAGTGTCTCACAGTACATTACACTGTACGCCAGTGGGCGACTCTCTGATTCCACCTGTACAATGCTCTGCTGTACAGCGCAGTACAGTGTAATGCACTGTTGACTTGACGCACACTTTGTGTCATTCCTGCCAGTGTCATGCGGTGGAATGTGCTGTATACCAGTGGAATGCACTGCTATTTTCGCAACGAGGTTTGCGAGCGATTGTACCAGTGCTCGGCGGTGTTATCCGGTGTAAGACAGCGGGAAACGTGCTGGGATACGGTGAGATCCACTGCTCGTCACTGGCGCATCACCTCCGTAGGCTAATTCGGGCTGATGGCGAACAGTGTACAACACCGTTAGCCACTGTGTCACAGTGCATCGCACCGGTATGGACCGAGAATATCACTCATGCATCACGTACAGTCACCCGTTATCCCTATAAGGTTAACTGACCTTATATGGTTAACGGTTTCCTTATCCTTTTATGGTCATCCCTGACCTCGTAAGTAATACTGCCAGTGTCACATTCATCACTAGCCCGCATTTTGGGCCTTGGTTGTGTGCACGACCGCCACTGTGAGAACAACCGTAATGGTCAACAACTTTTTCATTCCGCCCGACTACTCTCCTAGTACCGCTGCCCAAAAGTCCGCCGAAAGACCGCGATCCTTCTGCTCGATTCGCCCCTCGATCATATCCCAGTAGAGTAGCATCAAGACATGAAGATAAAAGTCGAAGGTGACATCTGTCATTTGCCTCAACTGCGAATCAAATCCATCTAACCAGGAGTTGAGCTGCTCGGCGGTCTCCGTGTTGAAAGCCCGTGTTAGTAGAACATTGCCAGCATCATCTGTAACAGTCTGAATGAGATCAGGCTGTGAGCCGTTGCGGGGAGTAGGGTTGCACCACAGGCGACATAAGGCATCGGATGCTTTGTGCCCAATGTAATGCCAAGCATCAACAATGAACTTGGTACTCTCTAGCCAGTGACTTTGTCGATCCTGGGTAATGATGTGGCGAAGGAGTTTGCATGCGTTATCATAAGCGAGGAAACCCGGTTTCTGATCCGGATACTCGCTCCAGAGATCGTCGACAATTTTCAGAACCTGAGAAGGGCTTTCCGAATTGTAACACTTGCCCCATCCGATCGGGATTCCACAAGACCACTGAACAGTCTGAATGCAGTACACAGTGCGTGCGCGAAAGGTGTGCTGCACCTGCGAGCCTGGAAGATCAGCGAGTGCCGGCAGCTCAACCGTGAAGGGAGTAATTGGGGGATGGGTAGGATTGGTAGCGTCCGAGTTTGGATGAGGTTGCTGTCTTCTGATAACACGCTGAACGCCTCCAAAACCTAGCCGCTTGAACCTCTTGGAATACTTTGCATACCATGAGCGATGAGCCGGCAAATCGCACGTCAAGGCTCCTTGGGCCACAGGACGACCACAGTCAACAAGGCCGCACATGTGGGATAGACCGGCATCGAGATGGTGCCCACAGAACCGCCCATTCTTGTAATTCTTGAGCGGTGCATTACAATCCCGAACAGCGCAAATCTGTAGCGATTTTGATTAGCAAGCTCACTTCTCCCATTCATAATTCAAACTCACTCGGTGACCCGTGTTTTTTCCATCCATTACAGCTAACCGTACGTATCCCCGAGGCTCAACATCAGGTGGCGCTGGATCGGCACGTTGAAGCTGACGGTTATAAGCACTGATGAGATTCTCTGTTTCTTCGTCATCTGCAGTATCTTCACGATGTGGTGGTTGTCCCTGGCGTCAAAGTTGAGTAAGCTATCCCAATACACCCACATAGCTATACAGATACCTGAAGTTCTTCATTCACATCATCTACGATGCTATCGGCAGGAGCATCCAGATCAGCACCCTCCCTGACTAGATCTTCTTTGTAGCGCTTCATGTGCGTACAGTCCATGCAGCCATGATGCATGGCTGTGGGTAGGACTCCACCATTGTTGCCAATTGCAGCACGTACTGACATGAGCATGATCTCCGTGGTAGCGTTCGAAGGACACGTAAAGGCTTGTGCCTTCCCGTGAAAGACTAGTAATCGACGAGACAGATGCTCTACAAACATTCGTCGTGACTGGCGGGCTGTCATTTTTCTCTTTTCCCCGCGCGCCAACAATGAGTCATTCATCCAGTCAGCAAAGTTGGCCCAGCCGCATTTGAACCGAGCCACGGCCTTCTCCTGCTCCAACGCCAGGAATCTATGAACCCAGACCCCATGTTTCGAAATCCTGACATACTGTGCATCGTAATCAAATCTCATGATACGGCGATTGCGAGTTCCTGTGGGAGAGACAATACGATCCGGATAGTAGTGCGATTGACAAGAGAGACATCGAGCGATCAGCAGATGACCGGTCCGCCACCGTCTTTGTTCATCAAGAAGACGAACAGACACAATCTTGTCACGATGTCGGAGAGTAGGATGTGGAAGGAAGGGGCATAGGATGCATGCAAGATGACGAGTCACCAGTACAACTGGTGGAAGGGGTATGAATGAGGAAGACGATGCAATATCATCAATTCCAAGAAGACTATACAGGACTTGCCCATCACGAGCCATAGCCGCTGCATGCTCCAACGGCTCATTATCGTCCATCCAGGGGCTTGGGTCCTCTGAGGCCAGAGACTTGCCCAGGATATGAACAAAGACAGTCAACCAGGCAGTGTGAAGACGTGCACGCGAGCCATCGCGCGGCTGATTGACGTGGAGACGATAGATGGGGAAGAGTGCCGCAATGGTGCAAAGAGTGAGCAGTACAGTCTCGAGTCCTACACCCGCTGGGAAGAACAGTGAAATAACCGATATAAGGTCCTGCGATGACGACGGCATGAAGGAGGGAAAGGCGTCAAATAGGAGGTCCAAAAAAGCTATGTATAGGATCTATTTTCTACGACACTTTCTAAGTATATATCTAGTCAGAATCTATGTGATCGCTAGCACTAATCCGACGAAAGATCGAAAAACGACGCATTAGAAGCTGGTGACTCCAATAAGTCGATATCCACATACCGATCACTTCCCGTAGCCTTATAATCATTGGCGCGTCTTCTCTCCTCAACCTTGTGCACCTTCTTCTTGGGAGGACTCCTGGATCGTCGTCTCTCCGGGCTGTGTGATGCGACATGCTTCCTCTTGGTACTACCCTGTGCCTTGCTTCCCTCGCGAAGTGGACTGCTACTCGCTCTCGAGTTGCGAGAATGGCTGTGCTTGGAATCTAAGCACTCCAGTTAGTCTCTATACAGCTGACGAGATGACAAAGTAAGCTCACCTGGGCTCGGGCTACGGAATGTGTTCTGCCTCCTACCACGTCCCCGCTCTCGACTTCTCTCACGGCTTCTCTCACGGCTCCTTCCTCGAACCCTTTCCCTGGAGCGTTCCCGGTTGCGGCTCACATCTCTGGACCGCTCACGCCGTCCTGAATGCTGGTTTACCGTACTTTTCTTCGATGATCCCGCCTTCTTCTTCTTCTCCCCCTTCAGAGTATCGCTCTTCATCCACTCGTCAAACTTTGGTGCCGACAAAGATCTGAACCGCTTCAAGCAGTCCTCGTTGGTTGGATCGTCCCACCACTTTTTGATGGCCGAGTGGTTGTTGCGGGCATCAGGACCGAAATGGCGTTTATCGGTCATTGCCTGCGAGCTCTTCCATCCGAACATGCCAAAGAGGTCGCGCTCCGCAAAGATAGTGTCAACCCAGCGATTATCTAGACGTCGTTAGCTCCATAGAGATAGTGAGGAAGCCAGCAACTTACGCTTCTCGGTTGATCCCATGGGGACCTTGAACTTTTGGCCCTTTTGCCACCGTTCCGCCTTGAGCTGATCAAGCACACGTATCTCGAAGAGCTTGCGGCGCTCTAATATGACGAGCTGATTGGCTGAAGCGGACGTCAGACAGGTCAGATGAATCATAAATCATGCGTACTGCCGGGAGCATCCAGAATCTGAAAGTCGTCATCGCGAAAATCGATGTGGAGAACTTCTGTGCGCAGAAATTCATAGAAACTGTGAGGGAACTTCCCATCCTCGGACTTGTAGATCCGTAGAGCTACTATGAGAGCCTGGCGATCGTTCTAACTCGGAGCTCAGTTCCCGACTAAGTACGATGAATTGTGCAAAGACATACCTGCTCTTGTTCATATGCCTCTATCTCATCCGTCGACATCTTTTTCTGCTGCGCGCTCGTCAGATTAGGTTTGGGGTCTGGGACAGTCACATCGGTAACCGTGCCCTTTGGAACCTTCGGAACGACTAGCGTTGTACTAGCAGATGGAAAGAGCGTAGTGGCGATTGCCGTAACGCCTCCGGAGTGCTGACTCAAGCGTCAATAGGTATATGTGTAGGATCAGAGCGAACATACGGGGACTGCAACAGGTCGTTGTCGGGTTGGATCCTGCTTGGAGAATAGATGGCACGAGTACATCATATTCTCAACGAGTTCCACCTTGTACATATTCACGACCACGAATGAGAGCGCGTCCGGGAGATTTTCGGAGAGAAAGTTCTCTGTGTTGCCAAGATAGACCAGGCCGGCGTCATTCAGAGGACTTGTGCGAAAGAAGCGGCTTGTATGATCTGTTGGAGAGAGTCAGACAGACGGCAGACAAAGATGGAAGCGCGTGCCAGTACCTTTGGTCGGAGAGCTAGACACGAATATTGCGGGGATGACCTGTTTGAGCTGGACATACAGGTCGTCGTCACCCTTCTTCTGATAGAAGGACAGCGATGACTTTTCAATCAGCGGAATCTCCTCCGTGTGCAGATGACGGTTATCCTTGTCCTTATACTCGAGGGAGACAACAACTGGATAAGCAAGTGAATTGGTAGCAGGAAATCAGTGGAGGAGGACTGCGCACGCATTCGACCGGCTATCTTCACGGCCTTGTACTCCTGGAGCAGCGCATCAGGGAGTGGCTCGACAGGTTCTCCTTGGTCTGGTGCGTTATTGGTGTCGCTCTCCCCG
Organism: Strobilurus pachycystidiatus; assembly: GCA_019915135.1. NCBI lineage: Eukaryota > Fungi > Basidiomycota > Agaricomycetes > Agaricales > Physalacriaceae > Strobilurus > Strobilurus pachycystidiatus. The sequence goes on along the minus strand of JAHLMK010000020.1, from coordinate 891,722 downwards.
TCTGTGTCTTCCTCTTCATCGTCGTCCTCTTCATCGTCGTCGTCCTTCTCAACGGCGTTGTCCTTTGCTTTGCTTTGCTTGCCTAGATGGTATATGTTACATCAATCGAAGTCGGTGAGGCGGTGTACAGACCTTGCGTCTCGGTAGTCCCGGCTCGGGCTTGAGTACTATCGATGTCCCGCATATCTAAAGGAACAATGGATGCGATTCTCTGAGAGTGGAGGTTTCTCTTACCTTTGCCGCCATTCAATTTGGAGAAAGCTGGGGTGGGAGCGATGGGGATCTGGTCATCGAGGAGTTTCCTTGCAGCACTGTTGATCAACGGGCTTGAGGAGGCGTACAAGAAGGGTTGACAGAGGATGAATTACGCACCCGGTAGCTTGAACATCGTCTGCTATATCTTTGATCTCAGCGTCCTCATCCTCGCGCGCCTTGTCGGCACTCGTCTTGTCCTTGGCCTTGCCAGTGTCGCCAGCCTTTAGTGGCGCCGGGGCCGGTCCTGGCAGGGCGGTGGACCCTGTTCCGGCGGCGATATCAGCATCATCGAGCCAAATGTCCTTGTAGAGAGGGTCCTGCTTCAATCGTTCCCTGTTTTCCTCGTAATATGCAGCGAGTAGAGGGCGGAGCGCCCTTGGCTGCAGAGCTGCCCCATCCTCGGCGCTGCAAACGCCCCAAACAATGGCGAGAGGAAGAAGAAAGTTCGCTTTCTTCTTGTTAGTGTCGGTGATTTTGCCCTTGAATGCTTTCGTCGATGGCGGTTCCGACATGATAGTCTTACAAAAGGAGTCAACGAGTCACAGTATGACGAGGTGTAAAACCTGGAAAAGCTTAGAGCCTGATCGAAAAACATCGGCCGAGGCGGCGTGCAAGGACAGCGTAGGCCAGTGTATTACGGTGTAGAACGGTGATGATTGTACGGAGAACGAAAACGAACGGTCACGTAACATGACACTGTCACCCACCGGTGTTCAAACCACATCACCGGCTCACGCCGGGCAGTGCCGCTCACCACTACACACCACCGACCACTGGTGTACACTGGTGTACGCCAGTGTTAGTGCCTAGTCCGAGCATATTACTCACGCGCTGCTCAACGCGGGCAATCACCATTCGCGCTCGCCCCGGCTACTTCCATGCCCGTCGGCCCCGCCATGATGGACATCCCGCAACACAACCAGCCTCTGTCGCATGCGCTGCGCCTACCGGTGGGTGGTGCCGGTGGTACTGTGTCGCCATTGCACACATATCTTCAGAGGCCGGCCCGCCACGAGGAAGAGAAGGACGAGGGCGAAGGCGAAGACGTCGTCGAGCAACAGCTCAACCGGGATGCCAGTGGTCCGTCAACTGAGATTGGCAAAAAGTCTGTTCTCGCTGGGGTTATCTCACTTTCTATTCCTTATTCTCATTTGCAGTACCACCGACGATCAGCCTATCATTCACCAGCATGAGCCCGAGCAGAAACGCCGCCCAGGCCGACCCCGGGGATTCAAGAACAAACGACGCGAATCACTGCCTCCCCCGACATCCTCCAAGTCTGCTTCCTCTGCGTACCCGCCACCTCAACCTTCTCCTACACGCAGTGTCGATGCCCAGAATCAGCAATTCCAACAATACTACGAGTTTCAATGGAGAGTGCTAAATCTCTGCGCTGAGTTCTACAGTGCGGCTGAGGAACTTGTCAAAGGCGCTAATCCTCTGGTGATAGCGCAGTGCTACTCTGCAGTCGAAAGTAAGGTCGATCCTCTGGTCATGCTCAATGAAGCAAAGCTTGTATGCGATACTCTTGTGAGCATCTTTATTGTAGCCTGCCTTTCACAGAGGCCAATATCCCACACTAGATTGCGAATCCTTCGCCTTTGATAATGACGCCACCTCCGCCCATGTATCCTGTGGTTCCCGCCCTCTACCAGCCTTCCGGGTCTGCCCCTCCTCCTCCGCATCCGCCTCCTTCAACCTCTGCTCCTCCGATCGTCATCAATCAGCCACAGTCTTTCGTGGTGTCAATGGGTCCGACTCAGTATCCCATGTATCCCCCATACCAGGCGATTCCATATTATCATTACCCTCCCTATCCGCCTCCTCCTCCGCCCGGAGCGTACTATAGTTCGCCACCAGTGCAAGCGTCGGCACCAGCACCCCCATCCACGACCGCACCGACGCCCCGCTCACAGCCGGCACCTACTTCAGCGCCTCCTCCCACAGCGACCATTTCCGGTGTTGCTGGTCACCAAGGAGCATGGTCTGATACCGAGACAGACCATCTCAAGAATCTGGTCGAGGAGAGCAAATCCAGCCTCTCGTCCGGAGAACTCGATTGGGACTGGGTAGTGACTCAGTTCGGCAACGACAGAACCAGGTATAGCTCTTTTCGTTGCTGATCCTCCGAACTTACGACATCTTCCTTAGACACCAAATCCTGATCAAGGCTGCACAACTGGGGCTCAAGGAGAGTTCGACTCGAGCTACGCCTAGTCGGGGAGTCAAGCGACGACGAGACGGAGATGGCACCGCCACTCTACCACCATATCTCTCTAATGCGTCTCCTCCCATCTCCGGCGCGAATACCATCACGACGCTCACGGAGAGCCAAGGTCCGACAACGCCCGTGGCCTTGCCCAACATGCAGAAGCCCGCCCATCCCAAGCCCAACTTTCCGTGGCCCATGCCTACAATCGCTGTAAACATAAAATCGCCCGTATTGACTGCCTCCTCTTCAGACCGAAACAGCTAGTACCGTCCGCGCCCTAGTGGGACGGAGTCCTCGAAGCCAATCATGGGCCCCGCCCACAACCTATTCTTGCTCCACCCCAATTCCAACGGCGTTTCCACGGGCAAGTAATCAAGACTTTCCCTTACTGTAACGGGATTCTTGGACGCTCTTTTCTGACCCTCTTTGATGCTATCGAAGTATGTATCAATCATCTTGTCCTTCGTACTACTCGTACTTGCTGTAACTTGCATCTTACTGTATTCCTATTTCACACTGAACAAAGGGTATTTCCGCGACTAACCTCGCTATCCACTTGCTCGCCTCGTTGAGTCGTTGTGCGATAATAACGAAGAGTGAATGACTCGCAGGACGGAGCGTGCTTTACTTGGGGTGTACGAGCCTGGGTGCTCGAGTGGGGAGTGGTCGCAAGTGTGTTCGCTGTCTGACTAGGAGTGGATTCAAGCATTCTGTGAGGGTCGTCTTTCAACAAATGCACGGTCATTTGTGCACTGTTGGCAGGTCAGCAATTGGAAAGCACAGAAATTGCGATGATGACTCGCTCACCTCTCGTTTACGCTGTCACTGCTTGCAGTAAGGAACACGTATGCAACATGTAACGTATTGGTGGTCATTCTATTTCACCAACGGCCATCTTTGCCACGAGAAATGCCCAGTCTACACGACAACGACAGAGTCAAGAAACAAGATGAGTTGTGTAAGTTTGTAACGACAGACGTTGATAGAATAGATATCAATGAAAAAGATCGTATATTGATATTAGTAGATAAAGGTAAGTAATCATGATACAACAATGCGCCGAAAATGTATACCTGAACCCCACATAATGCCGTCAAGTCCACGCTGACAGTGGCCCTGCAGTGGCCCATGTTTGAGATCGGCCGGGAGCCGGGGAATCGCCAGTGGGTGATCACCCATTTCTGCTTGGACCCGACCGCCATGACATTGATCAATATCATGAACATCACTGTATTCTTCGAGCACAACGTCAACATTGAGGAGAGATGAAAGGAGCACAACGTTGGGTAGAGGAGGTGTTAACATCTATCCGGTCCAAGGCTTTCGTCAATGACTTCAAAGAGGGGAATTTTTTGTTTCAGTCAATTTAGTATTTCCAATTCAAGTCTTCATTCATGCACACAATTGAATACAGCTAAGAGTCAAGGCAAGATATGTTGAGAGGTGTGATATGAACTGCAAATCTATCCATTCCAACCAAATAATACATACATCTCCTCCACGTCTTGGTGCTCGTCCTCTTTGTCATAAGGAGGGACGAAGATGAATCTGTCTTCTGCAAGCCCCTCCCACATCGCCAAGCCACGAGCCGCGTTCGAAGGGCGGGTAGGAACGTTGGCGTCCAAGAGGGGAGGTGCGTCTGGCTTGTCCGACCATCTAGAGAAGATGGTGTCAACGACTGCGATGGCGGCGTGAACTTTGGCGATATGAGCGCGGGCTCTCACTTCCCATTTCTGGAGGAAGGGGTCACCCTCGATGCGGTTGGGTGTAAATATGGATTCCTCATGTCTGAAAGGCGTTCTTTGCCATGAGTTCGAGGGCGGTCGTGGAAGGGAAGGAACGTACGGCTCGGGGAGGAGCATCTCGAGGGTATCCACCAAATTAGACTTGGCGCAGACCGTCCACGAAACGTTCTGTCTCAAAAGATCGTCGTCGTCCTCTGGTGGGGTGTGGACGTGCTCCCATCCTTCTGCTCCCGCGCAGACGGCTTCTGGAGGAGTGGCGGAGTACCAACGTCGGGAGAGGAGGCGGTCGTACTGTAGGCGAAAGCTAATCATCTATGATGAAGCCGGCGTCCGTCAACAAACGTGAATGACAACTAGACGGTTGCGCACCTTGATGTAGCGCTCTGATAGAGGCGCCCCTGATAGAGGCGCCCAAGCCTCCCGAATGTGCTTGTCTAACACCATCACAAAAAGCCGCCGTTCGCCGCGCTGAATGGCGCGCCTGTAGGATGGTCGAAGATGGCGGAGGACCTCCAGATGGAGGGCCTTGACTGGGGTGGTAACGTAGGCGGCGTAGCGGGACTCTAAGTTGGCGTTCAAAGCGGCTTTGGCGTGGATGATGTCGATAGGCGGGACGAGACCGGTTGGGGAATGGATCTGGGCGATCACGCCCAGTGAAAAGTCCCGATGTATTTATCTGTATTTATCTGCACGATCTGTTGTATTCTGTATCCTTCTGTATTCAGAAGTAAAATCAGGCCAGAATATGCACATTCAGGAAATGAAAGTTGAAAACTTCTAGGAAGTCTCAGAGTTTTAAAATATTGTTTCTCGGAATCGAGTCTTTGACGAAAAATCAATGACAACTTTCACATCCTCGCCAGATTGAAAACAATATTGTGTGTTTTTCGCTCGATCCCGGCGTTCTCATTCTGTCCTCCCGTAAAGCAACTCGAAAAATTTCATAAAGTCCATCAAAGTCATCATACTTGCGATCGGCCTCGCATACACAGCTTGTCTTCTTACCATCACTTGCCCCGCTGCGGTACATAAACCCAGATCCAGAATCTCAAGTATCCGGGAAGGTACTTGGACGGGACACTCGAGTGTCCCGGGTTATCAGACACTGTATATTGATTCGTACCGAACAATTCATCGAGTATCTAAGTAACCACAATCACTTGAGTAATTCTAACACTCAAGGGTACCGCAACCTTGGGTGTGTGAGTCATCAACGTAACGGAAACCTTGAGTGAGCAAAGTACTTGAGGATTAGAAACACTTGAGTAAGCAGGACACTCGAGGGTCTCGAGTTCCAAGTAAGAGGAGAAGGAAGTACCACTCGATAGAACCTTTACTTGCGTATCCGTCGACTCGAGGGTCCGTTTACTCGAAGCGAGGGAATGGAGGAGTAGATTGTTTGATGAGTCCCGCACTTGAGCGCGTCAACTTATGAGTTTTGCGACCTGAGGTCTCGACCACAGTGTCGAAAGCATCGAGACACCGTGACCGATAAACTTGATGTGTTGTCGATTTATGGCGTCGGGTCGGGGTCCTGTGAGCGGGTGAGTGGGGGTAGCTTCAGACGTTCAGTGGCACACACCGCTGTCTAGGTCGCCATCAGTCGTACTGACGCGCTGTCCGACGTCCAAGGCACACGGAATATGGGCCAGGAGATCCAGAGAGCTTCAGTGGCACACGTGGGTCTTGTGGGCGGGTGAGTGGGGGTAGGTCCAGACTTCCAGTGGCACGCACCCGCTGCTGTCTAGGTAGCCACCGGTCGATGCCGTACCGACGCGCTGTCCAACACGCTGTCCAACGTCCAAGGCCCACGGCGCATGAGCGGGAAGAATCAGAGAGCTCCAGTGGCACACGTCGTGGTAAGAAGACAAGAGAGAAAACATCACGTGGTGTAGATCCTCGAACAAAGGCCTAACAATGTTCCCTTCGCGACGTCCTCTATCACATTGTTGTGTTTCGCGCCACTTGATCATGCCCTCTAATTTGCTATCTTATCTTCGGGCTGTCGGCAACAGAACATTTGGCGGCCTTTGTTCTCAGATCAGTCACCACGTGAGCCTTTCTGACTTGTCCACTTACCACAACCATCGCCACTCGACCACCGCCAATCAACTACCTTGGCCGCTCCCCGGATCGAGCCGCTCGACCAACTTTACCATGAACGCTCAAAGGATCTTGGACGATGGCGGCGCCGGGAACGCCGTCGACACCAGTGAAGAAAGGGAGGTAACGCTTCTTGTGGCCTAAAGGCGCGTCACCGTTTCACACTCATGCAGATTGCGCTCACCAACGTTCAGCCACCTAAAGTTGACCAGTGAGCATCCGTCGTCTCCCCTGGGTCAACGGTTGCTCGGCGACGATTGGACACCGTGTCTTCTTTCTGCACCCTTTGCTCGAATAGTCGGTATCCTTGAATGTTGCTACTGGAGGAGTATTTGATTCCTTCAAGTGTTCTTCCCACAAGTATTCCGTTCCCTTAAGGATCCCGGGTAATTAACCTCCTCAAGTGTACGATTTCCTGATCCGGTACCCTTGAGTTTTACAAGAACTCAGCTACTCAAGTGTGAGTCAAGTATTCCTTCCATACATGTAACATGGCCAGTATTCATCATTCAAGTTTCAGTACCCTCAAGTCTTAGAATTACCCGAGTGATCGTGGTTGCTTACTCGATGTATTGTTCGGTAGGACTCAATATACAGTGTATTCGATACCCCGGGACACTCGAGTGTCCCGTCCAATTACCTTCCCGGACACTTGAGATCCCGGATCTGGATACTGGCGGTACTGCCTGCCAGTCGGAGCTTTCGTCCCTTCCACGCCGCCTCCACACTCGAGCTTCGCGTTGCAGCATTGACTGGACTTGGACATTCCACGGACATGGCCTACAACGGACGATGGCCATCTATGACACCCACGACATCGCGGACGACCGAGTCAAGGACGACGACTGGCCCTTTGACGGCTACTGCGAGGAATCCCCCCGAGGACGAGACACCTTGACCACAGTGTCCATTTAGACGCGGACGAGGAGAGACACGAGACGAGGACGAGGAGACACACTGGGCCTGGCCACCAATGCCTGTTCCCTGTGGGCACCACACCACACCGACGACGAGACACTGGCGAATGACGCGATGACGTGGAGAGGGCGGCGGTGCGTCATCATTTCTCTCTCCTAACTAGCAGCTCATCCGTATTCCTCAGATCGTCAAGGACGCGCGACATGGCAACAGCTGTGATGACGGGAGAGCGACGCGAGGGCGTTTCAGTGCAGTGATGCATGGGCGAGGCGAGAAGCGTTCGAGAAGCAGGGCGGCGGCCGCGGGCATTCCATCGCCGGCAGAGGCGGAGGTATCCACAAAATGTATCACTACCAGCACAATAAATACAATTTTTTCATCTCATCTGTATTAGTGTGCTTTTTGATACAGATAGAAACCGAAGATTACACCTCCTGAGCTGTATTCCTGCAGGTCAACTGTATTCCCCGATAAATACAGAAACTTACAGAAAATTACACATGGACTTTTCACTGGGGATCACGGTGCGGCGTTCACGAACGTTGATCGTGTGCACGAATTGGTTGTCCTCGGAGGTCATGGAGGAGGAGGAGGATAAACCTAAGGTCATGGATAACCAAATAGGTGTTTGCGTCGCGCGCGGCCCAATCACGCGCTCGCAGGCCGGCAGGTCACTCACCGTAAGCAGTATCGTCTCCCCCCGTAGACCGACCTCCTACGGGTGACACAGCCAGCAAAACATTTACAGGGCATCGCCTATCCCCAGGCGACGCCCAGGGCAGCCAGTGAAACGTCACTGACACCAGCAATATTCGTACATGTAACCCAGGAGTATGTAGGTTCCGATTAGTTTGCCGAGGGAATATACAAGGACAGAATGGCAGGAGTATACACAGGAGGACTAAATGGAAGGAATATATACAGGAAAACAATCGAATCGCGCAAACACCTCAGCCACAAACTTTGCAAATCTGCCCATGACAACCTCGTCGAAGAAAAGTGCCGTCAACGCCTGCGTACTTCCCAACGGAGACGTCTTGATGACCCGCTTTGCAGCCGGGTAGTACCGCCATACATCAGCGTAGAAGTCCTCACGCAAGTCGACAATTGTCTCATCGTTTTCACAACTCAGAAGAGCATGGACGTCATCTTCCGCTACTCCGCATCCAAACCTACACCAACGCTCGGAGCGAGGGACCGGGACGGGCTGAGCCCTCGAAGGACGTCTGAGTACCTCAACCGCCAGTCTGTGGTCACTGAAAGCAAGACGAGTGAGTGCGAGCCTGTGCGCAGGCGGGCCAATACGCAGATAGGCCTGTAACTGGATTACGTTCTGCTTGTGATTCATCGGCAAGGAGATCCTCGCCGTCAAGAGGTGGCACTTGGAGTCCTGAGCAGCCATGCGGAGGAAAGAGTCAGCAGACTTCCGAATCGCTGCGATGGCACTTTCGCACCAACCCGGAGAGGCCATCGTGTCGCAATCCCAGTTGTTCAGACGGACAGCAACGGGCAGATCGGCCAGCACGCCGCGGAGGTCAGCCACCCAAGAGTACGGAGAGGACATGGACAGCTGCGCATCCACCATGCAGTCGTGAGGAATAGCGATCCTTGTCTTGTGAAGGGACGTGTGACAGAATTTGACCGCGGCAATGACCCGAGCGTAGCGAATGGGAAGCACCCCGGTCTCGAGGTAGAGCGCAAAAGAAGGTGTGTGGATGGAGAGCCGTAGAGCCCGACACAGGTGATAATTCTGGGCCACCTGCAACATATGGTAGTGATTCTTGACGACATCCAGTACCACGTCGGCCCCAAACAACAAGTGAGGTTCCACGATCGCCCTATAGACGTTGAGACCGTCGACAGGCGCCACGACTCCGACAAACTGCTGAAGAGTAGTCGAAACCGCTGTTACCGCCTTTGCCTGCTTGGCCTGCTTCCGATAGTGGCGGCGGAAAGTTGAACCAGGGCCTGACGCAAAGAGGATGCCAATGAACTTGTAATGGTCCACCTCCTGAAGCATGGCTCCATCGACGCGCAATGCGTCGCCGCGGGCAGAGGTGCCATTGAAGACCATCCACTGACTCTTGGCCACGGACATGATCATGAAGTTTGTCTTGCACCAATCGAAGAATGCGTCGACCTTCTTCTGCAACGAGACAATGCTTGTGGACCACATAGCGACGTCGTCCGCGTGCTCCACATTACCCACTCTTCGCGTCCCAAAGACAATGTCGTCGTCCGTGGCAGGAATCATCCGGCTGACATCAGCGAAGTACAGGTTCCACAGGAACGGCGAGAAGGAGTCTCCCGTAAGCACACCAATGAGGGACTTAAACTCCCCACTTCTCTGACCATCATGCCTCACGACATAGCGCATGCGGGCGTAGAGCATACGCAACCAGTCGAAGATAGGGCCGCGCATTCCGCGTCGGAAAAGCTTGACCCAGAGGGTAGGAAGGTCGGTCGCGGGGAAGGCGTTCTTCAGGTCAATGAACACGACGTAGAGCTTCCTCCCCAGCCGCTTCGCGTTGTCTATAGCACATCGCAAGATGAAGGGATTATTTGATCCCCGCCTCCCGCGCAAGAAACCATTCTGGGTATCTGGTATAATCCCCACGTCGGCCTCCCATTCGATTGCACGTCCCTCCACGAGAAGGGTAAAGACCTGAAAGAAGTCAGATTACATACTTTAATGGCACAGGTCAAATACCTTCACGAGGCAGCACTCGAGACCCACTAGCCTGTAGCTCTCCGGGTCATTCGCAGGCTTATCCGGCCCGCCTTTCAATATTCCAATGAGCATTGTCACCAACCAGACTGTCGGAGCCGTACAATGAGCGACACACTCCCGAAACAGCTGGACAATCAACTCGTTTGGGCAGACCGCAATCATTGGATATGTCACCGCGTCGACACCAGGCGAAGATGCGGCTCTAGTTCTAATCTTCCTCATTGCGCCCTCGACCTCCTCCAATGCGAACGGCCGGGAGAAAGACTTCTTCGGGGAGATGTCCACGGTGATCTCCGGGATAAGATCCGCGAGACCAATCATGAGGCTCTTGACGACATTGTTGAAGTGGGCAGGCAGGATGGCGGGGGGGTTTAATCGCGTACGGAACGATTTTGCCAAGACGGCGTTAACGACGCGGGATTGCCTCCTTCGAGGGTTTGTCCACATAGCAATAAATTGCCAGTATTCCCGAGGAGAGCGCGCGGAGGTGAGCTTGTATAGATTGTCGAGCATCATCTCGTGGGCCACTGCAGACGTCTTCTTCGCCATGAGAGAACCATCGGCCATGTCGCTGCGAGTGAGCATCTGACGAGCAGAATCGTCCAGGGAGCGCGCCGGTCTGGCGGGGAAGGGCAGGTTGGAGAAAACCTTGGCGGAGGAGCCCGGCGGGAAGGAAGGCAGAAATCCTTGTGAGGCAGGAGAGTGTGGTACGCAGAAGACTGGTGACTGCGCGCGCCAGACACGCTCTGCCACCCCTTCCAATTCTCGCATGATATGACGGTCCAGATCGGACTGCATCACCCATATCTGCACCTGTGCCTTCCGGCCACGGATTGCATCCACCAGCGACCTCTCGAGAGCCCCCCCGCGTCCAAGATACCCCGTATTTGCTCGGCGAGGCATCTCACAAGCAATGAGATGTGCAAGCTCCTCCGAGGAAGTGTAACACCGACAAATCGTTGTTCCGGGAGAGAGCGCCAGTGACTTGATGACGGCAGCAAGCAAAGCGTGGATCAAGGAGGTACCCAAGCCCTGCGGGAGGAGGGAACCCGCCGCCGCCCTGGTGTTACCACCCCTGGCCATTGCATACGCGGCAACATACCCGACGCCAGGTTTCCTCGCGCGATAGGCAGTGATGTAAGTGTTTGTCGTCTTCTCACTGGGAGTGGCAGGCCCGTAGAAAATATTCACAGAATGCATTCCATCGCGCATGGACGTCTTGACCGAGGCGGCCAGCACGTCGATGGTGGGGTGTTGCTGGAACCATAGCGGTCGAAGCGCGCGCATGGTGATCTCATCACTGGCAACGTCGGGGAGAGGGCTGCTCAAACGCTGGCGATCCGGAGGCGGCATGTGCAGTGGCAGTTGAAACTGGAGCACGGAATGGTCGGACCACCTGGGGTCCATGCGTACAGCCCGCAGAGTATTCGGACGGAGGAGAGAAAGAGCTGACTTGGACACCAGGAGATAATCCACCACACTCTTCCCCCCTCGACGAACACCTCTCTGATGCGAGGTGTACAAGCCCGGAGAGTCACAGTCAAGAAAAGTCCCATTGACAACGGCCAGAGAGGCCTCTTCCGCCGTTTTCATCAGCCAAGTTCCCCGCGGATTCTTCGCCGCTGCATCCTCGGAGAGGCGAAGCGGGCCGTCCGTTGACTGGAGGTGTCCAATGCGACCATTGACATCAGACATGAAAACCAGATGTCTATCGCCGCCTCGCACTGCACAGCCCGCCAAAACCTCCTCCGTAATTCTTGGCATGTCGCCCTGGGGATGAGACAGCCACGATGACCCCACCGGCGCAAGATACGCCCCGCAGATCGTCCATTCATCGCCAACATCAAAACACAAGATGTCTGGTCGACAGAGCGCCGTGTGGAAGCTCACCGGTAGCTCAATCCGATACAGCACGAGCACCCCCCCACAGGCTGCGGAGGACAGGGCATCGACTGGTCGTGGACACGAGAAAACCTCAAAACCTTGGGGTAGCAGCAGATGGTCGTCATCCCCCGGTCTCAGCCAGGTTTCTTGCAGGAAGACGATATCACATGAGGCAATGAGGGCCTGCATTTGAGGATCACGGATCTTGATCAGCAAGGAGCCTGCGATGTTCCACGACACTATCCTCATACTGTTGCGACCATTCATTTGGGGCTAGAGCATCGTGTATCAATTGAGCAAACCGTAGTCTATAGTTATGGAAGAAGCAATACCGAATGTGAAGACGTATGTGTAGGGATATCTGTATCCAAATTTTGAACCGTATTTGTAGAACGCGTCGGGGGGCACATTTTTGTAAGGCTACGTCGAGGTTGAAAGTAAGACAAAGAGACAAACAGAGAAACAGAGAGGAGAATTACCGCGGCATGCTGTCGACATGGCGGATCCTCCCAGATAGGATGGGGTTCAGGCCTCGGGCCACACCGTCGACAACCCGCTCAGCCAGCTCGTAAGTACGGAACTGTACCACGACGTGACGAGCAACCCCATATGCCCAACGAGGAGCGACGGAGGTGAGATCGTTCTTCGAACCTCCGAAACCCTCCGCCAAGCATTCTGCAATAGCCTTGAGAGACAATGCGTCGGGGACGGGCCCGTATTCGACTGCGAAACCGTCGCGCTCGGGCACTCGGTTGAAACCATCCCAGCGAGGGCGCTTGTTTCCCCCCGTGTAAGGGTCCTGGCTAGACTGCTGATGAAGAGCGGACGACCTCGTAAGGACCGGCGCGGTTCCCGACCTGACATTACCCTCACTGGCGGGCACAGCCAGCAGCCTCGCGTCTACCTTCCCATCCACCTTATTCGCGAGTGCGGTGGTTTTCTCGAGATCGCCCTTCAGTTCCTGAAATGACCGTTTTGTCCCTCTGGCGTCCGATTCGAGGATTGTCATACGCTTGTCTGCTGTCTCATTGGTGTCATTCTGCCTCGTCTGGCCGTCGATGAGGCGTTGGACGTAATCGAACGCCTGAGCAAGGGAGGCGTTGCCGCCAATATCGTAGTTGTCCACGACACTCTCGATGACGGGCTTGAAGTCGTGCTCGGCAATGGCCTTGACAGCCGTGAGCATGACATCGTCACTCCTGACGGCGGGATAAGCGTCGGGACCGGGGAGCAGCGCGCGGATGGTGTCCAGCTCGGTGGTCATTTCTGATTTGTAGCGCGTAAAGTCGGCTTTGACTTTCGCTAGTTCGGCGGAAGGGGACGCGGACGCGATGGACTTTTGGATTGTGATGAGCTGGCCAGTGACCTCGGACCTGTGTCGTTGCAGGTCTAATTTGACCTTCCCAACGTCTGTGTTTGTCGTCTGCACTCGGCGAGATAGAGCAGCGACAGCGACGTCACCGGTAGATGAAGCCAAATCCTCCACAGTGTCGGCAGCGACCAGCGTTCCTTTGCCTTTTCCCGCCCTGCGAGCAGGGGCTTTTGCTCCCGTCCTCTTCCTCGCTGGTTTCGGGGGCGCGTCCTCCTCTGTGAAGTTGCCATCGTTTGCAGGCTCAGCCGTTGCCTCACGAGACGGAGGAGCAGGGGGCGGAATGAGATTGCCGTTCGGATCCACTTCCTGCATCTGCTCATCATGGTTCACCTCAGGCGGAGCGACGTCCTGTCCAATGGCAGCGTTCCATTGGAGAGTTATCGGTTTTTGACGAGTCTGGGCAACCATCTTTGAAAGACGCTGGAAGAGAGCAGACTAGTGTTCCCAGCGACCGGTCAGTTGTGGCAGTGAACGCAAAGGAATGAACGTACGCGGAACGTGTGCAGGCACACCTGAAGACGAGTCGAATGCAAGGCGACAAACGAATAACTGCACACAGTCAGCGGAAGTGCGTACAGCCGGCACAAGTCTGGCATACCTTAGAGGTCCCACGCAAGCGGCGTAGGGCTCAAGACCGGTGAAGTCAAAGGCACCCACTGTTCACCCTTTTATATGTGTATCCACGGCAAGGAGCGAGCAAATTTTAACGATCGTTGACGCAATGTCTCGGACGGGAAAACCAACAACTGCAGAGAGATGTGGCGACGTCAGCAATTGAGCGTGGCACACCAGCCAGTAAAGGAGGCGCACCAAGCTTCGTCAGCCTGCATAAACATGAGCCGCGGGCCCTCACAGCATACAGCGTCGGCTGGCTATGGGATGGGAAGCACGACCGGAGGAAGCATGACATCAGGAAGAATGACCAATGCCATTCAAGAAAGAGATCAGTGTAGGCTAGAGAACGGCGTGCAAGTACGGGAGAGGGAGCAGGTTGCCTTGCAACACACCCAGCGTGAGGGAAGGAAGCGAAGACGTGGCCCAGACCGAAGCGTAGGCGAATACCGTAAGAGAGCGCGCAACCATTACGTTCAGCGATCGCCCTAAGTCCGCGACCATGGTGGCGGGAGGCGAGTTGCGATCGATCACAAGTCCGGCACAAGATCGAAATCCAACCAAATTGGGCGCAACCCCTGAATCATTGCTCTCTTTCTTCGCTCATGGCTGATCGTCGCGGCCATACGGTCGACATCAACGTGGACGCCGACAACGGCGACCTCATTGCTCAGGTCCGCGTACCGGTTGGTCTCATACCGCCATCCGACTTCTGGCATCTAGATGCAGCCCTCAACCACAACCTCCACTCCCGCTATGTTATCTATGCGTCAACTGACGTTCATCCGCTGCAACTAGAAACTTTGCGTTTCCTTCGTCCCCACTACCGACGCGCCGTGGAGAACGGCGAAGCAGAAAAGACTCGCTTTCTTGTGCAGCTGGATATTTACATGAAGGAAGTATGGGTCAATTTGACTGACCGTCAGATCAAGGTGTGTGTTTACACCTCCTCTCCCTCTGATGAAGATGACCTCCTTCCATTCAGATGCTCGGATTTCGGCTGGATCATGATCGCCTTCTCTCTCGGCGTCGTTACCCGTTCACTCCTCCGGCTTCCCTGCTAGGCTCCCCCGACTGGGATTCGTCATTTCCCGCGGACGATATCGATGACGACGAATTGCTTGTGCAAGATTGGGAATGGACAAACTGCGCCCAAGCCAACACGCCGGATTTGGTGCAGTTCTGGCTGAGAGAGCGGTGAGTTCCCTCCGCCCAGACGTCTGCCTGCTTGTCTGACGGTCGACAGTGGGGGTCCGAAGGACTTCAAACACCTTCAGACATGGGCTAACCATGCGCGCGCCTTTGTGGCGAGCGTCCGCGCAGCTAATATCGGTCTTGAGGCGCGCTTCAGCAGGTGGTCTCAAGACGTAATTCCTTTGGCAGACGCACCCGCCTCTGCGGCTGAGAAGGGGCAGGTCTCGTTATGGTTGGCTCAACCGGAGGATGAAGGGGTGGTTGTTGGACCGTATGACGAATCTGTAGATCATCCTCATAGTGAGGAAATTTGGCTAGTCGATGAAGAGAATGTGTAGTTTAATTATCTATATAATCCTTCCTTGCAGCCGGCTTGTGTGAGCAAAATTCCGGCCTGGTAGGCCTTGCATAGACCTTGCTGACAAATCTGATCTACCAAGCATCATCTGACGGACGCTCCTGGCTAGATACTGATGCTGTGGGCCAGATACTGACCTCGGATACTGAATATTAGTAATATATCCATTTCGGTCCAATATGACGCCGAACCGGAACTCGGTTCCCTTCTTGTCCATCGTTCCCAGCGTCCTTTTCCTTCGCGTCCTGGACCTTGATCTGTTGATCATCACGTCGCGTCCGCTCGCGACATTTGCAGCATCTCAGCAAACTGACTGATGGCTCGCTCGACGCCCTCCTTTGGCTCAAACTTCGAATATCAATTTGTCGTCGTCGAGCCGCCGGCGTCGGCACCTCTCGATGTAGCTGGCGGATTATCGACAGCGTCTACATCGCTGTCCGACGGTCGATCTACATCTGCAACAGCTCGGGGGCGCGGTCGTCCTAAGGGCTCAAAGAATGCATCCAAGCCGGGCACGCTGCCACCTCATGCTGAGGCCAAGCGGCCAGTAGGACGCCCTCCCGGCTCAGGACATCGCCAGATTGCACGACGGAACGCAATTAGGGATCAGGAAGAGCGCGGCACGGCTATAACAGGACTGGTGAGTTGTTTCATTTTTGTGCAATGCTTTTCTAAATATCACACCAGCACGTCTCGGGCCAACGGGCGCATCAACACACACGAGAGCCGACTGGCGCACGCGAATCGCGCCCCATAGCTTCCTCTTCCACGCCAGCTCCATCTTCCTCTGACCCCACCGCTTTTGCTTCCCCCACCACCGCCTCGTTGCCCGCCAACACTTCTGCGCGATCCGTTGTCGAGAGCACGCGTCGTGCTATGGAACACGATGCGCCTTCCTCGGCCCCACCTCCTACTCCCGCTGCCTCCGCCGCAATGCGGAATGTAGATCCCTTCCAATTCATTTCTGACGACTTCGACGACGGGTCAGACGGGCATCTGGACTCGTTGATGGGTGAGGGTATCGGAGATGATGGAGAGGATGGAGACAGTCCCGACGTTGATGAGGAGACGGAGAGCGGTCCGCGCCGCCACCCATATGCGTCTTGGTTCAAGGACGCACTTGACACTGTCATTGCGCAAGTCGAAAAGGAGCGCAAAGCCGGCACCTCTTGTGCAGCAAAGCATCGGACGTTCTGGTACCCCTCCCATTCCCCATACTTCTCCCTCAATAAAACAAACCTTCGTCCCCAACATCTGTTTGCGCCCTTGTTCTTTGTCTGGGATCCATTAGATCATCTCACAACGGGTATTGCCTGTCCCCACTGCAGCCAACGGTTGACGCGCGACGGTATTGTCAAACGCCCTCGACGTGTCATTGATCTGGACCATACCTACTGGCTAATTGGGTACAGCTATGCCTGCAAGCCCTGTAATCTCAAGATGCGGAGCTGGGACGAGCGTGTTCTGCGGAACCTTCCTTGTTCCCTTTCGGCTGAGTTCCCCGCACATCCAGTCTTATGCCCGGACTAGGCGATACAGTCCGAGGCACTGGAGTACAGTGCACAGCAGCGGCGCTGCCGCCGCTGTACAGTGTAATGCACTGTCGCATCCGCTCACATTCTGGCGCCCTTTTTACCAGTGTCTCACAGTACATTACACTGTACGCCAGTGGGCGACTCTCTGATTCCACCTGTACAATGCTCTGCTGTACAGCGCAGTACAGTGTAATGCACTGTTGACTTGACGCACACTTTGTGTCATTCCTGCCAGTGTCATGCGGTGGAATGTGCTGTATACCAGTGGAATGCACTGCTATTTTCGCAACGAGGTTTGCGAGCGATTGTACCAGTGCTCGGCGGTGTTATCCGGTGTAAGACAGCGGGAAACGTGCTGGGATACGGTGAGATCCACTGCTCGTCACTGGCGCATCACCTCCGTAGGCTAATTCGGGCTGATGGCGAACAGTGTACAACACCGTTAGCCACTGTGTCACAGTGCATCGCACCGGTATGGACCGAGAATATCACTCATGCATCACGTACAGTCACCCGTTATCCCTATAAGGTTAACTGACCTTATATGGTTAACGGTTTCCTTATCCTTTTATGGTCATCCCTGACCTCGTAAGTAATACTGCCAGTGTCACATTCATCACTAGCCCGCATTTTGGGCCTTGGTTGTGTGCACGACCGCCACTGTGAGAACAACCGTAATGGTCAACAACTTTTTCATTCCGCCCGACTACTCTCCTAGTACCGCTGCCCAAAAGTCCGCCGAAAGACCGCGATCCTTCTGCTCGATTCGCCCCTCGATCATATCCCAGTAGAGTAGCATCAAGACATGAAGATAAAAGTCGAAGGTGACATCTG
Source organism: Strobilurus pachycystidiatus (assembly GCA_019915135.1). Lineage (NCBI taxonomy): Eukaryota > Fungi > Basidiomycota > Agaricomycetes > Agaricales > Physalacriaceae > Strobilurus > Strobilurus pachycystidiatus. The sequence continues at coordinate 873,969 of JAHLMK010000020.1, read as the reverse complement.
TCATCTGCCTCAACTGCGAATCAAATCCATCTAACCAGGAGTTGAGCTGCTCGGCGGTCTCCGTGTTGAAAGCCCGTGTTAGTAGAACATTGCCAGCATCATCTGTAACAGTCTGAATGAGATCAGGCTGTGAGCCGTTGCGGGGAGTAGGGTTGCACCACAGGCGACATAAGGCATCGGATGCTTTGTGCCCAATGTAATGCCAAGCATCAACAATGAACTTGGTACTCTCTAGCCAGTGACTTTGTCGATCCTGGGTAATGATGTGGCGAAGGAGTTTGCATGCGTTATCATAAGCGAGGAAACCCGGTTTCTGATCCGGATACTCGCTCCAGAGATCGTCGACAATTTTCAGAACCTGAGAAGGGCTTTCCGAATTGTAACACTTGCCCCATCCGATCGGGATTCCACAAGACCACTGAACAGTCTGAATGCAGTACACAGTGCGTGCGCGAAAGGTGTGCTGCACCTGCGAGCCTGGAAGATCAGCGAGTGCCGGCAGCTCAACCGTGAAGGGAGTAATTGGGGGATGGGTAGGATTGGTAGCGTCCGAGTTTGGATGAGGTTGCTGTCTTCTGATAACACGCTGAACGCCTCCAAAACCTAGCCGCTTGAACCTCTTGGAATACTTTGCATACCATGAGCGATGAGCCGGCAAATCGCACGTCAAGGCTCCTTGGGCCACAGGACGACCACAGTCAACAAGGCCGCACATGTGGGATAGACCGGCATCGAGATGGTGCCCACAGAACCGCCCATTCTTGTAATTCTTGAGCGGTGCATTACAATCCCGAACAGCGCAAATCTGTAGCGATTTTGATTAGCAAGCTCACTTCTCCCATTCATAATTCAAACTCACTCGGTGACCCGTGTTTTTTCCATCCATTACAGCTAACCGTACGTATCCCCGAGGCTCAACATCAGGTGGCGCTGGATCGGCACGTTGAAGCTGACGGTTATAAGCACTGATGAGATTCTCTGTTTCTTCGTCATCTGCAGTATCTTCACGATGTGGTGGTTGTCCCTGGCGTCAAAGTTGAGTAAGCTATCCCAATACACCCACATAGCTATACAGATACCTGAAGTTCTTCATTCACATCATCTACGATGCTATCGGCAGGAGCATCCAGATCAGCACCCTCCCTGACTAGATCTTCTTTGTAGCGCTTCATGTGCGTACAGTCCATGCAGCCATGATGCATGGCTGTGGGTAGGACTCCACCATTGTTGCCAATTGCAGCACGTACTGACATGAGCATGATCTCCGTGGTAGCGTTCGAAGGACACGTAAAGGCTTGTGCCTTCCCGTGAAAGACTAGTAATCGACGAGACAGATGCTCTACAAACATTCGTCGTGACTGGCGGGCTGTCATTTTTCTCTTTTCCCCGCGCGCCAACAATGAGTCATTCATCCAGTCAGCAAAGTTGGCCCAGCCGCATTTGAACCGAGCCACGGCCTTCTCCTGCTCCAACGCCAGGAATCTATGAACCCAGACCCCATGTTTCGAAATCCTGACATACTGTGCATCGTAATCAAATCTCATGATACGGCGATTGCGAGTTCCTGTGGGAGAGACAATACGATCCGGATAGTAGTGCGATTGACAAGAGAGACATCGAGCGATCAGCAGATGACCGGTCCGCCACCGTCTTTGTTCATCAAGAAGACGAACAGACACAATCTTGTCACGATGTCGGAGAGTAGGATGTGGAAGGAAGGGGCATAGGATGCATGCAAGATGACGAGTCACCAGTACAACTGGTGGAAGGGGTATGAATGAGGAAGACGATGCAATATCATCAATTCCAAGAAGACTATACAGGACTTGCCCATCACGAGCCATAGCCGCTGCATGCTCCAACGGCTCATTATCGTCCATCCAGGGGCTTGGGTCCTCTGAGGCCAGAGACTTGCCCAGGATATGAACAAAGACAGTCAACCAGGCAGTGTGAAGACGTGCACGCGAGCCATCGCGCGGCTGATTGACGTGGAGACGATAGATGGGGAAGAGTGCCGCAATGGTGCAAAGAGTGAGCAGTACAGTCTCGAGTCCTACACCCGCTGGGAAGAACAGTGAAATAACCGATATAAGGTCCTGCGATGACGACGGCATGAAGGAGGGAAAGGCGTCAAATAGGAGGTCCAAAAAAGCTATGTATAGGATCTATTTTCTACGACACTTTCTAAGTATATATCTAGTCAGAATCTATGTGATCGCTAGCACTAATCCGACGAAAGATCGAAAAACGACGCATTAGAAGCTGGTGACTCCAATAAGTCGATATCCACATACCGATCACTTCCCGTAGCCTTATAATCATTGGCGCGTCTTCTCTCCTCAACCTTGTGCACCTTCTTCTTGGGAGGACTCCTGGATCGTCGTCTCTCCGGGCTGTGTGATGCGACATGCTTCCTCTTGGTACTACCCTGTGCCTTGCTTCCCTCGCGAAGTGGACTGCTACTCGCTCTCGAGTTGCGAGAATGGCTGTGCTTGGAATCTAAGCACTCCAGTTAGTCTCTATACAGCTGACGAGATGACAAAGTAAGCTCACCTGGGCTCGGGCTACGGAATGTGTTCTGCCTCCTACCACGTCCCCGCTCTCGACTTCTCTCACGGCTTCTCTCACGGCTCCTTCCTCGAACCCTTTCCCTGGAGCGTTCCCGGTTGCGGCTCACATCTCTGGACCGCTCACGCCGTCCTGAATGCTGGTTTACCGTACTTTTCTTCGATGATCCCGCCTTCTTCTTCTTCTCCCCCTTCAGAGTATCGCTCTTCATCCACTCGTCAAACTTTGGTGCCGACAAAGATCTGAACCGCTTCAAGCAGTCCTCGTTGGTTGGATCGTCCCACCACTTTTTGATGGCCGAGTGGTTGTTGCGGGCATCAGGACCGAAATGGCGTTTATCGGTCATTGCCTGCGAGCTCTTCCATCCGAACATGCCAAAGAGGTCGCGCTCCGCAAAGATAGTGTCAACCCAGCGATTATCTAGACGTCGTTAGCTCCATAGAGATAGTGAGGAAGCCAGCAACTTACGCTTCTCGGTTGATCCCATGGGGACCTTGAACTTTTGGCCCTTTTGCCACCGTTCCGCCTTGAGCTGATCAAGCACACGTATCTCGAAGAGCTTGCGGCGCTCTAATATGACGAGCTGATTGGCTGAAGCGGACGTCAGACAGGTCAGATGAATCATAAATCATGCGTACTGCCGGGAGCATCCAGAATCTGAAAGTCGTCATCGCGAAAATCGATGTGGAGAACTTCTGTGCGCAGAAATTCATAGAAACTGTGAGGGAACTTCCCATCCTCGGACTTGTAGATCCGTAGAGCTACTATGAGAGCCTGGCGATCGTTCTAACTCGGAGCTCAGTTCCCGACTAAGTACGATGAATTGTGCAAAGACATACCTGCTCTTGTTCATATGCCTCTATCTCATCCGTCGACATCTTTTTCTGCTGCGCGCTCGTCAGATTAGGTTTGGGGTCTGGGACAGTCACATCGGTAACCGTGCCCTTTGGAACCTTCGGAACGACTAGCGTTGTACTAGCAGATGGAAAGAGCGTAGTGGCGATTGCCGTAACGCCTCCGGAGTGCTGACTCAAGCGTCAATAGGTATATGTGTAGGATCAGAGCGAACATACGGGGACTGCAACAGGTCGTTGTCGGGTTGGATCCTGCTTGGAGAATAGATGGCACGAGTACATCATATTCTCAACGAGTTCCACCTTGTACATATTCACGACCACGAATGAGAGCGCGTCCGGGAGATTTTCGGAGAGAAAGTTCTCTGTGTTGCCAAGATAGACCAGGCCGGCGTCATTCAGAGGACTTGTGCGAAAGAAGCGGCTTGTATGATCTGTTGGAGAGAGTCAGACAGACGGCAGACAAAGATGGAAGCGCGTGCCAGTACCTTTGGTCGGAGAGCTAGACACGAATATTGCGGGGATGACCTGTTTGAGCTGGACATACAGGTCGTCGTCACCCTTCTTCTGATAGAAGGACAGCGATGACTTTTCAATCAGCGGAATCTCCTCCGTGTGCAGATGACGGTTATCCTTGTCCTTATACTCGAGGGAGACAACAACTGGATAAGCAAGTGAATTGGTAGCAGGAAATCAGTGGAGGAGGACTGCGCACGCATTCGACCGGCTATCTTCACGGCCTTGTACTCCTGGAGCAGCGCATCAGGGAGTGGCTCGACAGGTTCTCCTTGGTCTGGTGCGTTATTGGTGTCGCTCTCCCCGTCTGTGTCTTCCTCTTCATCGTCGTCCTCTTCATCGTCGTCGTCCTTCTCAACGGCGTTGTCCTTTGCTTTGCTTTGCTTGCCTAGATGGTATATGTTACATCAATCGAAGTCGGTGAGGCGGTGTACAGACCTTGCGTCTCGGTAGTCCCGGCTCGGGCTTGAGTACTATCGATGTCCCGCATATCTAAAGGAACAATGGATGCGATTCTCTGAGAGTGGAGGTTTCTCTTACCTTTGCCGCCATTCAATTTGGAGAAAGCTGGGGTGGGAGCGATGGGGATCTGGTCATCGAGGAGTTTCCTTGCAGCACTGTTGATCAACGGGCTTGAGGAGGCGTACAAGAAGGGTTGACAGAGGATGAATTACGCACCCGGTAGCTTGAACATCGTCTGCTATATCTTTGATCTCAGCGTCCTCATCCTCGCGCGCCTTGTCGGCACTCGTCTTGTCCTTGGCCTTGCCAGTGTCGCCAGCCTTTAGTGGCGCCGGGGCCGGTCCTGGCAGGGCGGTGGACCCTGTTCCGGCGGCGATATCAGCATCATCGAGCCAAATGTCCTTGTAGAGAGGGTCCTGCTTCAATCGTTCCCTGTTTTCCTCGTAATATGCAGCGAGTAGAGGGCGGAGCGCCCTTGGCTGCAGAGCTGCCCCATCCTCGGCGCTGCAAACGCCCCAAACAATGGCGAGAGGAAGAAGAAAGTTCGCTTTCTTCTTGTTAGTGTCGGTGATTTTGCCCTTGAATGCTTTCGTCGATGGCGGTTCCGACATGATAGTCTTACAAAAGGAGTCAACGAGTCACAGTATGACGAGGTGTAAAACCTGGAAAAGCTTAGAGCCTGATCGAAAAACATCGGCCGAGGCGGCGTGCAAGGACAGCGTAGGCCAGTGTATTACGGTGTAGAACGGTGATGATTGTACGGAGAACGAAAACGAACGGTCACGTAACATGACACTGTCACCCACCGGTGTTCAAACCACATCACCGGCTCACGCCGGGCAGTGCCGCTCACCACTACACACCACCGACCACTGGTGTACACTGGTGTACGCCAGTGTTAGTGCCTAGTCCGAGCATATTACTCCGCACATCTTACATGGCGCAGCGCATTGTCAAAAGGTGCCCTTGGTGTTGTTCGGTCTTGTATTCAGAACGGCATGGGTGCGCATCAGGTGGCGGACATGTTTCGGATGCAGCATCTGCGCCGCTATGACGAGCTTCGCCTGCAATATTTGCACGTCAAAGTGGCACGGATGGCTATCCCAACCGAAGTTTATGAACCATTTCCCGACTTTGATGATATGTCGGACAGTGGGTTCCATGGCTTTGTACCCAGTGGACAATGGCTTCGGGATATTTACGACAGCTTCATCGAGATGCACAAGCATGAGCTCAACCAACACACAGCCATGCTGTCTGCTAGAGTCTCTGCAATTGATCACAGCCATAAGGTTTGATGGTCTCTACTTTTTTGGCAGTGTTTCTAACATGATTTGCAGCTCGCAAAGCACGTATTCAAGATTGACGGTGTGTCTATCTTTACAGCACTCCTCACAGTGACAAACGAGCGAGGCGAAATCCGTGTTTGTGTATTTGTTGCCACAAAGTCTCACTCGCAGTTTGTCGATGCATTGAAGAAGATGTCTGAGTCTCTTCACTTGTATGGACACGAGCAGCCGGTTGTCTTTTACACTGACAACATGGCGGACAAGGGGATGCTCGAGAGTATCTTTGAGTCATTGCTCGAGGACGTTGTTGCTGTTGAGAAGAACTCGCATCTCCCAAAGTTCTCGCCTCCTTCTGACATCAATATCACCGTCCTGAAGTCCGTTGCGGACATCGATAATGCACTACATGCCATCTCGGAGGATCTTCCTGTTGACGGTGGTGACATCGTGGTTGGATTTGATTCCGAATGGAATGTTGAGACAGCAGCGTCTGGCCATGTCATTGGGCGCGGGTCAACAGCGGTGGTTCAGATTGCCTACAAGAAACAGGTGTTTGTACTAGTGGTATGTATAGTTTCCATCTCTCATACTATTTGTATATACTCATCATCTACAGATTGGGGAATTCCTTGCATCGAAGCGTTTACCAGCTCAGCTCATTCTATTTCTTCGCAACTCCAGGATTCGAAAGGCTGGCCGGCAGATTAACGGTGATCTACGGCAGCTTGAAGTTGCTTGTGGATATGGCAAGAACTCATTTACTGGGGCACTCGAGCTGGGAACAATGGCAAAGGATCGTTTTCTTGTGACACGAGCCAATCTCTCACTTGCGGACTTGACGGCCAGTGTGCTCAATCGATGTCTACCTAAGAACATTGCCGAGCGAATCTCCACCAACTGGTCTGATCGTGATCTCACACCGGCACAGATCAGATATGCCGCTTGTGACGCCTACGTCTCTCTTGCACTTTATGACAAGATGAGCAACATTCCTATTCCCAATCTCCTTTCATCATCTGCTCCCACTGGTACACCTGTCCTTGTGCTCTCGGATGACCAGACAAGGGTCATTGCACGGGGAGTGGTAGCCGATACACCTAAGAACCTCCACGAGTCAATACTCGAGTATACTCTTGACCCGTGACACGAGTACTCATGCTTCAAAACCAATACTCATGACTCTTCTTTGACTTGACTCGTACGGGTACGGATCAAGATGAGTATGGGTTTAACGAGTCAATACTCACGGATACTCTTGCTTTTCAAGTGTATATCATTTCATTTATATAATGAATGACTATTATATAGAAGTTATTGATCAAATATACATAGAGGATTCATAAAACATTCATTTAATCAAGGAATATATGATGATACACCTATTATGAAAATTCATGTCTCCAAAACTCATACTTGCGACCCATCTTTGACTTGACTCTTCTTGATCGGCGGATCAGAATGAGTCATACCCATGATTATTATGACAAGTCAAGTATGCGAGTATACTCTTGACTCTCAATACTCATGGAGGTTCTTAGATACACCACCATCGCTCTATGTTGACAATATCCACATCACAGCTTCTCGAGTTGTTGTGCGTGTTGACGATGTTGTGGTACCGTGTAGCAATGGGCCAGCATCGAAAGCAAACCCTAGCAGCATTTGGAAAAACCCCATTTGAGGTCATCTGTCATCGGAATCATGTTCGTACAAGCTCCTCCCACTCTGGCTCTCCGTCTATGTCCATGTCATCTTCACACCCTCGTGATACATCTACTGTTGGACCATACGATACCGACGTTCCCTCTGAGTTTGATCCTGGGCCAGATGTTGGCCTTGGAGACTTACTTTCTCTCAGCGATGAGGATGATGGCTTTGATCTTGATCCTGCCGATGTGTCAAGGATGAGGGAAAGTGCACAGCATGATCCTGAGAGCGCTGGACTTGCAGCAGGCTTGGGACCTCGGGTACTGTCCCAGGCAGAGTTCTGTCAGATTTGGAGTCGCGTTTTGAAGGACCCATTCCACGTCTTCAATATGATCTACATCTCACGCACCCACGGTCTTCTTGTTCCCTTTGCCAATGCCTTTCGAGATGCGCTCTTCATTCCGGATCCAGATGATAAGGCACGGATCGAGGCATGGCTGCGTACCAAGAACCTTCGATGGGAGGATATGCTTCGCTATAAACCCCGCTGGCTCTGGCGCCATTGTCGTCGTTCAATTCCACCACCTGAACATCTCTACCCACTCATTCATGACCTCTTCCAGACATGGGGGCCATTGAAGGACGCAAAGACACAGCTCCCTCTGTTCAATCGGAACGCATGGAATACCGCCAAGAATATCCTTGAGCTTATCCGAAATGGCTTTGTTTCTGACCCACCCGGAATCTCCCTATATTACTGTATTGGACTCGATGCTCAAGCGGGTGGCCTCGCAATCTATCGCTGCTTCCGTGGTACAAACTTCACTGAAGGTGGTGTGCACACTCATCTGCTTGCTCGCCTTCCGAGTCGAGGTGCCTCTGTCCGACACATGGTTGCATGTCTTTTAGACTTTATTCTTCGCCATAATCTCTTGGTATGTTGACGACTGTTCAAAGACTCGGCTCTTCTAACCGTTAATCAAGGTCGGGACGTTCAATTCAACTGGCAAAAAGTATCTCAGCCATGACTTGATCTGGCTTCGTAACGAGATACAGGAGCTCGAGATTGTTCTCAGTGATCGTTACACAGATACAACTCCGATTGTACTTCCATGGGTCAACGGGAACTTCTACCAGCAAACTACCGAGGAAATGGGCATAGTACCGATATCCGAGGCGCTTCGTGTTCAAGCAGGGATGCAGCCTTTCATGTCTCGGACCTACGAGAAACAGAAACAGGCATACCTCGCCAGAATGCAGGGCACCCGTAAGGCTGTTCTTCCCATTGCTTCTGTTACCGAGAAGAAGCTCTTCTCCCATCTCATGAAGACCGCTCCCGAGTTTCGTTCAACTACAGGGTCGATCAGTAATGAAGCGGTAAAGCGTTGGAATCGAGAAGCGGAAACAAGTCCGGATGTTTATTACAAGGTAAGTAAAACATTGCACAGTACAGAATGAAACTTATCAGACCTTCTAGCTTTCAGAACAGCTTACAGCATACTTCAATGGCGATTGGCAGACAAATTCAAACATCCGTCAATCTGTCTCCCTCGCTCTTGACAAGACAAAACCGGTGCAGGCACGAATCGAGGACTCCGCGCGCGCTAATCAAATTCTTCGAACAACGTCTGAGCCATTGCGCCCCCACACAGCCTCCCGCGGCCTTTCTTCCCTAGAGAATAGTGCCGCATCTTCATCCGCCGCGTCAGGTGCTGGCGTGCCCCGTGCTGTTCGCGCATCTGGCTCTGGCGTGGCATCCGGCTCTGGTGCATCCGGCTCTGGCGTGGCATCCGACTCAGGCGCGTTTGGCTCTGGTGCATCCGGTTCTGCACCATCTGCATTAGCAAGCGACGTACCGTCCACCAATGCTATCCTCCAGCGTGCTCGCAAACGTGTGCAGGACACGGCACCTCCCAAAGCAAATAAAAAACAGAAGACACACGACCGTGAGCCACGGTCGTGTCCCCGATGCACGAGAGGAGTGGATTGTAAAGGTCGGAAGTCGTCTTGGATGTGTCAGTACGCGTGTCGAGACTGCGGAAGTCAGAGTGTTCGGGAATGCGCTGGACGGGATTCAAATGCAAAACATAGACCACGATGTGGTCCGCGAGCACTGCCAACGTCGGCAAAGAAGTACATTGTAACGTAGAATATATTGTTAGTTCAATACACAAGTAGCAAACTAAGAGGGTAGGTGGAGGAGTCGCTACTGAATATATAAAGTCCAATCAAACGGGTTGTCCGCGTCGGTGCAGAGCCTGCGTACATGATTGTTCGAAGGTTTGTTGCAGGTGTCAAGACTGGTGCCCGAATACTAAGGCAACCACCCAAGTCACACGAACGAGACAAGGAGAAAGGGATAGAGATAGATATAGATATGAAGGAGGAGTGTGTCAAGCTACACCAGTACTAGGAGCGACCGAGCAGTGAGTAGACGAAGAGAACAGACTGCGGAACTAACTAGAGAGTCCATGAATATATACAGAGAATCCAGAGTACGGACCAAGGTAGCATAACCGAAGTACTTGCGAAGATTTGGCAGAGGGACCCGGGTAAATGATGTCATGGATGTCCAGAGAAAGGCTGCCCTCGCCTCGTATGGCAATGACATCATTGACTTGCAGTCTTCAGCGGGCCGGAATCTACGGTCCGCATTTGGACACCCATCCCATGATGGAACCTGTGATCTGTCTAGGCAATGCCAAGACGATGGATGAAAGAGAGAGGTGAGCTAGGCCCAGGCCGAGGTGGATGCAGAGACGGGAGAATATGACGGTGTCGAGAGTGGGAAGCACGTGATGGAGGGAGAAGAATGGAGGCAATTCGTGACAATACCCCCTCTTTAGGATGCGCTTGCACCTGGAGCGCAGTAGTCCCCGTCCAGATGTCGTTAACGGTGACACCGAGAGTGCGAAGGTGGGGAAGGGGTTTGGAGTAAGCCGTGGGATGTGTACGATGGAATTCCTTGATCAAAGGGAGTGCCTTCGTGAGGTTGGAACTGGGTTCCCAGGTGTTCTCTGATGACGGGTAGTCCAACCACTTCACCAAGTACTGAATGCCGCGCTTGTTACGAGTTGGGCGAGAGTCGAGTATGGCTTCAACATCAAACTCTTCCTTGTCGTCGATGAGGTCGGGCGGATTAGATGGGAAATTAGGCCCATGAGCCTCGGTCTCCACAAAAGGAAGGAGGAGGGCGGCGTGGAAGACAGGGTGTATACGCCATGTGGGAGGAAGTTTGAGACGATAGTTGACTGGTCCAAGTACGTCAGTGACTTCAAAAGGCCCATGATGCTTGTCTGAGAGCTTAGCTTTGGGTCGCGTTGTCTTGAGATTCTTTCCGTCAAGCAACACCTTGTCACCAACTTTGAACGTAATGCCCTTCTTGGTGACATCTCCGTTGTTCCGCTTCATGATCTCTGCGGCGGTGGTAAGGCTAGCCTTGACTTCCTCGCGAAGCCGTTCTAGGTTGGTCAACCGTTCTTCGACAGTGGGAATGTTGGACGTGGGGTTCAAAGAGGGGTATAAGCGGGGTTTGAAACCGTGAAGAAGTTCAAAGGGGGACTTGCCCGTGGCGGAGTGAATGCGACTGTTGTGAGAGAATTCTGCAAAGGGGAGGTATTTGACCCAGTCGTCTTGTCGGTAGTTACAGAAAACGCGGAGGTATTGTTCAAGTTCTTGATTATAACGCTCGGTTTCGCCATCTGTTTGAGGATGGTAAGCCGTACTAAGCGCAGAGGTAATTCCTAGCTTAGCGTGAACGGCTTGCATGACCTTGCTTGCAAACTGGGGACCACGATCAGAGATCATCTTGTCCCAGAGACCATAGCGTCGATAAACACCATCCACCAAGATATCAACCGTACCATCCGCATCAATGGTCTTGCGGCATGGAGATACAATTACCGTCTTGGTGAAGCGGTCAACAACACAATGGATAGCGTTATACCCTTCGCACTCGGGTAGATCTGTAATGAAGTCGGTGGTGATAGTCCCAAAAGGGCGCTCGGGAATCTCGTTGGGTATAAGGGGAACATGTGCCGGATGATTCCTAGGTTTCGTCATCTGACAGGTAGCACAGCCATCGACATAGTCGCGAACAAAGACAGACATGCCTGGCCACCAGAATTCTCGACTGAGAAGTTCGTAGGTCTTGAAGCGTCCAGGGTGTCCAGGACCAAGAGAGTCGTGGTGCATCTTGACAATGTCTCGGCGTAGTTGCAGGTCATCGGGAACATAGACCTTGCCACGGAAAAGAACTAGTCCGTCTTCGTAGTTCCATTCCTGTAGATTTTTGACCAGCGAACGAGGACCATTGCGAAGAATGACTTCTAACGCACCACGGACCTCAGCGTCCTTATTTGGACATTCCCGAATACGTCGTCGCAGCTCAGCGTCTCCAACGGCTACAACTTCTCCGGGTCTGGTAGCGCGAATTCGGAAAAACTTTGGATCAAGGAGGATCCTGTCGGTGTTGTCGTCATCGACCCCCTCTTTGTGATCCGCACGGCGGGAGAGTGGGTCACTACGGTTCTGAGTACCAGGTTTATGAGTGAGAGTGAAATCAAAGCGAGTGAGGAATAGTGCCCAGCGAGCCTGTCGCCGGCTGAGTTTCTGCGAGTTGGCAAAATATTCAAGGTTCTTGTGGTCGGTGAGAATATCAACTTGGTGTGCTGAACCTTCGAGGTACTGGCGCCAGGCTTCCAGAGCACGGATAATAGCGAGAAGTTCCTTGTCATGAATGTCATAATTGCGTTGAGGTTCAGAAAGGGACTTAGAGATGTAGGCAACAGGATGCCATTGGTCGTCGTCGCCTGTCTGGGATAGAATTCCGCCTGTGGCATAGTCTGAAGCATCTACTTCCACACGATAGGGCTTGTCGGGGTTAGGCATGATAAGGAGAAGGAATACGCTCAGCGAGAGGACGGGTGTCCTTGGGCATTTGACTAGCTTCAGCAAGTTCCTGCGCCTTGCTAAATCCAGCACGTATTTGAATAGAGGGACCATCAGGAGTTTGTGGATCTCGCACCGGGCGGGGATAATCATCCCGAAACACTTGAGTGTACATCTGCTCTTCCCATTCTCTTGGGACCTCCACTTCTTCTTCATCGTCCTCGGTGAACAAGACAACGGGAATTTGAACCCGATTGTAAACGCGGGGTCGGATGCTTCGACGTTGTCCGGCTGTACGCTGGACTGGGACAGGCCGGAGGTTGCCTTCGCGATCCTTCCATTGAACTTGGTAGTCTCGATGGTGAAGACGAGGGTCGTGAGGAGAGCGTTTAGTGGGGATGGGAATGCGTTTGGCGTGAGCACGTACGTCAGTCACCGGGGGGTTGTTGAGGGTACAAGAGTTGGGGCAGCGAGTGAAATCTATCTGGACACCAGCCCAGTCTATTTCTGGGTTGTGTTCGTCGAGCCAGTCAGTGCCAAGGATAACGTCGTGATCACCAATGTCAGTGACGTAGAGCTCGATTAGCTCTTCGTGATAGGAATGACCGTCTCGGCTATAGATCCGGATGCGCTGGGTAGTATAGTGTCGGACCCAGCCCATAACGTTTTCGGTGCCGTCAACGTTGCGAACAGGGAAAGGGGAGGAAAGGGGCATGAGGGTGAAATGATGCTGGTTTGCATAGCGGGCGTTGATAATAATACCTTCAGCGCCGCTATCAATTAGAGCTTGTGCGACGATTCTTCTGCCAGTGATTTTGCCAATGAATTCAAGTTCCAGTGTGATTGAGGGTGTCTGTCGGTTCTGGGTGACTGCTGACATTCGAAGTTCTTTGGGATGGGTACGCTCACAAAGGGTTGATAACACAGAGAATCGATTGGTAAAATTTGTGACAGAATTGCGTACAGCTCCTCCTAACGTCGGGGTAGGGGAGCGCTCTAAAAATCCAGGCCAGCGACATCCTTCAAGAAAGCCAAGGCCTGCGCCTTCTCATCTCCCTGTAGGCCACGGAGCAAGTTGGCCGCGTTGCTAATCTGTTGAATTGCATCGGCAGACGATGCGGGAGTAGTGTCGGAGGAAGTGGGAACAGCCGTGACAGCGGCGGACGTGTCAGCGGCGCGAATGGTGCGGTTTGCGGCCGGAGCAGAGGCGCTGGTGCCAAAGCGAGTAGGACAGTCCTTGGACATGTGGTTGGGGCCGCGGCATCTAAAGCAAGCGCCCTTCCTGCGAAGGATCTCGCGCTCCTCGGGGGTCAGCCTAGTCAAAGGAGAGGACGAGGTAGCACCTGTGTTACGGGATGCATCTACATCCATAGGTACTCCCATATCTTGAGCGGGAGCCGGGGCGCGCTGGGGCGGGGCACGAGGAGCGTAAATGCCGGGAGAGGAATGGGGGCGCTGTGTCCAGTTAGCCTTTTCCGCCTTGCGGGCTTCATAGGCATGCTGCATCTCAACAGCGCGGGTCTTGAACTTGTCAAGGGTATCGGGAATGGGGTAGGACATGCAGATTCGGTCCAAGAGACTGGGGTTCAAGCCGCGTTTGAAGAAGTAGAGTAACGAGCTTTCGTCAAACTGGGAGTCATCAGCGTAGCCATCAAAGGCAGTGATGAACTTATCAATTGAAGATAAGTCCTTTTCCTGGCGGATGGTCTCGATGGCGGTACGCGCAGCGGTGATTGGGTCGATGGCCGCATAGTCGGCTTTGAACTTCTCGATGATAGATGCCTGTGTGGTCCAGCGTTTGCTGGCAGCTGGGATGGTATTATTGTCCTGATCGGCATCGTACTCTTTCATGCGGCGTTCTGCCCATTTACCGGCGAGAGGTCCCTTGAAATATGAAAGGAAGACCGAGACCTTCTCAATCTCAGTAGAATAGCGGGCGGTGTTCAGCCGCATGTGGTTGCGGTATTGGGCCAGCCATGTAGTGGATGTGGCGCGGTCGCCGACGAAGTCGTCAAGCTTAGCTCCACGCTCGCTGGGAATAGTAGTCATGATAGGAGGGACTGGGTGAACTGGAAAAGATGGAGACAATGACCGAGAGGGATTGGAGGAGGAAGAAGAAGATGACGATGAAGACGGGGGAGTCGATGGTTCAGAGGGTTCGGGGTCTAAAGCAAGAGGTTGGGATTCAGGTGGTGAATTGTCCTGGACTGGGGATGGAACTGGGGAGGTAGGAGCGGAGTTAAAGGTTGGTTCCGATCGGACAGGAGACGGTGGAGCAGAGGGGACTGGGGTACGAGGTGCAGGTGAGCCTGGGGTCTGTGTGGATGATTGTAACTCAGCTCGAGTGCGCTCTTCTAAACGCCTTTTAGCCTCCTGATGCTCTTCTGATTCAAGGTAGTACTTGTCTCCGTTTGGTTCAAGGTAATGCCAAGATTCGGGGTAGTCTTCGTCTTCTGGCTCGTAGAAGATCTCCTGGGGGTGATACTCTTCGTCGAGTTGGAAGTACTTGCCCTGATGAAGGTAGGCGCCGGGAGGTGGTGTGGGAGGCGCTTCTTCTGCAGAGAAGCGGGCGATGATGGGAGGATAGGAGTGCGTGGACCGGTATCGGTGTCACGCCAGAAACTGCGGTGATCTCCACGATGACGAGCCCTAATAGCAGCCGGTAGAGTGTGAAAAAGGACTTCGCGGTGGGTTAACGTACGGGGAGTGGCAGCTGCAGTCTTCTTGAATACAAGGCGTGTGGGACGAGGTTGAGAGGCAGGTGTGGGGTCTGAGGTTGTGCGGTCGGCGGGCATGCGCCAAGCGAGGGTGTGAGGTGGGTGTAGAGCAGTCTGTTCTAGTGTCAAGACTGGTGCCCGAATACTAAGGCAACCACCCAAGTCACACGAACGAGACAAGGAGAAAGGGATAGAGATAGATATAGATATGAAGGAGGAGTGTGTCAAGCTACACCAGTACTAGGAGCGACCGAGCAGTGAGTAGACGAAGAGAACAGACTGCGGAACTAACTAGAGAGTCCATGAATATATACAGAGAATCCAGAGTACGGACTAAGGTAGCATAACCGAAGTACTTGCGAAGATTTGGCAGAGGGACCCGGGTAAATGATGTCATGGATGTCCAGAGAAAGGCTGCCCTCGCCTCGTATGGCAATGACATCATTGACTTGCAGTCTTCAGCGGGCCGGAATCTACGGTCCGCATTTGGACACCCATCCCATGATGGAACCTGTGATCTGTCTAGGCAATGCCAAGACGATGGATGAAAGAGAGAGGTGAGCTAGGCCCAGGCCGAGGTGGATGCAGAGACGGGAGAATATGACGGTGTCGAGAGTGGGAAGCACGTGATGGAGGGAGAAGAATGGAGGCAATTCGTGACAGCAGGTGTTTCCGAAATTGGTCGTAATCCAAGGTGCGCCGAAACCGAGGATGGGCGCGCCGAGAGCGTAAATGCGTGCGCAACGTAGGTGGAGACGCGTGTGCGACGCGGAGAAGGGTCGTTGAGGAGCGGAGGTGATGCCCTGAATGCTGGCCAATCCGATGTGTCAAATGAGAGATAGGAAATGGAATGAACACACACCTGGATACCACAGTGCTATCAACAAGCAGTGTTACACCCTTCCCACTCTCTGTAAGTTCCAATCCTACGTGATAGCGACGTTGCAGAGTCACACTGAATCTATGCTGCCCAAGGTCTTGGGGAAGTCAATGCTGCCCGTGTGCGGGGCTTATGCGAGTCAAAGTCGCCGTTGCTAGGGTGACTGACGACACCCCGCAGGTGCACTCGTTGATGTCCGTCCGATGCGAGGAGGGGGTTGCAAGTTGGTTCGGGACTCGCGGGACTCGAGACGATGGTTGATGAGAAGGGTCTGACGCGTGCAGGGTGTGATGGTGTCAGCAGTCATTGTCAGAATAATACCGTTTTCAGCTCAGTAAATTGCTCGGCTCGTCGGAGTGCCGGCGATCAATGGCATTTTCCGATGCAGATACTGGCTGAAACGGGAATTTTGCCCAATTTGGGCTGCCAGTAACTGACCGTCACCGGTCTCGCGTGCAAGGGTGCCGAGCTCACCAAAAATGGAACACAGACATGCGGAGTGACTACGACAACACGCCTACAAGGAAATCTGAACCCAGAAATAGTGAGATCTCGTTTCTCTTCTCTTTCTCTCTTTTTTCCTTTCCTTTTTGGGAATTGATTTAATTATTTCTTATTCAGCCCACAACATCAGTATCTGGCCACGCTCCTTGGTTAATCCTCTCACGCACGCCCACCATCTTCCTTGTCACGGCGCAACAGCCGTCAATACTGCGTCAATGCTATACAGATGCGCACCACCATACAAGCCTGCGTTTTCAGACAGGGACAAACGCCCAGAGAGTTTGAATAATTTCTATGTTGTGGCAACCGGCGACGCCGCCGGGATATACACAGTGTGGTGAGTACCCTCATCTAACACCGTGAGGGCTTACGCATGGCCTCTGCAGGTGGACGATCCCAGGCGGGCGAAGTACCTATGCGCTCAACAAGAAATCTTGGAGGGATGCCTGCAAGTTCTGGCAAGACGTCTGCATGGGGCAACACAAACACACGGAGAAGGTGGAGATGATTGGGGAGGAGACAATGTTTGCACTCTGGGCAGATCAAGCGTTTGCTCAAGCTCAGGAGGACGCTAACAAGGTCATTAACGAATCGGACCCCGCACCCCCCCCTCCCTCGCCATCGCCGCCGCCCGCCCGATCCTCTTCAAATCCGCCAAGGGCCCCTTCCACGCCCACTCGTATCACACCGCGTACGTCGACGGCGCCTGCGACATCACTTCGGAACGCCGTCTCCCCCTCCTCAGCTCGTAGTCACACTGTAGCATCGGCAGCTATACGGCCTCGACCCACTATGTTTTTGGTGGAACACAACGGGGAACAAATCGCTTTTGATAATCGGTAATTTCTCCCTCATCTACATTAATGTGAACTCACTCCATTTGCAGGCGAATTCTTCAACAGTTCTATGAAGATGAGGTGTCTCCTCGTAGTTTGCATCAGTAAATCTCCCAAAGTCTGAGCTGGTGTAAGGAGTATACAAGAGTCTACCGAGTATATAGATTTTGTCTATACATCCTACACGATCGGAACTTTCTAGAGGTCACGAAAGTCATATACTAATATAGTCTGTTTGCCTCTTCCCATTGCTCCTCGGGATCCGACGTCTCTACAGGATCAAAAAAGCCAACAGGAAGCTGAACTGTGAAGGCAGCTTGGCGAGTCGGGGACATTAGTGGGTAATCACGTCGTAAAGTGGCTATGTTATTCATATAGTATGCACATTCTCCCTCCCAATCCGTCTCCGTATCTGACGACGCAATGCTTCCGTGAGGTGATCCAGGGCAAGGCAATGTTTGCGCATCTACTGCAGGCCTTGGAGAGTGACCTGGCAGACCAAAGTTGGATGGAAAGTAATACTGGTAGTATGATAATAGCCATATGAAGGTCCTCAGGTGGCAAGTATGATGTTTCTAATAGCCATATGAAGGTCCTCAGGTGGCACGAGCCCGGCCCCAACGCCGTGCGGCTCCCGGCTGCTGTGCGACGAGGAGCACTTGGGCCAACTCGGCAACCAGACATCCTCGGGTCCTGATTTTTGTTAGGCGCATGCTAGTATGATAGGAAAGAGTAGGGAAAAAGGTTTCGTGGTCATCGGGTCCCCGGTCGCCGTACACAAGCGCCATCTGTGATTACGCTCAGACTGCGGCAGCTCGGGCGGGAGCAGTGCACGTCCTCGGGACTCGACCTGTATGGGAAAGATGTTTCTAATAGCCATATGAAGATCCTCAGGTGGCACGGGCCCGGCCCCAACGCCGTACGAATTATGGCAGATGGCCTGCACGCACAGCCACCAAAATTTCTGCCAGAATTTTGAGATCCGATGAGGTAAGCCAGTCTGCCCAAATCGCTGATGTAAGTAGGGTCATGGTAGTCTCGGGACATTGGTGAGTATATTGCGGATCTGGTTGCATATCTGTTAACCCATTTCTAGACCATGGTACAATTGTGAAGCACATAACTTGACGTCCGTGTTAGCTACAGCTAAACCACCTATATATCCGGGTAGAGAATGCCAATAGGCAACAAAAAAATTTTCACTCTTGGACGGGAGTAGCACAGCCACAAAAAATTCTGGCAGAAATTTGAGCTGGGCCAATTTCTGCCAGAACTTTCTGTGGCTGTGCTATCAAATTTGGTCTTGTTGAATCAGACCAATATAGCAACTCAGAATTATGAGACCGAGGTAATTTGCTCCTTGACCTCATACCACCACCTTCCTAATTGGGAACATCTTCATCAAATTTTGATCATCTTCAGCCTTCATAATGTGCGTCATTTACGATTGTTTTTTCTTGTCCTGTCTGTTCATTCAGCTACAGGGGAGGCGTTAGAGCTCGCAAGAAAAAATGCGAGATTTGCAATACCCCGGTGTATGAAAACCGGCTTTCTTATCACATGGCGGATGACCACGACCTGTCCTACCTCGTCTTCACCACCGAACCCATTAGTGCGTATTCACTGGGCTTATAGTTTTACACTGCGTCTTATAATTATTTCATGACCTAGGGGATGGTGAACATCTCATCCTGGAACGCAACTCCCCTACCGGCCAAATCACCTGTCCCGACCTCCTGTGCAACGAACACTTCATCTCCTTCCCCACGCTCCGCAACCACTTCAACAAGGAGCACGTTGGCCCTCTCACCAAGTATTCGGATTACCATCGCGAGCTTTATCTGGAACGTCTGGCTAATCCTCCCGCTCCTTCAGATGAAGAGGACAATGTGGATGAGACCTCTTCCCACGCTTCGTCTCCCGGTCTTCGCAGTCTTTTCGGTTCTTCGCCCGTCCGCCCTCACACTCCAGGTGCCTTTGGGACTATGGTTGGTCACATTGGTGCCAGACTCAGTCCCGCTCGCAGAGGTCGTGCTAGCACTCCAGTCTCGCCCTCCAGGGCTCCTATTGCTCTGCCCGCACATGTTCCCCATACACCAAGCGCTTCCCCGTCTATCCGCCCAAGCCGTGTTGCTTCTCGCAGTGCGTCTCGTCATCATCCGTATCCCGAACCGAGCATTCTCTTCTCCACCCGGGAGTCCGTCGCGACACCTCCACCGGCAAGCTTGGAAACACCGTCTCCACTTCCTCCCAACCCTCTTAGACTTTTTGCTTTGCGGTCTGCGGCTGCAACTCCAGTAGTTGTAGCCCAGGACGTGTACTCTTTGAACTCGTCACCAGAGCTAGAGATCCCCACGAGTTATTCAATGATCTGAACCTTGATCCTCAAAGAGGATATCCTCTCCAAAACTAAATAAACCTTGATCCTTTCAATGATCCTTAAGTTTGGATCATTGAATGATCCTTCTATGTTTGGGTGATAGATGTCTGATGTCTGATAGAATATGCATGCATAATCATCAATATGTATCATTGAAAGCTGTTTAAGTACTGTGGAAGCTTTTCTATACTTGTATTTGCATAAAGTTAATGATTCAACAATGATCCTTCAATGATTTTTACCTTCAGTGAATGAACCTTGATCCTTACAATGATCCTTAGGTTCGGATCATTGACATGTTGATGATTTGAACTTCGGATCAAAGTCAAGGTTCGGATCAAGGATATCCTCTACTTCTAATGACTCGTGAAGATCTCTAACCAGAGCACTCCTCGGATGGTGATGATCCAATGTCGCCCACCAATGATGGTATGGACGTGGACAGTGAGCCTGTTCCTCAGGCCACCACGACCGGTATTCGTCTTAACCCTATTAAGTATCTTACATTTACAATGGAGCATTTACATGACATATTTGATTATGTACCTCAGGACACCTGGACAAGAACATGCAAGAGACATGTCAGCATTGGGCCTATTTGTCTGTAGCAAGGGCACATGAGGCAACAACTAGAGAGCAGTGCAAGAGGTAGTGTATTGAATCCCAAGGGGTAGACAACAGTTCTCTGAAGAACTACTTCTACTAACTACTGATCCTTTTATACAATTCCTGACGCCCAACGCCCAATGGGTGCGGGTGCGCTTCTCTGACTAGTCAGAGCGGTGTAAGAGGTAGTGTATTGAATCCCAAGGGTTAGACAACAGTTTTCTGAAGAACTACTTCTACTAACTACTGATCCTTTTATACAATTCCTGACGCCCAACGCCCAATGTGTGCGGGTGCGCTTCTCTGACTAGTCAGAGCGGTGTAAGAGGTAGTGTATTGAATCCCAAGGGTTAGACAACAGTTTTCTGAAGAACTACTTCTACTAACTACTGATTCTTTTATATGATTCCTGACGCCCAACGCCCAATGGGTGCGGGTGCGCTCCTCTGACTCATCCCCAAGTCATTGCACAAGTCATTGCCCCATACTGCCTGTGATTGGTTGGGAGCGCACCCTATCCCGCCTTTCCGTTCGCCAAACTTCGCCCACCTCCTGCAGCCCAATGGGCACAGGTGCACAACACTGACTCATGCTTGAGTCTTTGCTCAACTCATAACTCAACACTGCCTGTGATTGGCTGAACATTCAAGCGTTCAAGGTGAAAGCAATGTTATAAATTGAAAACAGTACAAAACAATATCAAGGTTCACAATGAACATTCAAAAGACTTTACCACCGTTCCTCGCGCATCAGCTCAGACGGGATACCAATATCCATGCGATGAGCCGTGCTGGTCTTCCCAATGACAGCATTGTGCACAGATTCAATTGTGTCTGTCCACTGCTTCAAGGCCGTGTACCGCTTCTTCTCCAAGCTTTGTCTATGACAACAGTAAGGGCCTGAATGTAAGAACATAGTAGTAGACTATCTGAGGTCTTTAATCGTTAGAGAACTGCGTAAATCCGTGTGAGTATTTACTCCTATGCACACTCGATAGCGACACCTATACATTGTTTACATATTAGCTTATTACCAACATGTCAACGCATTAGCTACGCCAAACCCAACGCTTTTTATGTTTGCTCTATGTAACTCGTCATTTTGTCTCTCTCCCTTGCCTTTAGTGTTTTCCGCTCACCTTTTCTGGCAGCAAGTTTCCAATTTCCAGAATGTTTTGATAGATGGTGCATAGATGTTCTAAGATATTATGTGAATATTCCAGATATCAGATAGATATTCAAGAATGATGTACAGGTATTGCATAGCTGTCTCAAGATCTTACAAAATATCCTGCAGATATTACATAAATTGCATAGATGTTCTAAAATATTGTGCAGATGTTCTAAAATATTGTGCAGATGTTCCAGGATGTCACGCGGATGTTCCAGGATGTCACGCGGATGTTCCAGGATGTTACGCGGATGTTCAAGAATATTATACAGACGTTGCGTAAATGTTCTAAGATATCATGTGGATGTTTCAACATATCATGTAAATATTCTAAAACATTGCATAAATATTTTAGAATATCATGTAAATGTATTAAAATATTGTACAGATGCTCTAGAATATTGTACCAGCACTCCAAGATATCCTTAAAGTAATAATACTTTTCATGATTTTTTGATTTATTAAGTATCGTTAATTTTCAGCAGATTATGTTATAGAAAATATTTGAGGAATTTTGCCTTTGATATATATATAGGGTTTTAAAGTCCAGTCCATGTGGACCGGTAAGACCGGTGAACTGGACCGGACTGGACCGGTCACATGACCAGTCCAACATGGACCGGTCCTACCAGTCCTACCAGTCCTGGTCCTAGGTCCAGAGCTCAACCCAGATTTATTAGGACTGGTAAAGACTGGTCTAGGACCGGTTTGGACCGGTCTATTCAGGGTTCAGTTAGGACCAGTCAAATATCCCTCAAAAGGGTCGTTATATATGAGTCCATGGTAAACTTACCTCGACTTAACCGGTCCAATGGTAAACTTACTCTCATTGAGGCGTTCCTATGGTAAACTTTCCATGACTTATATACTCATATGGTACATTTAGCTGCACATACTCTCTTACATTTGAAAATGTCATCTTGTTGTGGCTAAAACATATTATACAAGCTTCACTAATCATTCATTTCACTGTCATTGACTATATGATCTATCTGGTAAACTTATATGATGGTAAACTTACTCAAATATGTGCAGAAATATAAATTTAGGCTCGTGATCCTTTGGACCGGTCTTGGACCGGTTTAGGACCGCAGACCGGACTGATTAGGACCGGTTTTTGCAGTCCTAACCAGTCCAGTCCTAGGTCCAGCCAGATTTGGAAATTTTCTGGACCGGTCCAGTCCCCAGTCCATGACCTCAGAGGTCAAAAGACCGGACCGGACCGGACTTTTAAACCCTATATATATATGTTTTATACAAGTTGAACTAATTCATCATTCTTGATTTTGAAGTTTTCATCACAATTATTACGATGAAAAAATTTATGCCTCTTTATAGTATTTCAGTCATTAATATTTTTGAAGAAACATGTAGCATTTTTCTCGGCGGCTATGCCACCAGATCTGTCCGCATTCAGGGCTGACATGACCCTGTCAGGCGCAAAATATCCCGATTAGCACAATTTTTTGCCCGCCTGGGGCGTGACCACGTGCTCCCGCCCATTGTTCCCCCGAAATAGTATGCTGCAGCCTCACTCATTGATACTCATCCCTGACTCACCTGAGTGTTGTCCGCATTTTGGGCTGACCTTGGGATCTTGGGGTCCCATTTGTCCGCATTCTGGGCCAACATTTGGGTCCAAAAGTCAGAAATTTGTCCGCATTTCCATTCTGACCTCTTATAGGCATTATCATCGGTCCTATGATAGCCCATCTCGTAGTAGCTATTAGAGAAGGTGTTGTACCAGATATTGCCAGCTTGCATGGCGCCGTAGAGCGGTTTGTCGAGAATGCGTACTAGATGCTCCTTCCCCGGCTTGACAAACCCTTTTGGTTGTCGCATGTACACAACCTTATCCATCTTGCCATTCAAGTAGGCCCCCGTGAAGTCGATCTGGAACGGCGTCAGCCGCTTACGAGCTGCAATCGCAAGCAACATCCTCCAGGATTCGAATCGTACCACGCCACCCCAGGTTTTATCATATTCAAGACCCTCGATTTGATCGTATCTGCGGAGTACAAAGCGTCCTTTTTGTTTCGTGATATGTCCAGCACCGTCGTACTTGTTCGCGTATACCCACCTTCCATCCATGACATGGGCATCCTCTGGCGGTTCCACAAGGCGCCAGACCTCTCGACTCTCCAGCATCACAATCTCTGCATCCATCGCCGGCTTCCATAACTCCGGATCCTTCATCGCCTCCTCGTATGTCTGCGGGACGCAATGTGATTCGGGGTCAAAGTCCGCGAGGAATGCCCAGGGTCCGACTTCGGCAGTGTTGGCAATGGGTACATCTGTAGCCCAGTCTGCTCCCTCAGCAGCCGCCTCGGCCTCGAGCTGCTCAAACATGTCTGCGCGCCTGGCAATAGCCGATGGTTTGGCATGGCGAGCAGACCGACGCAGAGCAGGCGGCGCAGGTGGTGCCGGATCCGGTGCAGGTGGGGGTCCAGGAGGTGGTGCAGGGTCTAGGTCGCGTTCAATGTCGTGTTCTCGAGGAAGAGGCGGTTCGGGATCTTTTGCAGGCTTTGCGGAGCCAATGGTGTCCGGAGAAGGGTCCGAGGTGATGGGATCAGGCTGGGGTTGATCGGCGGAGTCAATGAGCGGATTGGAGTCGTACTCGGGATACGAGCACGCGCCATCTGTGCAGGTCATCAGATAGTAGGCCCCGCCGTGACTTCGTGTCCTAGCTTTACCCCAAAGGTCTAGGTGCACGCGAGCAAGAACCTCCTCTTCTGGAATCACCACTTCATCGAATGGGCGCCGTGTATGCTTTCTGTAGATGCAATTCACGCACTTCCCCGACAGAGCTCGATTGGTGATCTTGATACCGTCGACCAGGTTTTTTGACATCATTTGCAGGATTTGCTGAGTGTCGGCGTGGCCAAGACGTCGGTGCATCGTCTCGAGATCAGTTGGCTTCTCATGAGAACGAGCAGTTGCTGCCATTACGTGACCAGGCTCATCGGGGAGAACATCAATGCGGTACATCTTCCGCAACGCTGTCTCCGGAACCATCACACCTTCAAATATAGGTGTGTTGCCCCCTTTGGATTGGATGACAAGTTTGCCATCGCCAAACACCCCATGATACCCCAACAGATCGAGAGTCGTGATGGAGATGAGGTTGTGCGCCAACACTGGTGTGTACACCACATCTTTAAGAACGATGTTACGCGGCTTGCCACTGATGTGCGTACGGAATTGAACTGTTCCGCGACCAAGCACCTTGAAATCGCCTCCATCTTTGATTGCAGTCGAGCCATTAGCCTCGTCTGCGTCCGCAAACTTGATAAACCTTGAGCGATCAGGTATGCAATGCTCTGAGGCGCCTGAGTCCATGAACATGTGGAAATGAGATGAAGGTCGAGTGATATTGGCGATGACTGGGGAACACTGACAGTAGACAGTGTGAAGATCTATGTAGTCATCCTTCTTCTCACTCGCTGTTAGAGATCCCCACGAGTTATTCAATGATCTGAACCTTGATCCTCAAAGAGGATATCCTCTCCAAAACTAAATAAACCTTGATCCTTTCAATGATTCTTAAGTTTGGATCATTGAGCAGTTCAAATCAAGGATCATTGAATGATCCTTCTATGTTTGGGTGATAGATGTCTGATGTCTGATAGAATATGCATGCATAATCATCAATATGTATCATTGAAAGCTGTTTAAGTACTGTGGAAGCTTTTCTATACTTGTATTTGCATAAAGTTAATGATTCAACAATGATCCTTCAATGATTTTTACCTTCAGTGAATGAACCTTGATCCTTACAATGATCCTTAGGTTCGGATCATTGACATGTTGATGATTTGAACTTCGGATCAAAGTCAAAGTTCGGATCAAGGATATCCTCTACTTCTAATGACTCGTGAAGATCTCTACTCGCTGTAACTCCCCTGCTCAAAACAGAATCAGACTTCCGTTGACATCTGGTAGAAGAGGAGTCAGCACTTTGAAGTGAGCTCGAAGAAGGACGTCCGAGCCATAGCTGTAGTATTTTGCCTTTTCTTCCTGGCTGTAGCCAGAAGCATTTAATTTATCGAATGTGGCACTAGCCAGGAAGGCTTGTAGAGTGTCGTATTACATGTCGGCTGACTCAGCAATATAGAGCATTTGTACCAAAATAATACTTATAACATAATAACAACAAATATATAATTTACTATAATTAATAACATCATCATGTATTTACATATCATATAGAGACATTTGATGACATGATATGTAGTTCTGCATTTTGAAGCAGCCACAGAGTAGGCCAATTACCATAATAGGCAGCACTTAAAATTAATTAATTTGCTTCTTATTATTGCTTCATCATTCTTCCCCTCATAAAAAAACGTTTTCAACCCCCCGAGACAACCCCAACCAACCCCAACCTAACCCTAACCGGTCAACATTAAACACTATCTTAAATCAGGCTTAGGTTGCTCATCGCAACCTAAGCCTTTATATACAATAACACAAGGTCAATTATGTAATTTAATATTTAAGTGTATTTAATACTAATCACATGACTTTAACCTAACCTATCACATGACCTCGTAACGGTTTCATTTGTCTGGCTCTAGCCAGGCTTCATGGCTAGATCCACGTTAGGTGAATGATTTAATTCTGGCTAGTGCCAGCAGGTTATACAAAGTACTACAGCCACAGGTGGACGTCCACCTTCAGGACTGACAGTGGCAGCAAGGACGTAGGTAGGACCAGCGGCGACGAAGGAGGCCGTGACGGGAGTAGACTCGGGGGTGGTAGCGCTGTTGGCAGTGATGGCTCTCTTCTTGCCAAACCACTTAGGCGCCTTCCCCTCGCTCCCGCCACCCTTGGCCCAACATCTCTCGACTGTGTGACCCTTCTTCCCACAGTTACTGCACATCATGGCAGTGCCAGCGGTGAGCGCCTCGATGCGAGCCTTGACTTGAGCCTGCACAGACAGGGCCTGGGCTGCGAGTGCCTGAGCCGTCTCCTCCTCTGCTTCCTGCTGCTTGATCCGGCCCGTGTAGGCCTTGAGACGATTCAGGGCTGTGGTGAATGCAACCCCGTCGTACATCCAACCTCCCCCCAACTGACGAGGAAGCATCGTTTATTCAGGGAGAAATCCTAGGAAACATATGCGGAGACATAGAACGCGTCGAGTCGCAGCTACAGACCTTGCGTGAGACGCTCACATCTGTCACGCGAGAGCGCAATGCTCTTCGAGCAGCCCAGCGACATTACAAGGACCTCATATCTCCCCGGCGCACCCTCCCACTTGAACTGTGGTCCGAAGTATTCAAACATCTCTATCTCTCCTCCCGTCACCCCATCAGTGAATCTCCGAAAGTCTGGGCGGGTATGACGAGTCTGAGGAAGTATGGCGGGTATGGAGAAATTCTCCAGACTCTTCCCAGACTCTCTCAGACTCTCCGAGATTCTCTATACTTCTGTAATTTACAATTTTTGAGTCATAATCATACATTGAACTGGGACTACGATAGATGGGCATGCTTGACGTCTCAAATATCCCTGCTGTGCGGAGACATTCATTGATAAGGATGCCGGTGCCATGGTGGCCGCTGGCGACTTGGCAGACTGAGAGAAAAATCGCCAAGTCCGTTTCGATTTGATGACGTGATCGCACGTGCGTGTTGAATTTTTCGGCTAGCCCGATAACCTGGCCTCCTCGGTATGAGCAGGACTCGATACAGGAGGCCAGGTAAATCTGAGTTTAAATTTGGCGTGAACATCTTTTGGCTCTGTTTGGCGACTGCGGATGGAACGGTCCGAACGTTTTATATACCATATATGGACGCAATTTTACGCCACAGCTTTCACAACACTATTTGACGCTCTCTGGAAGTATTGAACCCTAGTAGAGTATCTAAGACCCCGTTGTAGCTATATTCAATCTTTTTGGCAGTAGAAAAAATCTAGCTAACTCCTCTGACATACTCTCTAATACGTTCCCTGCTGGGCCGGTGGACCCCGAGAATCTTGAGCGTAGGTTTGGGAAAATATCCTCCGTCAATATGTCGGCTGACTGCGACTGATTCTCCAATGCTTGCAAGCCCAATTAGCTGATCATTGCAGCCCAGAGAAGGGCGTGTCAACACAGAGATGCAAAGTGTCCTGGACCTTTGAGTGATCTGCAATGCTATCCGAGGAACATTTGCTGATGGATTGACTCATTTATATTGTGGATATTGGTGCTCTACCTCAGAGATTCCCTAACAGAATTGAGGGCTACCGATGGCTGGTCTGCGGCCGATGTTACATCAGTTAAAGGTAAACAAGGTCGGAGATGGGTCTATCAGGTGTGGCAACACTGTAATCCCCGGTTCCGGAGGGTTTCTCCATGCTGTCGCGGTACTACGCGACGTGAACGGTGAGCCTCAACTTCCTCGTCCGTATATGGTATATAAAACGTTCGGACCGCTCCATCCGCAGTCGCCAAACAGAGCCAAAAAATGTTCACGCCAAATTTAAACTCAGATTTACCTGGCCTCCTGTATCGAGTCCTGCTCATACCGAGGAGGCCAGGTTACCTGGCTATTTTTCGGCTGCCCCGAAATCTTTCGGATTCTTTCCCTCATCCCCCAATGTCCCTACACAAGCCCGGTCGGCTACGCCGCTATGAGCAGACGAAGACTGACGACGACGACGACGACGACAAGGAGCACACGAGAACGAGGACGAGCATTCCAAAACAGCGATGAGGACGAGGACGAGCACGCGAAAACGGCGACGACGACGACTTCCGCAACGAGGACGAGGAGAGCGACGAGGACGAGGCGAGGACGAAGACAGCAACAAGGACGAGGACGCCGACGTCGACGACGAACGGCAAGGACAGCGACGATGACGACGAGCACAGTGCACATAAAGATGCTGCGGCCACGACGACAACGACGAGGACACGAGCCTGCTGGTAAGGAAGCATGCAAGGATAGCAACGACGGCACCAGCTCTCGAGGACACGGCGACTGCAACCCGAGCAGATCACGAGCGCCGCAACCGCAGCACCGAGATCCCACAACGACGGCGAAAATCATTTTGGCGAGGATGACCACGGCCATGCGACGATAGGTGAGCATTCATGAACCTTACCATGTCATGACGCTGAGCTAGTCAGGACCGCCACGAGTACATGCGGACGACGGGGAGCACGCGCCTTACTTGAACTGCGACTCAGAGCCAACGGTGATTCAGTAGTTTACACATACGCGTACCTTACCTACATGTCCTCCTTGTACGACTACCTCACCGCAAATGAATTCTTTTTGACAAACCCCATAACTGCTCGGTCTGAATTAAGGCATGGATGGGATTTGGGTATGAGAGGAGTCTGAATATGTACTGGGTATAGTGCCAGACTCTTGGCTGTAATTTTAGGAGGCTCGGGTCTGTAGTCAGACCCGAGCATATGAGTCTGAGGAGTCTGTCACAGACTCCTCAGACTTTCGGGAATTCACTGATGCCTTCCGACGACGGAGACGCGTACACGATGTATGCCCCGCATTGGGCGCTCGGACAAGTGTGTCGAACCTGGCGCTTCGCAGTCCATTCCGCGCCCTTGATATGCTCGCGCCTGCGCCTCGAATTTTGTCGCATACCGTCAATCTTATGTGGGCCATCCACTATGGAGCATCTTGACGTTGCTCTGCGCTGCTCGGGGCAGCACTGTCTGGACGTTGACATCTTCGACGGCGATCTTTCGCCACCTGGCCGCTCGCGATTCACAGCCCGTGAACAACTGGATGCGGAGACAACGCGCAGTCAAATGCTGCTTCGACTCTTTACCCAGTCACATCGCTGGCGAAGTCTTCGCATGGAAAAGCTTCATGATGCCGAAGACTACCTTACTCGTCTACACTCCCGTCTACCCCTTCTTGAAAACTTGCACATCGACTTCCTTGAACCATTCGTTGAAGGGGATTTACCCCCCGCAGAGGAGTTGCCCACCATTACTGCGTTCAGCGTGTGCCCGCGCTTGACAAAAGTGACGCTGGAAGGGCATCGGCGAATTCTTGATCTTCCTTGGGCACAGATCAGGGAACTTTGCATACCGTATTGCGAACCGACCTCTGATGTCGTAGTGTTCATGCGTCTGCTGCAAAACTGCATCATCCTCGAGTCGCTTCGCCTTGACTCGGGATTGGGCTTCCACACGCGCGATATCCCAGAACCGGCGGACCCACTACATCAGCAAAAAACCTTGTCGGTCGTGAGCTGCCTATATACCACATAGATAATCACAATGTCCGAGGCACCTTACAAGAGCATTTAAGGTCCATACAACTCGCTCCCACCATATGAGGCAGCTCATGACGGGCTATAAGGTCCACTCAAGTGTAAAAGGTAGTATGAGGTACTTGAGTCCATGTGAGGACATACGAGATGCATGTTCCGTCAGATGTACATGTGATCTATGGGGTCGCATATCCTTCATAAATATCGACGTCTGCGTCGTCGTCAAGATCCTCCACGTCATTCTCCGCGTCCTCGAGCCCATCTGCATCGCTCCCACTGCCTCCATCCTCCTCAGAGCCGTCCTCTGCATCCTCGAGACCATCTGCCTCACTCCCACTCCCTTCATCCTCCTCCGAGTCATCCTCCGCATTGTCGAGACCCTCAGTGTTGCTCCCACTACCAGCACTCAAAGCATCCTCGTCCAACTTGCCAGCCTTAACGCCGTTCCATTCCACGTCGCTGTCATCATCGGCATTGTCGGACTCGGTATCCATATCCTCATCGGTGGGCTTGGTATTTTGCTTCTCAAGTAGCTTGGTTGCATGTCGAGTGCCCTTATGTCCAACCCCACCACCACAGAAGCGCATGAGCATGTCGCGGTCGACCCACCTGCGTGTGGTTAGTATAGTTCGAAGGATGGAGCAAAGAACGTACATATTGACATAGTAATATGCCCAGTCCATGTCGCGCTCAGAAGGCTGTCGAGCGATGGAGTGGCGAAGGTCATTGATGTCTCGTCCGTAGGCAAATCCAGGTACGAGATGACATGCACGAAGAACGAGGTTGGGATCAAGAAAGTTGAAGGCACTGTCTGAATCAGCAGGTACAAAGCCGATGCGTGGCATTCGATTGACATGAAGTCCGCGCTTTGTCTGGCGATCGTCAGAGCCATACCATCGAACCCAGAGAAGGTCAAATCTCTGTACAGCATGTGTCTTCGCCAGAGGACCCTTGTGAAGAACGAAGATATGGAAAACACCAATAAGGCGCGCATACCAGTATGGATGCTCTTCCTTGTCTTCACTTGGGTTCAGCACCATGATGTTGGACTGTGTTCGCGGATTACACGAGTCCTGGTTTCGGCGGACATCATATGTCGTATAGTTGAAGCGAATTACCTTGTGCTTGTAGATGCGATTGTTGACAAAGTAGATCGTTGCTCTATCTTCTTCGTTGAAGTCGTCCTCGTCATCTCCGCCAAGGATGCGTGCCAGGATGTGGTTCTTGAGTTTCGGGACGAAGTTCTAAGTGTATAGTCAGTACAAAGCCATAACTTCAGCAGTTGAAGGCATCTACAACAATAGCCTGATCATCTTGGTTTGCACTCAACCATGCAGTGATATCATCGGAGAATTTGCCAGAGTTTGATACGTGATAGGGAGCAGACGGATTCGACTTTGGAAGAGGTTCGGAATCGGTGAAGGCCAGGACCATGGACTGACGCTTGCCCCGAGTGACAGGACCAGAATGGTACTGCCGTTTCATCTTGATAGTCATGGCATGCAGTAGACGCTGGCGCCGCTCGTGTCGGGCGATCTGAAGACTCGCACGAACCTTGTTGGTCCGAATGTAAAATTTCTTGACTCGACGATGCTCTGCTTCGCCCTTTTTGATTGTTAGCGTATCTCGCAATATGAAGAAGCAGGCGTAAGCTTACAATCTGTGTGCTATACGAGTCAGTCGTTCCATATCGGCGTATCATTTCGACGTAATGTCCGAGGGCGTGCCATTTGTATGTTGTAAGACTCCAGAACTTTTGCGCCAGCGTAGCAGATTCCTCGGTATCGGACCCTTGCTTACTACCACCCCCATTCAATCCTCCACGCTGACCCAATTTCCCGCCTCGCCTCTGTGATCCCCTGTGCATATTTCCGCCTCGCCTTTGAGAACCTTCCATACCAGCTCGCTTCTGTGCCTCCCTTGCCTTTCGCCTCTGTCTAACAGCGACCTCCTTGGGGAGTTCCCGGGTATCCAAGTCAGCGGTCTTCCGGGAGAACGCTCGAGATAATCGACCCAATGATGTTGTTACGACTTCAAAGGATCCCAAGGTTCCATCAGTGTGAAGGCGTAGCTTTGCGTACGCATGCCAAGTCGCCATTGTACCAAGCAAATCGAGAGTCATGGTGTTGAATGGCTCTGGAAATAGGTTCTCAAATACCGCTGGCGCACACTTCAAAGTCCATGAGAATGTGACAAACAATACATCAATTGGCATACCTGAAGAATGTCCTCAAAGTCTCGCGCAGCCAGTTTCTTCATCTCCGAAACGTTGTTGTGGAATCGGCGGATAGTACTACGTCCGAACGTAGGTACTTGTCGGAAGCTGCGATGATTCTAAACGCCGACATCACAGGGAGTTTCTTGACGTACCGTTCATTCAGTTCACGTACCACATCAGGGCCAAAGTGTACAGCCATGCGGATGAGGTGAATGAGAAGCGATTTCCAGACACCGAGCTCAAACTCGTGCATCAGGTCCACGGCAAGAAGAGTGTAGAAGTTGAATCCTAACGGAAACAAGAATTTCGAGAAAGCATTCTGTTGAGCAGTGTGAGTATCAGAGATACAGATATGTAGTTGAACGTACGCGAGTTGGAACAAGAGACTCCGCCGCCATCTTTGCTTTAACTGCCTTGTTTGTAAGGGAGTAACCTTTGCGGTAGATCCAATTGCGGACACGCTCGATCAGTGAAATGCGTGCACTGCTGTCGCATCGAGCAAGTCGCTCCCGCCGGGCCATGTCCCGTCTACTTCCCATCTCCGGTACTTGATTTCGTTCGATATTGCATCGCGGACACAGATGACGAGCAAGGTTTTTGATTGCCGCGATCAAGACTCTGACGAGAGTGTGAGCTGTCGCGAGACAATGATGAAGAGAATATCAACTCACTTCTCAGGATAATCAGCCGAATAAGTAAACAACCGAGGAAAGACACGACGAAGTATCCCGTCGCCACACTGAATAACGATTCCATGACAGTAGGCCTCCGCCAGAGCAGGGGTAAGCATTAGAGCCCAGATTGCCTGAAAGAGGTCGCGCTTAAGTTGTTTCAGAACATCTTTTGTTGGATATGTGTTGTAGACCGCCTTGTACGCGTCAAGAACTGTATCGGGAAGCTTAACATTGATATCAGAAAGTGCCTGGAATGAAGAGCTGAATGTATCACGTACTGTTGGCATGTAGGGGAGATGATGAGCTGCAAAGGCCGACGGTTTTCCACGAACATATTTGCTGAGGTTTCCAAACCATGCGTAGATAGGCCATAGAGCAGCGGTACCAAAGTTTGCTAGATGTGTCGAGTCTGAATAGAACATGAAGATAGCGATAATTGTCTCGAGATTACATGTGGCGGCCTCGGGACGCGTTCGAATCTCATCCTCCATCTCCAGGATAACATCCGATTGAAAAGCCTCTGCGTACACGCGCTCGTGCGGATTTCCGTCCCCAGGATCGACCATTTGGACGTGCGCTTTCATGTTGAATTGCGCAGCTGAGGGATCCTGGAACGCGGACTTCATGACCTCGACGAGATCTCGGTACTGCACCCCTTCAAGATCGAATGTCGGGGCCTGATCTTCTGCGACCTTTGACGAGGCGCGGGGCATGGGCAAATGGATCGTTCCACTCAGCCAACCGTCTGAAGCCACACTGGGATCATCCACGTTTGGACGGTTTTGGGTCTGTCCATCCATCCGCGCATTCTCGCGCTCAGCTCGAAACCCGGTCAAGTCAGAGAGGCTAAAGTCTGTATGAAGCAGAACGTTGTGCACGAGGTCGTTGAGTGAGGCGATGGACTTTTGAACTGAATAGTAGAACCAGTTCATGAGAAGGAAGATAGATTGGTTGGGAAATGGGGAATACGGCGCTGTAGGGTCGGGTACCGTGGAACCAAAGACTGCAGTTGGAGCGCGTTGAGAGGACATTTCTGAGACGTTGAAGGTGGGGGCATCACACGCGAAATCGGGACCAAGCTGAGTGGCAGGATCAAGCTCAGGTGCTTCGGCGTAGATTTGATAAAGCCCAAATGCGTCAGGTTCAGTACGGATGAGATTAGGAGGGGCTGGGGATGCAAGAGGGGAAGGCGGAGGAGGTGGAGAGGGGGGTAGTCTATCGGCGGCTACATTGCCCTGTCGCCCTAATATTGGGAGAAGGGCCTTCTGATGGGGAATGAGGTCCTTGTAGGCGGCTGGATATCTACGTGAGCGGCCAGAGCGACGGGGAGCGCTTTCGAGACTTTCGTTGGTGTCTGCAGAAATCGCCGGAGGTGGCGAAGCCGGTACTAGTGGTGGAGACAATATGGCCCCGGTGATATCAGGCATAACATCGTCGAACTACGCATCATCAGAGTTTGGTCAACACCCGATCCTTGAAGAGAAGCTTACTTCGTTGTTGAGGTTTGCCTCATTTTCGTTCCCTGTCCGTATTGACAGAGCTCGCTAAGGAAAATGAGCAAACATGGTAAGGCTGGTAGAACAGAACAAACCATGCTCAGAGTGCGCGCACGAGCAATGATTGTCTTGCGGGTAGGCTTTTTCTTCTTCTCCTTGCCCTTCGTCTTTTGAATCCTTCGGATTTGCTCCATGTTACGGAGACGTGCATGGCAGGTGGTTCGGTGACGACTGATTCCGCGACCCGGTTTGAAGTCAACATTGCAATCACGGCAGAGGACCATCAGAAGTGAAAGTAGATAGAAGATAAGCAGAGTATATCTTGCTCTCATGGTAGAGAGCCACTGGATACGCGCACGACGGACGGCCTGCAGCGAGATGGGAGACGGAGGCAAAAGCCGGCAAAATTAGCAGGGGCAATGTACGTCATCATGAAATCACATGCACGGTAACTTGCTTCTCTGTTCATAACCATGACCATTGCGAGACAGTGCGAGACGCGTCGCTCCAGCTCCCCCTCTCTGACCCGCTCTTTATATACCTTCTGGCTGTGGCGGTGCCCTAAATCTTTGTTGATGATCACGTTCATTGCACGTGCTGGGCACATTTAAATAGAGGCAAGTCGCGCTTTCATTCTTGCCTCCAATTTCCATCTTGCCTCAGTGTCTACCAGTATGGCTCCCCAATTTGCTGGACCCTATGCCCGCAAATCTGCCCGCAAATCCGCCGCCGCCAAGTCCGCCGCCGCCAAATCCGCCGCCGCCAAATCCGCTACCGCTCCCAAGAAACCCGTACCTCGCCTCTCAGATGATGATATCGAACGCGTCAACACCGACGACGACACAGACAGCGAGAAGGAGAATGAAGACGATGATCAGGAGGACGAGGACCCAGACTCTGAGGATGACGACGAGGACGGTGATAAGAACGACGACGAGGACGAGGACATCGATACCTTCAACATCCCACAGCGCGCCCAGCTCATCGGCAAGCGACGGCGCTCGCTCAAGGACGACGAGCCCCGCAAGAAAGCACATGTTGCTGACCTGTACATTCCCAATCTCATTTCCCAGCGCTACTGACCACTTGCTTCAAGGTCGCGATCACATCGCAAATTCGTAAAGCACGGGCGCTCTCTCGCACGCATTGCACATCCCTTCATCTCGATACAGTCCGTCATTGACGTCAAATTGGACGCCATGGCCGGCAACCCGTTTGTCTTCGCATTCATAGCATGTCGGTTTTCTGCTCACATCAACTTTAGCGCCCAGGATGGCGACGACCGGATGCTGGCTATCTACAACGTTATCGAACGCAAAGTCCCAAAAATCAAACGTCTCATGAAGGACCAGGATCTACACGAAGAACTCGAATTAGTCGTGTCGTTGGTACGCATATACTCCTCTTTTGTTCTTTTTTTCAGATTTTTCATCGTAAAACAGATGCAAGATGCGGCAAATCAGGCCAAACACGGTGATACGCGCGCACTGCGCACCAACATCGCTACTCTTATCCCTTTAGATACGAACACAGTGATGACACCGTCTTTTTCGCCCCATGTCAAGGCGGACCGCGGCTTTGCACACCCCGCGACACGGCGCCTTTTGTGCCCACAGAGGCATGTCATGGAGATGGACGACCCCGGGTCTGTGATATCTTCATGTTAAACGTTTCTTCTGATTGATTTCTTCCGTAGTTTTTTTGACCAAATCCTCGATGGATCAATCAAGGTCACGGCAGAAGACCTGCCTGCGCTGGTGTACGATCAGGCACGCGCGACAAACGATAACGTCGAGGACGGGATGTACGAAGGCCATGTTCTCATTCGGGTACGTTTCCCTTTACCTGTTGACTCGGTCTGACAGCTTTCAGGTGGGCAAATTCATTTTGAACGGCCCCTCTGCCGCCATCCAGAACCGCTCTACCGCTACCCGCCCATCCAACGCCAAGACGCATGGCATTCGAAAGGTCACCGGGCGAATGATCGCCTATTTTGTCATACAGGTAATGTGTTCTGATATCTTCTCTTACTGTTCTGATGCTCCCTTCTGTAGGGTCGCTTTGCTATGAACGCTCAAGAAAAGTGGTCTTCCCAGGACGGCCTTTTTGATGCACTGCAACTCTACGAGGACATTGTCGACACGTTCGAGGAAGACCTGGAGGATGAGAAGGCTCAAGAATTACTCTCCTTCTGGAACAGGTAAGTCTCTCGCCGTCTCGAAGCCCTGTCTGATGTGAATTCCCCTCCAAGCGAAATTTTCGGTAATCCACGGGGACGCCTCGCAACTGCCAAGGAAACCGTTCTGGCCGAAGACCCCAACTCGACGCGCGCGAAGGCGAAGGAAGCTCGGAAAGCCCGTCGTACTGCTCGCACTGTAGCAGCGTCTCAAGACTAATTGCCTCGGATTGCTCATTCCTGATTATTGCTGGACTTGTGTGTACTTCTGCTGCTCTCACTGGATTCTCGCTGCATTCTGTACCAACTCGTTGTATTCCTATTTCGCTGCTTCTTCTCAATGCATTTGTATTTGATATTCATCTTGTCCCCCCCGCCTGATCTCATATCAAGGGTGAACACGAGAGGATATGCAGTACTTATAAGTTATAATGAGGTTGTCCGCTACATCACGACTAATCATAAGGGCTAATGAGGCGCACTCTACCTGATAGGGATCGTGAGCGGATCATCACCTTATATGGTGTTGTAAGCGGAGACATACCTCATATGGTCTAGCGATCCGCCATATGACGCGCCTCATATGCTCACCTGAGGGTAAAGTGTCGGTCAAATAGGCCCATCTGGCATACGGGGCTCAGATGTGCACTCACGGTATCATAGGCCATCGAACGGAAGCACGAGGTGAGAGGTTTTTTTGCGATGTACCCATTCTTACAATCCAAACACTACGGAAGCTCCGAACTGACTGCGACTTTGTTCTCGAGCATTTGACCCTCCCGAGTCTGCAAGAGGCCCACCTCAACAGGATCTGGGTGGTTTCTCCTTCCTTCTGCGACCTGCTGTGCCGTTCCAACAGCGCGCTCTCCCTCACTACACTCAACATTGAGAACTACGCGTCCTATGGAATGGATCGCCTATTACCCATCCTCACCAGCACGCGCAATCTCATCACGCTCAACGTTGTTGCACAGCTCGTCTCAGGGGGAGCCTCTGACGACCGGGGAATATCAGAGCTGGCAGCTATCATCGAACGCCTTTCTGTCACACGTCCGGCCCCTCAGATCTTTCTCCCACGTCTGCAGACTTTCACGCTTCTCATCACGTACCACAGGAATTCACGAGACCTTCCCTATTTCGGCCAAGGGAAGATTATGAAAACATTGAAGGGGAGGTGGACTCCGCCGGGTCCGGATGTCGCCACGCTGCAGAAGTTTCACCTCAGAGTCTGCGCAGATTATCTGGACCCCCTTGCAATCAGGAGAGAATTGTGGCCGATGAGAAGGGGCAAATCTACCATACTGGAGTCGTTGGTGCAGGATGGGATGGATCTTCATCTGAGTGTCGAGGTCGAAGATTATGCACAGGGCGCAATTACACATGATGTGTTTCACATACCGGAGGATAAGCCTTTCTCCAGTGTGATAGTGCCCGCCGTGTTCGTCACTCCCTCTTGATTCTGACAGTGGATTCAGAGACGATGAGGATACGATGGATCAAGTACAAGGTTTACACTATTTGACATATTATAGGTTCCACATATTCTACAGTAAACCGCTCCCTTTATCACGCGTAACGTCCAACACTGCAATTACACCTGACAGACATTCTCCTTTCCGAACACCGATTCAGGTTCCGAGTGTGGCCCAGTATCGTGTTTCTGTATGCCGTATCAGCGCAGTGCATCGCCGAACATCAAGGGTATAGTCAGACTTACAACAACAGGCTGTTTGTCGATCGCGGCTGGGACTTGCACTTTGAAAGCGACCGGGACTGGAAGCAAAGATTCCATATCCCCAGGGTTGAGAAGATTCGACTATGAGGATAATTGTGCAATGAGCATAGACACCAGAGAGCCGAATCAAGAACGACGCACAACACTCATTATCCTCGTTGGCTGCGGAGCGAGGACCTCAATTTCGTGTTCTGGTTTATGCTTCTTGTTGTCCACTGGGTTGGGAACCCCCTCTTCGTTCTGGACGCGTTTCTTCGTAATCGTAAGCGGAGACCATCCCTCCTTCACACGCACATCTACCGACTTCACTTCCTCATCTACCGACTTGGGCAGGGGTACCGACCGAATCTTCCGTCCTAACACGATGTCATCCGCGCTCACCATGATCCCTTGCGCCTCGGTCTCCTTCAAGACACTCCACGGTACGCGGTAGCCATACATCCCTGGGATTTCGAGGGAGGTGCGCTTGAAGAAATACGGACGGCGAAATGTTATTGGCTTTGGGCGAGGCGGGAGGGATGCAGGGACTGGGATAGTGGTGGATAGTGGCATGGCGGTTGGAATCGACTGGGCGAAATAGATTGGTACGCGTCTGGTGGGTGGAAGGTGGGCGGACTGCTCAACCAGTCAGGACCGAGGCGCGTCGGATACAGTGCGACGTACCACGTCAACAGGGATTATGCTAGTAGCCCGACTCGGAGGTGCTTGCGCACTCCTTTTTCGTACAAGCTGCTCACTGTCAGAGACGCCAGGACTCCGGAACGTGTGTGCACTTACCTGCACCATCTGGTCATAGGTATGCGCCTGGACGAACTACATCGACACTATCAACATCTGCGTAAAGGCGATTGACAATACGCACCTTGGAGTACGCCATAGCGAGGTTGTGGAACATTTGATCCCTTTCTGCCTTCGACAAGACCTAGTAAGGGACTGGTCAGCTTGAAGACGGACTCAGATGGCGGACGCGTACAGATGAGGAGCCCTGATCCTGATCCTTCGAAATTAAGTCGCATTCATCCATCTAGGCATGAGATGAGCGTGGGCGAGACCGGAGAAGACGCGAAAAGGCACTGACAATCTGCGCAACGATCAGTGTTTAGTTTCAGTGGCGCACAAAACCTTGTACATACATCCCGATGCCGCTGGAAGTCGAGCGGTTCGCAGTGGGGCGGGGACCAGCCTTGTGGTCCTGGGCCAGCGGGAAACATGATTGGTGGTAGCGGCGGTGATGGTGGTAGGAAAAGCGAAAGAAGAAGCTGCAGAAGCCTAAGGATCGGAATTCGAAGTACTATAGACTGGTTCCAATTTGGGTCATGTCACGCCTAGAGGCTTTGACGCGGGACGGTTTAGCTCGCAAGGAAGACAGAAACGTGTAACTACACAGACCCTATGTAGCGGTGTACTCATACGTCGAGTATCTCTTATTTGCAGAAGAGGCTGATCGGCGTTGTGTTCGAGGCATCATTAATGTCAAAACACTTTATAGGTGTACGAGGAAGAGGCCAGTGAATATTATTTTGCATGTCCTTGGTGCCTTCCTGAGTACCTACAGGCATTTGATCTACGAGAACAAATGAGCGGCATACCCTCAAGGTGACTGTCGGTATGAACTTACACAAAGAGCCAACTTCGGTCATCACGTCGATCTGATGGGATCCTTCAGACGACGAGCAAGGTGGCAAAATCGAGGGATGACACCACGTTTTTTTGCCACCGAGGGATGACACCACGTTTGAGGAACATTGAACCGACACAATGCTGGCCGTCAAATACGACGTACAAGGCGGTCACCTCCGGAGTGCATCATACGAAACAAAATATGTACTCCTCTCCAGCAATAGCAATTCGAAACCACAAGCGGCCTCCTAGTTGATGGCCCAGCGAGGACAATCCCTGAGCTCGTCCAGTACGATGAATGTATTTCAGAGAATATAGCAAGCATGACTGCCGTGTTTTCTGAGCATTGTCCCACTCATGCTGATCGCGCGAAATTCGCAGAAGAGACGATGAGTGGCGTCACTTCGAGTGAGGGATTCGCTATGGAACGATTTGGATGGACAGAGACGCCGCTACTGTTTCGCGCCCGTTTGAAGCTGTATTGAATTCGTCAGTCCA
Organism: Strobilurus pachycystidiatus; assembly: GCA_019915135.1. Lineage (NCBI taxonomy): Eukaryota > Fungi > Basidiomycota > Agaricomycetes > Agaricales > Physalacriaceae > Strobilurus > Strobilurus pachycystidiatus. The sequence continues at coordinate 833,998 of JAHLMK010000020.1, read as the reverse complement.
TTGTAGTGAAGCACGTTGTCCGAATGTACCATCAAGGCAAGCGCCATTGACAACGATGAGATTATATCTTCTGGGAGAGCGAAACGAACGACTCCGGGAACATGCACGACGCATTTTTGCTGCTACCATGCTGTATATGATCTATGGTCCTCTGCACCGCTGCGAGAGACTGTAGCAGGCCGTTGCGTCGTGTAATAAATGAGGCAGAAATTTTGGAGACGAAGGCGGTGGAGGGATAAGGGGTGTCCCAAGGGTGTCCTACTGTCTAGAAGACGTGCCTAGTATGAATAGGCGCAAATTCCACAGGAGCACTCCCACACACCTGCATTCGAAGCACTGTCATCCACGCATTTCAAGTTGTAGCCCTTGGGGAGTGCACTGCAGCGATGGGTGGCACAAACGACGACTATTCCGCTAGTAGGGAGAGCATGACAGTAAAGACGCTGGCAGAAACCACCAGAGGCGCTCTTCAAACGTCCAGTTGTGGCAAATACGGATATCGTCGCGTCCTAGCAAGGTGTAGATGACGGCGAAGAGAGAGAAGCGAGATTGATCTAGGGTTAGGGTTGTGTCCATCTCACTCTGCCCTTGTCAATAATGCCAAATGATAATCTTCACAACCATTACACGTCCGATTCAGATACAGGATAGGGTCAACGAAAACTTGACATGTGTACACTGCTTACATCTTAGCCTTAAATTTACACCACTCACGCGGGTACGTTCGCTCTCATATTTTTCCTCATTTCTTGACACTCTTCCACTGTCGCCAGAACGAAGTCATAGTTAACATCCGCGAAGGGCCGAGCATCTTTGAAGCCATGCTTCTTTATCGTCTCTTCGTCCGTTATGACCTTGGCCTCCTGTACGGTCAAGATGGGTTCAGCGCAACACTGGAATGATCAATAGCGCCCGACTACTTACGACGACAAGGGACGAACGCGTGCCAAACACGGCGTCGCTACCCAAGAAGGGGTCGCCTTTGAAATACAGCGCTGTGATCAGCGGGTCGTATCCATTTGCCTACATAGTGGTCAGCGAAGGTACCATACAAAAGGCGATCGCTTGCCTGGATCAGGAAATGCAGATGCGCAGGCCTCCACACATGTCTGTTGAGCTCCTTCATCATCGCGCCCACAGGCCCGTCGTTCGGGATAGTGTATGGCACAGGTCTAGCGTTCTATCAGTCAGAGCAATATGTTTCATACCGGCGGCCATTCGCTTACACGACAGCTCTAAACGAATACGAACCATCTTCTGCAGTCGTTACTTTGCCGCGACACTCAGGTCCATTACGATCGGAGTACTGTCGCACCAATTGAGTTCTAGGTCGGGTACGGAGGAAGGCTAGAAGAGCGACCTGAGTATCGTACACCCCATCTCCATCCGTCTCCCACATATCAAGCACAGCGCCGGCGATGGGCCTGCCTTTTGTATCGGAGATCCTCCCATGGACGTACATGTACTGGCCTTTGCCCTCCGATGCGATGGAGGCTCCGTTCGGCACTAGGATACATGAATGAGACTAAGAACACTACGTGCATTGATACTTCTACTCACGAAGATCCGCGTCGTCGGTATGGAAAGGCCCGAGAACAGTATTCTCGGTAGTGTTTGGGGGTTTGACGTTATTCAACGAATCGACGAGAGCTGAGACGCCCAGAGTGTCAGACAGGAGAATGAATTCTAAATGGTATTGACGTGGTTGAGTGACAGGTCAACGATGATGCGAGGGAAAGCACACCTTGACGAATGTCGGTCGACTTCTTGCCCGTCTCAGTGAGAAAGTTGATTGCTGTCCTATCAAATTAGAGCCATGTCGATTGAGAACTCAGGCTGGGAAAGACTTGGAGACATACATCCACTCATCGGTCGTCACCGCTGACTCGCGTATGAAGTCGTGGAGGTGTTTGATCTAAACGGCCCAGTCCTCGGTCAATTTCTAGTACCTTTTCACTGTGACGAAGGACTGACCAAGCCGTTTACCAGGAACTTCGTCCTTTCGTCCTTGCCTAAAAGAGTCGGATTGAGAACCAATGAGCCCCAACCAGAGACGCACAGTTCTCGTTGTTCGCAATAACATTATCCGTTATTGTCTCCAGGTTGATGTCCATCATCGCAGGCAACTTCGACAAGTCGATGTTGTGCGCTTTTGCCTGGTTCGTGGCTATCACGGCGAAATCTGCGGAGCTGGTCGACATGATGGCGGGTAAGAAGCTAGCGTCCAGTCCAGCTGGGAATATTCTACCCTATAAGCGCCTAACGAGATGGGGAAGCACACGTCGTGGTTGTGCATGATGCATATCCATTCACATGATGCCGAAAGACCGTGTCAAAAGTCTGGTATTTTTGAGCCTGGATAGAAGTGTAATAAATTGACCTCGGGAGCCGTCCCGCGTTTCGCAACCAAGTGAGGCGCCAACTTGGAGGAAGTGTCTGCTTCGAGTTGAGCGGAGAAAGGAAAGGAAAGGACAGGCTCAGTGCCGAAATGTGTGCCGAAGGAGAGGCGGCCCCTCGGCCCGGAAAGAATTCCAGGTCTTTCCTGCCACCACCGGCGGCTTCATGCCATCGTTTGTACTCGGAGGTTACCCCAACGCATTGGTTCCCACAGAATAGTCGTCGTCCAAGTTCAGTCGTCCCTGGAGTCTGGACGCGTGAGTCGTGACGGCTATCGGTCAAGTGACATCTCCATACTCTCGACTCTCAACGCAGTCTGGTTGGGCGCGGGTGAATAGCATCTATACATTTTCTCGCTGATCTTAGAGCCGGGAAAGCAATATCACGCGTCAAATGGATGGCTCGTGCACAACCCGCGTTCAGAACGCAAGAGAAATGAACAATGAATCGTCCCTGGCATGGTGAGTCGACTGTTCCGCTTTCTTCTTGTTTGTACATCCTAATCATTCCTACTCAAGCAACGCGATTGGTAGACAGAGTTGCGATCCTCTATTTTAGACCTTGAGTAAGCCTTCGCTTGTCAGATGCCTCATCGCCAGTCCATAGCACCAGCCCTTGTCGACGCCGAATATGAAGATCCAAGTTCCAACTTTGTGGTATTGACCAAAGCTTGTGGTTCACAGCTTTCTCAGTGGTAGCACGACAATGACACGTCTATGCTGTCTCTTGAGGATGGTCTGGGAAGTCTTTTTGATACGAGTATACACTAACGATGATGTGATGCCCGATTCCCGACGTCGGGAGTCGGGACTCGCTTGCTTGATTGGGCAAACTTTTCTCTCTTGATAACGCTAACCACTGACAATACGGCGGCCACAGACCGCTCTCAGCAGCCCGGAGGTAGCTGTCCACTTCTACCAGTCGAATGATGTACCTTTCAAGTGGAGGAAGGTCAATCCCTCTGGAGAAAGCAAGCGGGATGACGCATACCGCTGTGTCTACGCGCTTGATCTCTGTATTTTGGGGTTTACTAAATCTGCCCGAGTCCGGATATGGTCCGAATGGTCAGCTTTTGTCCTTGGGTCGGGTCTGATCTGTTTGTCTACTAGCCGCTGGTGCGGAATGGTACATTCTGTTCTATGCCCAGTCTCTATCCGGATCCCTGTCTGAGTGGTATTCCCTCTGGAAGGCGTTTCTTCTCGATACTCATTTACAATTACGCGAAGAAAAAAGGGAACGTCGAAAGTCCACCACGACTTCGTCGGCAAAATTCCCATCCCGCCATCGTCAGGTTCCGTCCTTGCTGTTATTCGGTCCGGTCGAAGAGAAAGCTTGCCGGTACGACTCGGAGTGACGCCTGTCGCAAGTCTATTCGGCCTAGAGATTGAGTGAAAGCGCTGCTCGTCGATCAACAGGTTCACCGCTCCACCTTATCTACATCTCCCTAAAGGGAGTGAAAGTGTACAAGTGGAACTCTTCCGGCGCGCCACTTGATGATTGACTGTCCCGTGGCCCGCTGACATTCCCTTATCCACCCGGTTGCCCACACACGATCAACAGACTCGTGTTCATGGATGTCTACGTACGTCCAGAGTGCGTGGTGAACTGAGGCTGCTGGCAATTACGGTCTCGATGTTGGAAACCTCGTGTGGAACTGCGGAACTCTGCTTGTAAAAATCTCTCATTCTCTCCGACGCCGTATCTAATCATAGAATCGCATAGGATGTCTCGTTTACACTGTGTGATACTTCGCGTTTCAACTACTTGCTGGACGTTCTACAACTTATGGGCCCGTAGAATTGTGCGTGGACCCATGCGTGGGTGCGTGGGTGCGGGATGCGTAAGTGCGTGTTAGTGGTAATGGGTACCCCGGTCCGTGCGTGTACACTGAGGTGAAGCGTCCGTACGCGTGCGTGTACGAGATCCGGGGGCATATATCGACTGCTGTACACTTCGATACAAAACAAATGTTATGTTAGAAAGGAAGACCTGATAACGGAAGGAAGAAAGGAACGTGGTCCGTGCCGAGTAATAATGAATGAATGAACGGGTCGTGTAACGTAAAGCCGTGCGGCAAGATCCGACCTTGACGTTCATGCCGCAGACCCGGGCGAACATCTTCAAGATGGACCGTCATGTCCTTCGCGTCTTTATACGAATCTACTGTGTTCGCGTTTTCGAATTTGACTGCATTTCAAACCGTCTGTGCTGGTTAGGGGATCCCTACTCGCCGGATTGCCGGCGGCAGTGCAATCGACATCCTTTTTTCCTTCTCCCAAGACACGCAAGCTCTCATTGAGAAGCGCGTACCCACCGCTCATTTGCAGTTAAGACATCCGCTTTTATGCTCAAGACCATCGTAGGCTTTTTGTCTCATTGCTACCCGCGATGCTAACATGTGAATTCAAGGGCAAAATCTCTCGCTTCGTCATTCGTCAGCTGGAGCGCATTCCCGCTGACAACTCTGATGTCTCCGAGCCAGTCAAGGTCGAGAAAACATCGAAAAAGACCTCTTTGAAGTCTAGACTGGTGCCAGTCTATAACAAGCACGGTATGATATCTACTTTTCAACTCTTCGGTTTGAATTCAAGAACGACACAGGAAAAATCAAAGGCTACATGGAGACTGGATCGGACAGCGAATCCTCAGCTTCTGAACCGGCTAGTGACGCTGATAGTCCGCTGAAGCGCACGACCAAGCGTGCTCGCGTTGACTCAGACCACAAGGGCTCTGCACCCAGCAAGGCAACGTCTGAGAGACCTGAGGCCAAGAAGGCTAGGAAAGAGTCTGCAGGCGCCGCGTCTACCAATTCTGAGCGGCTGTACAAGAAATTGGACAGTGGTGAATTTGTCCCCGCCTCGCCAAAGCGTTCCGATCCTGCTGTCCCTTCTACTGCGGCAAAGCACGTCAAACTCCAATTTCACGAGCAGCCATCCGTCCCAAAGCCCTCTCCCCACTCTTCTGCGATGCCAGTGAATGTCCCAGCCGATGCCGTCCTTCCCTTCACGACAGTTAACTCTGCTGATCTCTGGTCTACTTCGAGCAACCTACCAGATGTCTGGGACGCCTTCCCGGACGGACCACATACACTGAAGCTTGACCATGACACGCACGCATCTGCCAAAAATCTTGTCATGAACTGGTCAATGCGGAACGACGGAGGGTATCCTAAGAGGTCCGCTGATGCTCCAAACGAGAAGGACGGGAAACCATCGTCGCGGACCTGTCTAGGCATCATCCAGTGCACGAGCGCAAGCTGCAAGATCATCGTCCGCCCAGTGGTTGATAAAAATCGCCGGGCAAGGCAGCTAGAGCAGTCTTGCCGGTGCGGAGAGTCGCTGATTTTATATGACTGTCCCGGGAAGGTCAAAGCCACGTTCGTGACCTGGCGCGGTGGGGTAACCTACACCAATAGTGGCTTCCACTTTCACCCTCGTCCCACTCATGAAATCCATCTCACACCTCGTGCAGAGAAGCAATTCCGCGAGCTCGTCACCTACCATCCTTCCGCTAAACCTATGGCCCTCGTCGTTGGTCTGCCAACCCTCCACGGACCTCATGGACCATCGGCAGCGGAGATTGCGCCTTCTTTGGTCAACGCCGCTCGTGTTGTCTATGAAAAGAAGAAGGTGAAGCGGAGCAATCCGCTAACTGGGTCCAATTTTCTTAAGCAGTTCTCGCTGTTTAAGCAGCACTGCCCGGGCTTTGTGGTCCAGGAGCGATTCGAGGGCGGCCTCACCATCATCTCCCTCCAAACGGACTTCATGAAGAAGCAGCTAGCAAACGATCCAATCACGGATAAGCCTGTGAATGGCCTTGTATCGGATGGCGCTCACGGCTGGTTTGCTGATCGAACCGAGATCCTGATTGTCTCTTCGACGTATTCCAAGGACCTTCTCTGCTGGGTCCCTGTCATCTTCAGCTATTCCGATGGCGCAAGCGCGAATCACTTTGAATGGCACTTCTTTGCGCTCTTCAAGAGTATCTATCAGCGCGCTGTGGATAAGGATATCACAGCACTTCTCATCCATTTTGCGACGGTACACACTCACATACGTTGTCTATACATCCTGACTTACGTTTTTCTAGGTTGTTGACTTCAGTGATGCCGAACGCTCTGGCTTCATCAAAGCCTATATTCGCTTCTGGAAAGAGTACCGTCACTCGGACCGTGGCGAGGACGAACTGAGGGTGGACTGTCAGCAGCACTTCGCAAACGCTTGCACGCGCATCCGGAAGATCACCTCCATCATTCCACGAGACGACCGCCATCAGTTCAAGAGGCTTTGTAAGAAGCTACAAAAATCCGCAGATATGGAGACATTCGAGTCAACTGCACGCGCCATTGTGGCAAAGTGGCCGCGTACCAGCACTTGGCTTGCTTGGTGGCTCAGGCCATCCCATGCGTCAATGATCTTCAAGTCTCAGGTCGTCATGGACGCCTTCATCTGGGCGTGGATTCCTGATACCACAAACGCCGAGGAGGCTATGCATTGGCGCTTATACTGTGGAGCAGGGCGTGATCACGAGCTCATTCAAGGCTTGTACGCACTCTTTGGAATGGCGGAATACTTTGAGCGGCTTTTCGAGCATGTTGAGGGTATGTGTTCAAATCAATTCGACTTCACAGGGCTCATACAAGAATAGTTGGCGCCCCCATCCGGTACGGCGAGGCCGAACCGTGGAAGAAGATAGCTGAGCAGATAGGCCGTACGCATCGTGTACGTGCGCCCGAAGCCATTGCTGCGAGGAGGAAGAAGAATGATGGGCGCGCCCCGGATACCGTCAAGGAACTCGAAAAGGCACAGCCTCGGAAGTCTAAGGCTGAGTTTGAGAAGAACCTCGCTCATCTTACTGGTGGTTCATCTACGACTATACCTCCTGGGCCCACTTGTCCCCGCACTACAGTGCAGAAGACTGCTCTTACTGCCACCGTGCACGAGACCACTCCTACTGCCACCACGCACGAGACCACTCCTGATGCCACCGTGCCCGAGACCACTCCTGTCGACACATCTTCCACGCATCCTTCATCCGTGCCATCCGAACTTCCAGGATTCCCTTGGAAGAATGATTCGTGCTGGTACGACTCTTCGGCTATGGCGCTTTACTTCACCGTGGTCCATGGCGACGGCTGGAATGATTACACAGCTTCGCAAGAAGGTGTGGCAAAGCGAGTACCACTACTTCACCAGCTCCATAAAACATTGCTCGCCATTCAGACAGAGACCACTACGGTCAGTCCTAATTTGGAGGTCTCAAATCAGCGTCTTTTTGATGTAAAATTGGGTCACATCGAGCTGCTTCATATGGATAAGGTTGTGGTTGAGAACGCGGCCTCAGATCACAGTACTTATCACCCCGCATTTGTACGTTATCCTCAGCTGGTGTATGTCGCTCTGTTCTAAGACTTTGTATAGGAATGGCTGAGTGATATGCTGAAGATGATACGCAACTCAGATCATTCGGTCGCACAGTCCTACTTCCAAGCAGTGGTCGTAGAGATCCGTTTGTGTGATGGACAGGATGTTGGCACATTCACTTCGTCTCACATCAAAATTCCCATTCCCCAGCTCTCTGTGAACCCTCGTCCTCAACAGGGTCAAAGAGAACTCCATAATGGAGACCTCGAGAAGTGGTTTCAGATGAACAACAACGTTATGACTACCGTCACGCTTCCTTGCTGGCGTACGGACACGGATGGCCGAGCTATTTGCGGTCAGACTAACGTCCATCGATTCCATCTGACGACGCCCGTTGTTCTGATCATCTCCTTTGGCCAGTACGATCTTGAGGACGACTGGAATGTACCAACAACGATCTATCCACTTGACTCCACCTCCGAGAACCTGACTCGCTCTATGGATGAATCTGGGGTTGTCTATGACCTTGTCAGTCGAGTTTTCTTCGTCAACAACAACCACTTTGTTCTCCGTGGCGCCTACAGCTCGCCATCGAGTATCTACTTCTATGACGGGATGCAGAACACGAATAAGGGATCACCTATCCTTGTCCCAGACGCCTCGGTGGAGACACACCTTGCAGGCCGTATCTCACTCCCTGGCTACTCATCCTGCAAGACAACGGAGGTGACGTACCGTCTCCGTGGTGGTACGCATGCACAGAAATGGTTCCACAACCACCAGATGACTCTCGCTGAGAAGAAACTTCACTTGGAGTTCTCGTCGCGCTCGTATCAGCAGATCCCTGAGGTGTCACTCCACCGGGAGGGATATCGCCAGCTTTGCGGCGATGAGATCACTTGGACAAGGAGGCGTAATTTCCGCGAATACACTGTACAGGAATCGCGCACTCAGGCCCCATCTCCACCTACTCCACCTTCAAGGCGGCAGAACAGTGTAGAGTCGGAGGATGGAGTGAGCGATAAATGCTCTCCTCAGACACCTCCGCGTCAAGAGAACGAGCCTCTTACTTCCCCGTTCAGCTCTCCGGCTCCGGGAACACCACAACACCTTGAATGTCGATGTGGCGTCAATGGTGATGGATGGCGGAAGGGAGTCATGGAAAGGACGATCGAGTGCAAGGCATGCCATTTGTACTCACATGTGGCTTGCCAACGTGGTCTTGGTGGCAGCGCCATCGGTAAAAAGCTGGACAAGGTCGACTTTGAGTGCCATAGTTGCTCCAGTGACCAGCTTCGCGAGCGTCTCCTTGGAAGCAAGTCTTTCTGGGAAGTTGAGGCATGTCGACTGTGAGTCAGACCCCCATGTACCTGTACTATATGCACAGCTGATATTGTCTAGTAACAAGATCAAGAGGCTTGACTTCAGGCTGATGTGAGTCGTGATACGAGGGAGGACATGTAACAACTGCTAACCTTTTGTCATAGGCCAGGAAAGGGTGCTTTGGTACGTGACGGGGAGTACTTCTATCCCGCGCGCCTGATCACTGCCATTGGAGCGCCTGGTCCACGCCGTCGATGGGAAGTCAAATGGTGGCGAGAGAACATGTTCTCGAAAGCATCGAGTCAGCAAGCTGGGAGTATGACTACGGTACCTGAAAAAGACGTAACCGACGAGCTCTACCAAGACCGAGCGCGTCGACGGCATGTTCGCGTAAGTGTTGCATCTGCTCCGAATCGCATTACTGATATAATTTCTTAGTTGGGAAAGTGGACACTGACCTTCCTAACTGAGGACAAAATAGATCGCATCCTTGCTGATGCGACTGGGATTCCATTCACGGCCGAAATCCATCGCGTGTTGAGCCCGCATATTGACACCTTCCTTTGCATAATGCGCAATCCGGGATCCATGGTCGATAAGATTCCGGCGTTACGGGAGCTACAGGCCTTCGGGCGCTCGTTGACCGGCGCAGTCCCATACGGAGGAGGACTTGCTGACGATGACTGCGCAAGGATCAATAACTGGTTCGCAAAACAGTTTTCTGAGTCAGTCGTCCCACCGGTACAGTGGCTTCTTTGTGCCCCAGTCGCACACGCAGCAACACTACTGGTCGCTTCACGTTTGCGAGACGAGGATCAGAACTTCGGATCGAGCGAAGACGATGAATATGAAACCCAGTTATTGGAGCGAGCGTGGCAGCGACAGAAGGACTACAGAGGGAAAACTGTGGATGGTAAACCTCGGGGAAATCCTGTGGACGTTGACAAAGAGGCAATCTCATTCCTCGAAGACAGGATGTTCTCTCGGAATGAGGAAGATGGCGTAGCGGGCAACTGCCAATGGGGATTAGACGTTGGACCTCACCAGGATCATTGGTATCCGTACAGTGAAGGTCCAGACTCGTGGACGGAAAGGATTCGAGAAGGCACTGACGAGGAATTGATGGTCAGTGACGAGTGTTCCCAGATATCGGCGAGCAACTTACCCATTAACAGGTTGGTCCCGACTACAAAGACCCAAGGTCTCTGAAGCGAAAGGCCAGCTCAGAGGACCCTCGACCGATCGTCCAGCCAAGGCGAGTCCCAAAACCACGCATGGTAAAGCGCCAGAAAGGCAAACAGTAGTCGAACCCGAGTTTTGAAGTGTCGACGTCAGTAAATCAAGTACCTCTTTTGTCCGAGCATGAATGGCGAGCTACAAATGTAGCAGATCAGTAGAGCGGATACTTTGCCAAGATCTGGTTCCACTTTTGGGACACTACACGTCCCGCGTGGGTAATGTAGCGAGACTTGAGAGAGAATGAACCTAGAGATCAATGATCATTACCAAATGAGGATACTTATTCGACGGGATGTTCGAGTGGTCACACAGAATTCGTTTCCGACTCTTTGGTGAGTCCATGTATTGGAGATCTCTAGATGTAAGGTGCGGCCTAGTGAATATGATTGGGGAGCTCTGGCGATGGTTAACGATGAAGAGACGAATTCAAGGTCCGCCGGCACGGCCTGCCCAGATCGGAATAGCCGTCACCGAAGCACGTACTCGCTTACCTTGATTCACCACTCAAATAAGCGTACGTGAGGTGCGTGATGTCCTGCGTAGATGCGTGTGCAGATGCGTTGGATGTGCGTGAGTGCGTGGATGCGTTGGATGCGTGTGCGTGGGTGCGGGAAGGCATGCGTGATGCATGCGTGCATGCGTGATGAGATGCGGCACATGCGTGGACACATGCGTGGACTTGCGTGTACGTGTGGGCGCATATGCGCGAGCTCAATGACTTTCACAGCACACTTTTGTGCCTTGAATTAAAGCAATTTTTCGGGCGTAGTGCTCTCGAGTGCCAGAACAAGGACCGTCACTGTCCCCAAGCAGACAACTGTCAGACAGACAGTGTACTGCTGTACTCGGTATTCTGGTACGTCAAGGCGGCATACTTGTATTGGCGGCTACGCGCCAAACGACGCGATGTGTTTGGCGCGTCGCGTCCTTCCTGATCGGGAAAGGGACGTGCGTAAGATGCGAGTGACTCTTTTGCCTCTTCCATGACGATCTTTCACATTTTGGCCTCAGTTTCCGCTGCAATACACTACAGTAAGCTATCTAGTCATGCCTCGGATATAAACCCAAATCCCAATTTTTACTGGTCGGCCTTTGGTGACGATTTAGCAGAGAGCAAACTCGGGTCCATGCGTGCGTGATGTGGACTCTTTCGGGTCTCCCTTCATGATCTCTCAGCATTCGGGCATGAAAACTGCAATCGTCAAATAGGGTAAGCTATCTAGATGTGGCTCTGGTGAAATCTCAAATCCCAATTTCGAGAAGCCGACCTCTGGTAGCGAGAAGCGGACATTACTCTGGTCCATGCGTGGTGCGTGGTGCGGGGGTGCGTGGAAATGTGCGTGTCCTGCGTGTCCACACGCATGCGGGAACGCACATTTCTACGAGCCCACAACTTATCCATCAAAGAAATAAACAAGGATATAACGTTTAACATGGGCAATGAACGTTTGCTATACAACTCGTTAATCTGGCAAAGCCCCATCCCGGAGATGGACAAGGTGCCACTCTCCCTCACCGTCACTGCGAACCGGTCGAACTGCTTCGAAACGCTTTATAACCGCTTCCGGTCATTCCAGTCTCTCAAAACGCTTATATTTAGTGACATGGATCTGGTTGGCACCACACACGTCTACGAAGTCCTCTCCGAATTCCCCAACCTACGCCGCCTCTCCTTCATAAAATGCTTACTCCCCGGATGTCCTCCAGCTATAGCTGGGACGCTGGGAGACTTGCCCATCGAGGAACTGGATATCATATTCGTCACTTGGGAAGTCACACATCCACCCCCACCCTACCAACCTCATGTTCAGCTCCCTCACCATGGGCATCATCACGTGCACCAGATGGTCCACCAGATGACCCCAGGATTCACCTTTGCGCCACCCATCCTCCCTCCACCCGCTGCCCATGTTCACGCACCCATGCATCACCATGGCCTACACTTCATTCAGGCCCAGCCCCTTACGCACCAGGCTGGTGCTCAGCCTGGAGCAGCACCCATCGGCTTGACCGCTCAGGCGTTACTGAACCAATTGAACGGTCTCCATAATGTTCCGTTCCCATCCCTTCCGGACGGGGCCTTGAGCCGGTATGGTGCGCTCAATTTGGTGTCCGCCCCAAAGCTCAAGATCCTACGCCTGGACTGGAGCGAGGCCGTCGCTGCATACCTGTTCGACGAAAACATGATGCTGCGCCCACCAGCGACGGCACAGCTGCATACGCTCGAGCTTCGGGGGCTTGACGAGACCAAGGCGATGGGCGGGAACCTGCACGAATATCTCCAGCGCACCACTCGGCTCTTCCGCCAGTCCCCACTCCTGCAGCGGATTGGCATGATGCCCGACACTCGGCTCAAGCGCCTTCCCACCGACTTTGACATGAAGGACGTCCACGCATACCACGGTCCGCTCGAGTCGATGGTTGCGTTCAGGATTGCGGAGACGGTCAAGCATGTGATAGGTCTCAACGAGATACACCCGACGCGTCTAGCGACGCGTCTAGCGACGTGTTTCTCGAAGGGACTCCCAGCCGTAGAGAGCATCGAGCTTCAACTGCAGGTTTGGGACGTGGAGGTTCTACATTGCGCGGTATACGCTTTTCCCAACGTGAAGGACCTGAGGATCAAGTATTATGGTGTGGAGGAGCCTGATGAGGTAGATTTTACTTTTTTTCCCACTCTAATCGTTCGCTGATGGATGGCTCCAAGCAAACTCTCGGGTCTTTCCCATACATATTCCTCCCTAGGCTTCCGAATCTTCAAATCCTTCATGTATATGGGGTAGGGCCGAACCAACCCAAGGACAGGATAATCAGGGACAAGTTCAGATTCATGGGCAAGAGGTTGCGCTCGTTGTTGGAGGTTCGCCTACAGGCCGTGGAGGAGGGCCAGCGTCGAGGACAGCGACTGGCGGATGCGAATTGACGGGCATGATACCACAACTTATGATGATAAATTTTGAGGACCATCTCACGCTGTACTATTATAGCACACCGCCGGCGAGCATACTTGGACGTACGAAAATCATGTACAATTTTTTCACTGTGTATCAGATTCAGATTATGTACTTGGGCATTGTTCACGGATTAAACTATTCAGCAACCCCCGTTGCGGCTAGAAACCCGGGGGTTTCCCGTAAAACAGGTTGCCGAATAAGATAAGGCTGTAATCACGGCGTGACACTCCCATTTCGACCTTGACCGCAAGCCAACACGACGTCCGACAGCACTTGTTGGACAACTTTGTAGTGCGTTCAAGGAGTGACCAGCATTCAGGCACAACACGAATGCACCAGCAAGGGACAATGACCATACTTACTCCCGAGGACAATACTGAGCATAACAAGCGACGCGATGGCGACGAATCGGATTTTACTGCATACAAACTAAGCTACAGCAAGCAAGCGCGACAATGTGCTGTTTGTGACGGGGAACGATGGCGACCGGTGCAACTCTAATGCATGAACGCACCTAACACCAGCCCTGCTGGCAACAAATAGTAAGTATTCCCGCGGCCTCTAATGACAGCAATTTGGCGAGTGAATGCGCAAAGCTTCGTCTTGCATGACTGATTAAACGGGAGTCTTTAGGCTGGAGAGGGATCTGGAGCAATTGGCACGGTGAGGCGCGTAGACGGGATTGCCGAGTCCGATTACGCGACGTGCTACTGCCATTGTTCAGCATGCCATTCAGGATACCATAGCACACCATATTCGAAGCCATTCATTATCATGATTGAAAATAACTATCTCCTACTTACTCTCGCTCACTGTGTGGTAGTGTGTGCATTGTTAACCATCGAGACGAAGACTCCGCCAGTCTTTGCGCCACGGTCACATCAAGTCACATCAGGGAAACGGGGGTTGCCAAGTAAGCAACGGGTTTCTTAACTTGAAAGGGGGGTTGCCGAATAGTTTAATCCCATTGTTCACGTCGGGTTTAGGGCACAAATTGATTATATTATACAAGACCGGTATGAAATCGAATAAATCACAGTGAGTGGCGTATGTACTCGAGTATTTCGTCAAGTGATGAAGACAGCTGGATTAGTTGCACTCATTCTGCGCGCTCCACCCTTTCTTCCTCGCTGCCTAAGGACCACAGATAACCTGTCCAGTCTTAGCGGCATGCATTTGTCCCTCATCTGCTCTGTGACTATGGTGTGAGCGTCCGTCCATCATTTCGAAAGGTATTTGTTTCGTTTTGTGGAGTAGACTACTATGAAGGGACGATCGAGGTAAAGCATTCCTCGATGAGACAGTGCACTTACGAAGGTGAAGACCATAAGACTGGCGAAGATAAGCCGACGACGATGAACGTTTGAGAGGTGAAGTGGGCGATGAGGAGCGTGAAGAGCCATCTCAAAGCAGCCATGGTGGATTGGGTGCGGACGTGTTGGGGCCCAACATCTCAGCGCCAAATGAGCCACGGTGTTTCGTTTCAGGTTGGGGTCAGTCAATGTCCAGATGTAGAAGGCCGCAATGGCACTACCATTGCCCGCGTCGATGTTGTCGCTTGAGCCAAAAGGCCGGGGGATGGCGATATATCAATAACCGCCGATGCAGTACAGGCAAAAGGCACCACAAGCAGAGGATGGCGCCCGAGTTGGTCCACGAGGTACAGTCGGAGCCAGAGCATGGCGTAGCAAAGTTTGCCCGGAATAGATGTCAGTCTGTCGCGACAATTAGAAGTGAAGGTGAACTCACTGATACCGCAGACAGAGATTGAAATAATAATAGATAGATCCAGAGATACCAATCCGAGTCGGCTTTAAGATCGTAGGCCAGTAGTAGTTGATGGCGATGATGCCCGTGCCACCGAGAAAGATGCGCTAGACGAGCTCGCGGTTAGCGAAGATAGCCGAATGACATTGGAAAGACTGCTTTCGTGACCCATAGCGCGCACGAATTCCTGCACGACGCGAGGAGTATCGGAGGAATGATGGTGCAGGTATCTCAGCCCAGAATTTTTGATGCATCGCCATTGCGGTCACAAGAGAACATGCAACGAGATTCGACGAATCGGACACGACGAAGAAAGAGCCAAAGAACAGGATGCCACCTGGCTATATAATAGCTAAGAAACAACATTAGGACTACAGCGCATAGAGTGTGAAATTGAGACAACATTGCACGAGCTGAGCAGTGAAATCGATGAAAGTCAAATTCTTCTCCTGGCCTGCGGAGTAGGAAGCGAAGAAGCTCGTGTGGCGCACGTTGAGAGCATTCTCTCGATCACATTACGTCAGTTGATTTCCCTCTCATTCGCCGCCATCGTCGCTTGCGTCGCCGACAGCACGACGAGCTCGCGCCCTCCGCTGGCAGAGTGTAGTCAAGGACTGGTCAAGGACTCGGAGGCCGCCAAACGTCAAAACCCTGAACAGGCACCCCCCACAGGGCAATCAAATAATATTACTTGCCGACATGACGAAATGCGTAGTTCCCTCCTTTGTTCTCCTGCTCCTTGCCGCGTCGGTCAATGCACAGATTACCGTCTACAAGCAGCGCCCACTGGCCGGCGCGACCTCCTCCAGCACTGCCGATACATCCAGCTACACGGGCCTTCGGAATCCAGCTGCAGAATGGCGGCACGCAAGGAGTGTCGATTCCGCAAACTGGCTCGTTCTTTGGTTTCTCCATAGAAATGTCCGTGGTGAACCAAGCTCGTGAGTGTGATTTCCCCGCCAATTATCACACTAATTCGATGGTTTTAGTCGGCAAAAATTCATCCTTCATAGCCGTTCCTTTCCTGAACCTCATGGCGAATATACAGCAGCGCGCCGGCCAAGTCATGATTCGGGTCGGCGGAAACACCCAAGAAACGGCCAAGCTTGTTGACAGCCTACCAAACGGCAAGATGATTGAGAAAGAGGTCGATGACGTCTCGAATCCTGTGCGCTAGCTTGCATTCTTTCGAGTCTGCGATTCATTTACCTTTGGTTAGACGAACACGCCGCCTTTGGACTACACAACCGATTTGTTTACTCTTCTGAAAGGCATCTCGGATCTTGTGAATGTTCACTGGTTCCTTGGTGATTATCTCCCTTCTGTCCTTGCACGATAACTTACGCGATTCTTTAAGGTATACCTTTCTTCAACACAGCTCCCTTCGACCTGTCCATCGCCGAACAAGGTCAGGCAATTCTTGGCGACCGCCTAATCGGCCTTCAGGCGGGCAACGAACCAGATCTATACACACGCCACGGTCACAGAGGGGATGATTATACACCACAAAGTTACTCCGACGAGTTTGGACAACTTGTCGCGGCTATGGCTGGGGACGAACATGATATCAACCGAAACATCCTCATCGGACCCAACCTCGCCAATGCCGACTGGCAGCCCTCGCAGGTCTGGGATACCGGCTTTGTCGATAACTATTCGGACAACCTCGCTTATCTCTCTGTCGAACGATACCCAACTGACAATTGTTTCGCGCAATTCGGCACAGGCACATACCGCGACCCTCAGGATATGTTCCCGACGTATCTCAATCACACTGCTGGACAAAGCCTTGCGAGCCAATATCTTGACTCTACCGGGTACGCCCAGTCGAAGGGCAAAGGTCTCCTGATGTTCGAGACTAACACGGCCTCCTGCGGTGGTTTCGCTGGCATCAGTGACTCGTTTGGCGCGGCGTTGTGGGCATTGGATTATTCCATGCAGCTGGCTTACTCCAACTTCTCCGGAGCTCTCTTCCACGTCGGTGGTCAAAGTGTGTTCTATAACGTAAGTGTCCTTCGCTCGCTCAGCACCGATAACCAGAGCTGATACCTCCCATAGCCTTTCACTCGTGCGTCTAATCTTCCAACGAATACTTGACAAAGTACAAACATAATTTCTTTTTTTTCTAGCACCGCCAACGAATCAATCGACTTTCCACCAATGGACCATCGGCTCAATCTACTACGCCGCCTTGATCATGGCTGAAACCCTCGGAGCATCCAACACGTCGCAAATACTGGATCTCAACGCTAACGGGGCGAATATCTACACGCCGGCCTACGCGATATACGAAAATGGCAATCCGACGCGAGTGGCTCTGTTCAACTATATCACGGATCCGAGTGGTGCCAGTACATACACGGCGTCGATAGCAATCGGCGGAGGCGAGACCGGACAGGCGAATGGCAGCCCAGCTTCGGTACGAGTCAAGTAAGCTTCTTTCGTGAGATCGTGACTTGCCGCGTTTGGAATCTGATTGGAGTCGTCTTCTAGATACCTCTCTGCCTCTTCCGTATCGCAGAAGAGCAACTTCAAGTGGGCGGGACAGACATTCGGAGGGATCTTCGAGAGTGACGGTCGTCTGATGGGCGACGAGGATGTGCAGACCGTGAGCTGCGACCAGACGAACAACGTCTGCAGCGTGACCGTCCCCGCTCCCGGGTTTGCGTTGGTGTTCCTTTCCGACGACGCTCAGACGGAGAACGACGGGGCGCCGTCGACGACGTTCGCTACGACGGCGTACACGAAGCTGACAAATACGGTGACGGTGGACCAGGCAGTGTTGGCGACGAGTAATGGGCATAGCGGGTGGGATGCGTCAAAGATGAGCAGTACGAGTAGGGGGAGTCAGAACAGCGCTATGGGGGTGCATGTTGGGGTCGGACTGGTTAGTGGGGTGATTGTGATATGCATGATTGCATTTTGGGCTTGAGATACAATTTTTTGCATTGACACTTCAACCCGGACTAGACATGAACCTTGGACCATTTTTCATATACAAGTTTACATTGGTTTCAGCCCATATGTACATATCCAGCAGCGGCATATGTTACAGTAGTAGTGGTTGAATTTTTTATGACTGGCTAGTAGCTCAATAGTAAGATACATCTCAAGACATCTCGAGACAAAATCAAGTTTGGTTGTTTCTCATTCGCATTTTCGTCATTAATGCTTCAGCCTGCATCCACAAAAGGTAGGCAGGTGGATTTGGGGCATGATGCACTGTATCGTCAGGGTTGACTGTGGTTTCACCATCTAAACGTGAATCTAGTCAGTTATTGTCAATTGACCTATGAGGTGATGTGGATGCATACATGACTCATCCAAGTCTATCCCTCCCAGAACACCAAAGACTTCTCTAGAATGGGTGTCTTCGACGTCTCCCTCAGGGTTATGGTGAGACGGCAACCAACTCGAAGGCCTGGGTGCGTCGTAATCTGTCTCTGAACTATCCAGCAAGCCCAGCAACATGTCGGATGGTATGTTGATGGATTGCAATTTCATGTGCTCGTGATCCTCGATCAATGAAAGGGTAGGGTTGTCGGATATCATGCTGTTTGGGTTGCAGTCTTCGGGTGTAGACTGAACGGTTGGTTCAGTGACAGTAGCGTCCTTTTGGGTTGTAACCTTAGGCTCGTGTTGTCCGATGACAGTCTCTGGCATCAGTGCAACCGATGGCCTGAGATTTGGGGGTAGTAAGTCCACAAAGGGACTCAGTTGGAAATGGATTGGTGAGGACAGAGCATCGGTGTACGAATCTTCTCGCTGGCCAGCTGCTTGCTCGAAGGCCCGGGCATCCACACTGACGGTGGGAGAACTCTCCTGTACTGCACGCGTATGGCCGTAAGCATGTGGTCACCATGCATGCATAGCAACACTCACCTAGTCGTCGAGGACGTGAGGGTCGGCCCCGCCTGCTCATCGTTGAGAAGTTACTCTGGGTCAGTTGGACCGCAATTCGGTGGTCGAAGCTTGATTGCAGCTGTCTGGCAACAGTTTGAGTAGTAGGCATGATACCGTGAGGTAGGGATTCTTACTGTTGCATTGTAGGTTTCCTGAAAGTTCGTCAGAAGAGTAGTAGTTGAAACTTGACGGCCACGAAACGGTACAAACCTCCTGAGGCTTCTCGGACTCGGACCGCATTCACGATTTTTCTTGACGGGAGCCATCGTTGTGGGGGGAGAAATGGGCAGAGAAGGGAAGTGCTCTGTATATGTGCTTTCAACGGGCTCTCACGCCCAAACCTTACCTGGCAGATGCGCGGGCCCGGGAGTCCCTGGCAATGGTCTTGGATCCTCACCTAAGTCTTTGTTACTCACTGCTCGAGGAGTAGAGCTATCTCAGAAGATCACCCAGGTCTTCTCACATGAGAACTCTTCTCTTATAACTGAAGAAGCGGAGCGAGACCGAATCAGTGGGGGACCTACCCGATGCTTCTTTTGATGCACTCGTCGAGTGGGCAACACATTGTCAGTGAGCTGTTTTTGTGCAGTTCACTGACTCAGTCATTGGGCTTCCAGGCAGAGCAGAATCACCCATCGAGTTGGATGGACACGTCAAGTAGGTTACAGATAGCAGGTCGGCAGATGAGCCCGGTGATCGCGACTGTTACTACTTCCAACGGTGTGACGACTCTCGTCTGTACATACCCTCTCAGCCTTCCACCATCTGCTCTTACAGCCCAAAGTCCAAGACCTACTGGTGTTGCTACTAGTAGATTGAAATGTCAATGTAAAGCCCAACACAAGAAAAAGCCCTTGCAGCTTCCTGTGGCATTCAGCAACCACAGATGTCGGGTATGTATATACCATGTGCCTTCCTGAAAGTCGGAGCATCTCCATTATTCCAGCTTCTTCAAGAATCGGGTGATTTTTTGGCTGTTGTCGAGCCGGTGTGAGTTCAAAGAACGCCTACTCGCTTACCTGTAGTGATCTGCCGGCTCTGGCTTCAGGCCGGGCCAGCCGTGGGCCAGCCGTACCCAGGCCAGAGCCAGGCCGGGCCGTAGCCACGGCTTCATAAAGCCCATGGCCTGGCTTGGGATCCTGAAAGCCGTAGGCCAGCCGTCGAGCCGTGGCTCAACACCGTGTCAGGTATCGAATGAAACATGCTGCAGGACTTCACGAGAGCTCCACTTCGGCCAGAACGTAGCGTCTAGTTGCTATTGGCAGGTTCTTTGGGATTGTTTATTCAGTCGGGCAGGTGGAATCTAGGTTGCGCGGTGGGTGATTTCCAGATCAGGAAATGCAAGACTTGTAAGTCGTCAGCTCTCACTCAACATTACTCGACGCTCAGGTGCCCACTGTATGAATCTATCAATGAGATATGTCACTCGTAGTGCGCAAGGTCAAAGTCTTACCATATCACACCCCCGCCGCACCGCCCGCCGCATCCCGCCGCATCCCGCCCCAAGCCGTGGCTCAAGCCGGAGCCAGGCCAGGGCCAGCCGTGACTGACGGCCTTGGCCTGGCTTGACATTTCGGTGAGCCGCAGCCTTGCGAAGCCAGGCCAGGCCGGCGGCTTCAGGCCAAAGCCGGGCCAGCAGATCACTAATTAGTATCAAGCAGCAGATGATGTACAAAATGCTCACGAAGGTTAGATCTTCACGGCAAAATATACGTTGAAAGGCCGGTAAGTTACGTTGGATTGAGCGCGCCGAATAGATGACTGTGCCAAAGCGTGTCTTGCCAATGGCATCTAGCGCACGACTGATCTTGAGATCCTTCCGTGCTTGAGCGAACGCGTGAATACCGGCGTGAGACTTGTGAAAGAAGGTCAAGGTGGCCCGAATGATAGACACTGGAGGTGTGAAGTAGGGGAATTTGACGATATCCTTGATCATGTTGCTGATATGGTGACAAGCATCCGGGAAGATTAAGATTACAGGGTGACGCTGAGCCAAAATCTTCCGCGAAAGCAGAGTATTGCCCGAACTATCACAGACGATAGCACCGAATCGCTCGGGGCCGATCTTCATGAGGGTCTGATGCAATTGGTCAGCATTTACGTCTTGCTTCCTCCCTCCATGCCGCAACACACACAGCAAAGACTGCACTCACTCGGTCGACGAAATCGGCAATCCAAACAGCAGTGTGAGAGTCGCCAGTAGCTTCGATGGCATCGACAAGGAAGACGTTGCGATCGGGATCAGAGATGTGGTTGAGCCAGTATGAGTCCTTTGCTCGACTGGTTCCACCATCATGCGACCCGGTGAGATTCCACTGCGTCTTCAAGTAGCTCTCCTGTTGCTGAACAACCAGCTCTCTCTCTGCAGGAATTAAGATATCCTCCATTCGGTCTCGTGTTGGTAGCGGATACTTTGGATCCAACGCATGGACAAAATCGCGGAACTCCCACTTCGACATGAACTTCCCCGCTAGTCCGCCTGCTGTTCAAAGGACGACCGCCATTCTGTCCAGGTTGGCGTTGCGCAGCTCTCGCTTAGCGCTCGTTGCCGCTGCCGTCCATCTTGACATCGCTGTCTCGGGTTTGATCGTCGTATGTTCCGCGTCCATCTCCTTGTCTTCAACCGTCGATGTAGCTTCTGTAGAGGGCACCTCCTGCTTAACGCGCTTCCATGGCGGTTCGATATCTGGCTTCGACGCCTCCAACTCTGCTTGGCGAGCTTGCAGTCGAGCCACCTCGGTGGACGGAGCAATCAGCGCGTACTCTTTGTTCGCTACAATCTTGAGGTCGACAGAGATCTTGGCGCATATGGTACTATGCTTTAGCGCGGCCGTGTTCTCGTTGCGTGGAAATCCCGACAGCCATCCGCAATACATCTCCACCCCTCTTCATCTGGTTCGCTGCGCTTGTGGGACCATGTCGTGAGCCGATCCATCAAAGGATCCAAATCGCGACCACCCTTCATTTTTGGGCGCGGAGTATCAACGAAGTCGAATGGGTCCTCGAGTGCTGTGGTACGACCTTTGCGCTTGGATTTCTTTTTTGGTCTGACCGTCTCCTTTGGCAAATCTGACAGCATGTCAAACTTCTTTCCCAGCAGCATGCGATCAACGCGCTGGTCCCATGAGGTCCTCGGTGGATCAGGATTGATTGTTGCCGGCGCCGTGGGATCGGCTTTTATCTGCGCTTTTGCAACAGTGCTCGTTGCCTTTGACTTCTACGACTTTAACGATGGCTGTGGCTTGGTAGATGGCTCGAAGACGGCGGGCTCAGTGAAGCCAGATGGAACATTCGGAGCTGGAGGCAAGCCACCTCTTCCTTCATCCGTATTGTCGAGTTGCTGATAGCATCGTTAGCAACGTCTAAATCAATGTAAGGCATCATACCTGAGGCGGGCCCTGCTGATTTCGCATCACATAGCTGAGGATATTTCCCAGCCATTCAACGCGATAACGGCTACCTCGCTCTGTAGAGGTATGGCCGGATCGGCGTGATGATGGGCTGTACTGATGGTGTGTAGTCCACAGGAAGACGCATCGTCTTGCATGCTTCCCTCGATCCTTTCCACCTCAAATCGATTCGGAAAGAAGTGCGCAAGCCACCATTGTAGCACTTCGACTATCTCCGGTGCAACGTCGTATGCCAATGGATCGCTATAGCCGATCGTTTCGATAGTGCCGTTAACTACCACAGTCATCCAGTGATTCCCAAAAACATTCTTCGTGGGCTCAGGTACAACCACATCTCCATTTTTCTCCAGTTTGACGTTGATGGAAAGGATTTGTTCAGATATCATCCCGATGGAAAGTTCTTCCCCGACTCTGTGGCAGGGTGCTCGCCTTCCCGACCTCTCCTCTCGTCGACGATAGTACTGAGCAGTCAACGACTCGAAGAAGTCCGTCCGTCCGACCTCCACTCCGGACACTCCCCGTGCGGCGAGGTCCTCGCGGACAAGGGTAATCATCTGATTCATATGACATCCAGCGAGCCACTCTGTCGAATGGCAATAGCGAGCAAGACATTCTATTGTATCCGCTCCGGCATGAGTGAAAGGACTGGGAAGTGGTAGATTCCAAGGTAGGTTCACGATCTGAGCAGAGATATGTGTCGAAAGATCGGGGTGGTGGAAGCGTAGCGAGGCAAGCGCTTCAGTCCAGAGATTTTGGGTGTAAACTAACTGGTATTTGATTCCCCAGAATACAAGAATCCATGCCGGTAATTTAATGAGGAGGCGAGTGCCATTTTTTTTTGATGTGATAGCCGAATGCGACGAACTGGCCTGGGGCCTCAGGAAGCAAAGCAACGGCACGGCGAATAAGATCATTCAGGCGCGATAGGGAAGGGAGTGGTGTTGCAGGGATGGATGATAGAACTTCGGAGGTGAGATGCATGCTAGGCACGGTGCCGAAGTCCACGGGGGTGGAGACAGATTCATCGAAGGAGAGAGGTCCGAATTCGAACACGCATATGTCTCGAATGAGAGGGCCTGGAGGCAGTAGTAGACCTGAGGTTTCGGCCGGTATTGGAGTAGCGCAGCTAAGCGCTGCCAACGCGACTTGGTCAAGCTCGCGTATGTCGAAGTCCATGGCCCTGTTAGTGCCTGAAATCTGCATGTTTGATAATCAGTATGGCTCAATTGATTGATGAGGGATGTCCTAACACATCGAGTCACCATATTCGACAGCATTCCGGAATTGGAGTCAGCCTCGCAATGGGCAGAGCCTGTAAGATTGCTCAGTAATGTGACTAGCAAAGCTCTGTACTTATGACCCACAGTTGTTCCTCGAAATCCTTATTCACATTCGAAGCCATCTTGGGCTGGAGGCCGTGGACTGGGAGGACAGCAAGTGGGGTCCGATGCGAGTTCTGGCGCCACCTCGTCTGCAAAGGCAAATGGACAACTGGTCGTGCGGACTCTTCGTCATGATGGCCATGGATTTCTTCGCCGACAATGTCCCCGTAAGTAATGCGACCTTCGATTTTCGAGACCAGATGCGGAAAGCAGCACTGGAGGCATTGTTGTCGACGAGGTGAGTAACAAGCAATTCACAATCAATAGAGCCTGCTCACCCGACTTCCAGAATACGACGTACAACCCCAGCGGAGAAGACGCCATCAGAGGTGCAGTCATCGGCTCGAGAACTCTCCGAGATGCACGACAATCCGATGTTAGCCGTGTAGACAGTCTCGGAATCCACGACAAGTGTATCACAGTCTCTTGAGTCAACGGTGTCCATGCCGACGAAGACACATAGCACTGTCCAAATCAAGTGAGTAACGAGACTTTTTGTTTGTCTGCGTACTTACAGAATCTAGAACCGTTTCATTGAAGCGCAAAGCGGTCGAATGTGAAGAACAACGAATCCCGGAAAAGAAGCAGAAACAAGGTCCCGCATCTTCACGGCTGCGAGACAAAGGAGACCGGCAGCAACGTCATCGCTGAGGTCAGGCCACACGAAGTCAAATGTCGGGGGTGTAAGAAATGGATCGCGCTCAATAAGACGAGAAGTTTTGAATGGAACGGATGGTCGCGACACAAGGAGTCGTGTAAGGTCCTGAATAACGTTACCGTCTCCAAAAAGGCTGTCAAGAATGACCCCGTACGTCATGACAATGCTCCGAGGACGACTATAGACTCACTTTCCGATAGATAGTCAAAGCGGGACCCTTGAACGCATTCTTCTTGTCGAAGAAGGCCCCGGTCATCGCCCAACCTTCAGTCCCACTGGCAGGAGCCAGCAAGGAGACGTCGATGCCATCCATGAAGTGGGTGACGACGACGAAGAGGGACACGGTATGCTTTCCACCAAGACTCTGTGTTCCGCAGTGCGTACTAAAGTTTTGAGTAGAATACTCGCTTGACGACGTTTTATCCGACAACCGACGAGCCAGTGATGGCACTACCAATACCTGAGCATGCATGTGAACACCTCTCTGGACCAGAATATACCGAGTATATCACACGCACCACTACTCGCTCGCTGGGTGGAGTGTCCTGGACTCTTCGTCGGCGGATCATCGACCAGCTGTTCCCATACAAGTCGGATGCCTCCATCATTGCTATTTCAGAGGTTCAGAGTCAGCATTGTCAGGAGAAAGATTGGACAGACGAAGAACATAGACGTCTCGATGTGGTGTTGAAGGGTTGGAGGAGATGGATCGTCCACGTCGCTGGTCAGTATGTGGAATCGGCCCATTGCGAAGGCAAGACAAAGAATAAGAGCAAGTTATGTGATGCGTGTACAAAGTTGAAGGGCGATAAGGGACTGTTGAAATCCATATACAGGGTATGTGTCGACCATCGAAAAACAATATCGGTTGCTGATGGTGGTTATGACAGAAAAGGAAGGAAGCGGCGCTGCCGCCATATGATTCTTGTCAATCGGCAAAAATATGCAAATGGAGTATTCGGCGGAGTAGAATCACGCGCTCTCCAGGATGCCCTGAAAGACAAACTTGTCTTCGAACTCTACCAGAAACTCCAGAAAGACGATGGCACCTCTTGTTTCCTCAATCTCCACAAAATGGCCCTGGAAGGCAAGCTCCAGAAATACGAAACTTTTACCAGTATCTGCCAAGTCCTTGCAGACCATGCCCGCCGATGGGATGGCCCGAACACAAACCTCAAATTCGGCATTCGTTACCCAGCGCATTACCTCAATTTCATGACACTTATGCGGTCGCATGGCTCTAACTCTGCGCGTCAATATGGACTTATTACTGGTCAGTTGGGAGGACCATCACCACGACATCTTCGGTATGTACTACCTACCCAACACCTCAATTGACAGGTTGACGAGCTCTGTACATTCCTAGACGTCTCGTAGCCAAGACTGAGGATGCTCTCCAAAACCCGAACCTCATCTTCGAGAACGTTGCTCGTGTCAAGCGTCTTACAGATCGCATGAAATACGCTGGACCAGTCGTTTCGGCAGGAGATTGCACAAAGGTCAAGCAGCGACTGTCATATTCGACAGACTTCGGTGGTCATATCTTAGGCTCTGTTCTGGACTTGGCAGAGTGTGTTGTCGATGATGTCGAGGATATAGACCTCACGGTCGAAAAGATCTTAAAGAAGAAGGCTCTGGCAAAGCAAGTCCGTGCTATCATAATAAGGGTGCGTCTTCTAACTTCTCGGTATCGTGCATTACTCAATGATTGATAGGTTCCGCTCCCCGAAGTCGCACCTATTGTCATTGCGCTCATCCCCACCGATGGAAAGGACACGTCTGCAATCATCCTCGAGTTTAATTTGACGTTGCTGAAGATGGCAGCTCAGCTAAAGCTGCCGCTCCTCGCGCTTGCTGCAGATGGTGCATCTCCGGAGACTGGAGCACAAGTAGACATGGATAAGCAGCCATCGACCGGCGGCGAAAGTCTTGTTTACTCGTATCCCATGTACGGTGTTGCTCTTCGTGCACCCGTTTTTGCTACCGGTCCATGTCTCTCCGTCACCGACGTAGAACACGGTCAGAAGACAGGCCGAAATCAGCCGCAACATGGTACACACACTGCGAGTCTTGGGCTGGGCTTTCTGGTCAACCGCTCTCTTGTTGATCTGTACAAGTTGAAGACAAGCGGTTTAGTCTTGAGAGACGTGCACAACGTAGATAAGCAAGACGATGGTGCCGCACGACGCGTCTTCCATCATGATGCATTGAAGGGAATGACAGAATGCCGACCGACGACATCGACAGATGTTCCAGAGCATACCGAGCTGTCAATCCGAGAAGGATTCCATGGTCTTTTTGCGTACACGTTTATTCTCGGTACGTGTTTGTTCTTCAGTTCTCAATCCTTGTGAACTAACTCAATTGTCAGGTACACTTTTTGATGCATGGATGAGCCGAACCATGTCTGTCAAGAACCGGATAGTCGCTGCATTTCGCGCGCGCTTCTGGCTTCACTTCTGGTGGAGCCATATCAACACGCTATCGAAGACATATCCCCACCTTTACTCGTATACTCGTTCTTTCATATCCCCCGCCAGCTTCCACATATTCA
The DNA here is from genome assembly GCA_019915135.1 of Strobilurus pachycystidiatus. Taxonomy (NCBI): domain Eukaryota; kingdom Fungi; phylum Basidiomycota; class Agaricomycetes; order Agaricales; family Physalacriaceae; genus Strobilurus; species Strobilurus pachycystidiatus. The sequence continues at coordinate 807,048 of JAHLMK010000020.1, read as the reverse complement.
ACCGCCTGTGCGATACGCTTGTTCTCGCAGCTGTTGCATACGCGAAATACTACCCTGATCAACCATTCTGTCCCTGGCTACTGTCGACTGCTTTTGTCGAACACTTCTTCGGGATAGCACGTCAGATCTGTCCGAACTTTACCTTCGCGGAGCTGTGCAAGATCACAAAGCACATCATGCTACGCCAGAAGATTCTGCTGTCTGGGCAGTTTCGGGAGAATCGAGAGAAACATTCCGCGGCTGGATATATCTTTGACTTTGACCCAACACCATTGACGGGAGAGGACAAAAAACTGGCCACTGTCTCGCTTACTGCTCTCGACATCAATCCCCTGGTCGAGATCGCCTTCCAGGAGGCAAGGTTGATATGTCGCGAGCTCCTTCACATCCCCACTCCTGTCGTCAAAGTCGACAAACCGCTTGCCCTGATTCCACTAGGCTGTCCAGCTAAAATAGCGCGGCAACAGGCAGATGACAACGAAGATGAAGACGACAATCTTGATGATGTGGACATCGACGGCAAAGACGACGGAGCAGACGATAGCCAGCTTATACCGAAGCCGGCGTCTGAAATTTCCCAGGATGAGTGCATGCGCCTTGCGACTCATGACACTGCACGTCTCTCTGCACTATCCGAGGATCTAGAAGCTGTAGAGCAGCAAGCGGCCACAGTAGAGCTTCCAGCCTCAATTGAGCCACCGACCACCCAGGTTGGTAGTGATGTATCCTGCACGTCGGAGACGCTCAAATGCAGTGAGATACTCGCACCCAATGGCACACTTTCCATCTCGAAAATGGTCGCCCACCGATTACATCTCCAATCTGGTTCGACGACGCACTCCGGAAGGGTTGTCAAGATCAGCGAGAAGTTTGCGCTTGCACAGCTTGCGGACACCACTCGGAAAATGACATCGTCAGAGGCTGCTGAACGAGTTCGGCTAGCACAAGACAAGAATGCCGAGCTTCAGCTTGCCAAGCCTCAGAAGGTTCGAGAGATGAGGTGGAAGACCAAGGCGGCAAATCTCAAGGATATCATCAACGCTGCAGGTAGAAAACTTTCTCTCCATTTGTCTACCACTCTGATGTTCTCTATCAGTTGTTCCTCAGCTTGCCACTCGCAATGTCACGTCGATGATCCCTCTCCATATCGGATCTTTTGCTATTATGCGGACGAGTCTACCCCGGTTCTATCTCGGAGAGGTACTCGATATCTATCAGAAGGGTGCGAATAGTCGGCACGCTTCGGTAGAGTCAAGCTCCGAACTCTCAAAGCTCTCATACCTTTCTCTTCGGGTCTATCTTCCACTGGTAACCGGAGTGTATATATATATGTCTTGCTTGCTCGTGCATTAGCTAACAGTCATGCATAGGCGCCCATCCCGTCAACAGGCTCAGACGACGAGGAAGATGACGGCGATGATTCTGATGAGCCTGTCATGTTCTCAAAGCGACATCTACCACTGGGATATGAGCTCCATACCCACGCACCGCTGGACACGCTGCTATACCATCTCGGAGCGAAGCTGGCACATGTCGATGATAATGGCTCATTTGTGACTCTCAAGCCACATGCATTGGCTCGATGAAAGGCTTTGACAACGCCAAAGGTAAACAAGGTTCTACTTACCATCAAATTGCCAGCGCGCAAGGATATTTTGGGAGATACAGCGGGGGCGGATTCTATTACTCGCAGAAGGGCCACGGAGTCGTAATTACATGTCAACGCTTGTATTATACATTGTATATACGTGGCGCACAATGGGTCACACTTTGGCCTTGTAACACCACGTGCTTCTATGTCACTGTCCAAGTTTAGCAGATTTTTGCTCAGACTTAAGCAGATTTTTGGGCGAAAATCAAGGTTTTTTGTGGACAATCATTGGCGGTAGCGTCCGGGGGCCTACCCACTGCCAGGTTGGGCCAGAAAATTTGGCGGGCTTCACACGTGACATCGGTAAGTTACCGCCCGTCGGGGCTAGCCTGGTTAACCCGGCTCTAGTACGAGCGAAGACAGTCGTTCTCTCGTATAGAGCCTGGACGTAGGGGAGGGGGTCACATCGACGTCTCCCTTTCATCAAATTTTTGACAGCCCGGCCGAACTGCCGTCTGCGGCTTATGAGTAATACCCAGTGACACAATATGTAATCTGCGACAGATCTTTCTTGACTTCGGTACAACTCATACTACACCAATGAATGAGCCAAGTGCACTCGAATCTGACTCGGACAGTCAAGATGATGAGATCCATGCGACAAATTCCTTTCCCCACGTCGCGTATTCCCCATACTATACCTCACGGGGCCCATTTCCGATGACACCTGCTGGGCCATCCAACGCGTACTTTGCCTCCCACATCCCTACCAGCAGCGCTCAGGTGCTCAGCCCATTCTCACACACGGCTACACCGACGCAATACGGTCCTCCCAGCTGGCAACATCCCTCCGCATCTACAAGATCTCAAGCAGGTCCTTCCACACCCCGCGCTGCTAGTCCGGACAACACGCGAAGAAAGCCCATGTCTATCACAGAGAAGGCCGATCATATATGCAAGTGTATTCAAGGTCTCGGTTGGACATACGGCGACTTCCTCCATTACACGCTCCAATCCGATCTTAAGGACGACAAGGGCAACATCATAAAGCGCGGTCAGACCCATCGCAATATGGTCAGTAAATTCATGGGAGGAAGGTGTAAGATCACCCTTGCCCAAGTCCTCGAGGACTTGGTTCGTAATCCATGGGGCTTGCCGCCAGAGAACAATGACGAGAGGCGCGAGCTTTTCTCTGCCACGATGCACTATACGGATCTCAAGTTTGCTCGACCCGTGTTGACAACATTTGCAGTTCAAGTGGCAGAGGAACAGCTGTTGAAGGAGGTCAGGAAGGCAACACACAAGAAAAGCGAGCTGCATAGCTTTGCAACCGAAGCTGGAGATATAGCCAGTGAAGAATACGGTGCCGAAGCTATCGAAGGGGCAAAGGCCGTCTTTCTGGAGCACGCCCCGCTCGCTTTCAGATTCCTGACAAACATGGCTGCACCCAAACCTCGAAATCGACGCAGCAGAGCCAAGAATGCCGCTCCCACTGTCAGAGCACAACCAAAGGGTGACCGACCTCCCGAGACAGTAAGTACTTCTTTGTCAAAGCTACAAACGACGACTGAGCTCGACTTACAGGTGGCTACCTTTGCTCTGAGCTCCGTGATGTTCTCTCGAAATCAAAAGGCCAACTTACTGGCACTTACAAAGGGGCTGTTGATGTTCTCTTGTTCAGCAAACAAGTATATGTGGTCTCTGGAGAGTCGTATTGGCGGATCCGTCAGTTACGATACCGTCCTGCGGCTTTTCCGCAAGCTCGGTATCCAAGATAGTCTAACCTTGAAGGGAATCCATCGTTGCCATAACCGCGCCCTGATGCTTCGCTTCGACAACGTGCAAAAATACCCAAAACCGCGTTACATTCGTGCTGGACGCCATGCCCATATGATCACAGGAACGGCAGGAACCGCTTTCGAGCTTGCAGCTTTCATACCCGTGGCGCTGGATATTGACGTCCGTCGCCACTACATCAGTAAGAACCTCCGAAATACTCTTACTTTCGATGAATTCTGGGAGAGAATCGATCACGCTTTTCTCGATGATGCTCTCGAGATACAGTGGATCCGAGAACTCATGGACTTCAATGGATCTCAACTCGACATTTACCGTGACAATCTGAAGGAGCTAGAGCGCACTAAAGGCACCAAACGGAGGCTTTCCACACGAAGAACACGGCTCTATACACTTCCCACAACGGCCTATAGCGAAACATCAACCGCCGAGATGAATAAGGCAATTCGAAAACTTGCCGAATCGATGGGTATAACAGCTGATGAATTTATGCGTCGAATTCTGATAGCAGGAGGAGACGGGCTGTCCTTCGAACGTTTGGTCCAGCTTATGAACTATCTCCAGTTCCAGGACACGGCTGGAATTCCTGATGCCCATTCTCGAATCCTGGCATACACTCTGGACCGATCTCAGTAGAATCTACGAAGCACACTGGGACTCGCTTACAAGCAAGGATCCTGCTGCCATGGGGCGCGGTGCTAATGTCCTGAACTTGAGAGCGCCAGCCAGTCTGCAAAAAGTCGAGTTCTACAAGTATAACGACTTTGCGCAGACAGACTGCCAAGCACGGATGCTTGATTGCTGGCGGTGAGTTGCGGCAGACTTTCTCGACCATCAAGCACTGACAGACATCTATTAGTATTGAACTAAACGCTGAAAAAGGCTTACACGCTTACTTTGATAACCTGGCAAAGAGCGATCAGATGATATCGTTTGACGATCTCCGGAAGCATGCACATACACTTCGCCGTCTGTACGGCAGTCCTGCATCATTTCATTATGCCATGCACAATCAGTACCCTCCCGATCTCCAAATTCGTCACGGTACACAATGGATACCACCAAAGCGCGATGAGACATCAGCAGCGTTCGAGAGCTTGCAGTCGGGGACTAAGAAGAAGAAGAAAGCCGGGCCAGAGAAGGTCTTTGAGGGGGATGAGACGTTAGCTCGATCGACACGCTGCATTTACGATGTCATGCTGTCGCGAGAAGCACAAAGGGCCGTCAAGGTTGGCGATGTAGGCTGTCTGTGGGAGATTATGAAGGCAAGTGTTTACGTTCACAATGACTTACTGAGTTAACTCGGACACAGATGCTAACAGTGTCTTTTGCTGGTTCTTCACACAAGAAATACAGCTCGTACCTCCTTGAGATGTTCTGCAGCATCGAGCTGGAGTCCAGTCCTGAGCTCCAGGATGTGTTCTTCGAGAACTATATCGTCAACGCCTCTGGACTACCGGATCATTTCGAGTGCGGAGATCTATTCCAGGAGCAGATTCAAGACGAGTTCTATGATCAGCTTGGCGACTACGATGGCGAATTCGACTCACCTCATGTTGCCGAAGTCATTGCACCAAATGCGTATCGAACTATGCAATGCAAAAAGCACATCCACCGCGGCCTCGGACTTGCTAAGCGATCCGGAAAGCACAACAAGCCAGAGGCAGAGGCAGAGCTTCGTCGCCTCATGCACCATTACGAATCCAACATGGTCCACGTTCTTCGAACACCGCGTTCGTATTCAACAGGTGACGATGACCGTAACCGTTTCGATGATAGTGGTCGGCGAGTGAAGAGTTTCCAGGAGGGGAAGCTCGAGCAATGGGCAAAGGAAACTGCACGAATCAGACGGCTGCGAGCCGATGGCTTCCCTCAACCTGTATCGATGGATGCCCTTCAGCAGACTGTCTTTGTCGACTCTGCTATTTTGGCCGGTTCATCATCAGCGCCTGAAGATCTACAAGGACTCGAAGGAGCACTATCAGATGACAGTGATCCGGAACTTATAGGGATGGTCAGCGAGGTGGAAAGCGAGTCAGACGACGAGGACGGAGAGAACGAGTTTGAGGAGAATCAGGTTTCGTACCTGAGGCCATCAGGCCAGTTCGATATGAACGTCGACACCGACATGCTTGGCGAGGTTGAGAACGATCTTGATGCCGATGATTACGGAGACCTTATCCTGGCCGACAAGGAAGCAGATGATCATTGGGATACATACAATATGGCAATAGATGACGATTAATCAACGGGTTGATTGATTCTCCTTTTCCAAAGCCTGTTATTGATGTTAGCACTTCCAAAACTCGGAAATCGTGATTACGAACCAAAGCTGCAACATGACGCCTTGTAGTGCGCCGCATTTTCGAAGGACTTGGGGTAGCGGATAGTCTGGCAACCGACTGGCGACGTTGTCTTTGAGGACTCGAGGGGTTGGGTAGGTCTGGCGCCTGGGTCAGCGTCGCCCTTCGCTTGGCCAAGGACGGTATCCTGATTGTCAGGCGAGTCGGCTCCACAGTCGAGGACACTGATGGCCGTGGCATTTGTTTTGGTGATGCTGGTGCTGTCCGTGAAGTCTCGGCTGTCGCTTGCATATTGGACAGTGCAGCAACCGCAGGATGACGGCGATTGGTAGTCCAGAAAGAGTCGTATGATGACGAAGGAACAGCGGGATCCTCGACAATGACCCGAGCACTAAGAAATGTCAGCACACAAGAAGACGGTGCAAGTAAGACCTTACCGGCGCCGTGGACTGGTCTCTGAAGGAACGGATGTGCTAAGAAGAACATCGACCCGTTTCTGCCAGAACTCTCTGCTGGCTAGCAGCGCTTTGGGAAGATAACCAATGACGCCAGCGGACCTTCTCCAGTTGATCCCGACCCTTCAGCTTCATTGTGGCATCGAGCTGACGAGCCCTGGGAATGTAGCCGACATGAGAAGTTTTGCGCGTCTTGCGGCGGAGAGGGGGTAACGGAGGCTCTGGCATGCAGCGGCTGCAGGAGCAAACGGAAGGATGGTGGCGTGGGGTAGTCTTGCAAGTTTCGCATGTACAGGGAGGGTCGACGGCCGGGTTGTTGTATTGGATGTTGAGTTCCTGGATGTAGCATTCCGCGAGAAGGAACCTGGCCATCTCCTTGGTCATGTTCCCATCGCCCTTGCTCCCTGACTTCTTCTTCTTTTTGGGAGGCTTTCCGTCGAGAACATCTTGAGCGCGTGCCAACATCGCTTTCGTTACGTAGATAATCCCCCGAGGTTCTGGTACGAGAGCCGGATCTCGTCCAGCGCGTCCGATCTTCTGGATGATATCGTTCACGTTGACAGGGTTGAGAACAACAGCATCGTCCACATTTGGAAAGTCGTTCCCGACTTTGAGAGCATCGGTTGAGAATATGACCTGCAAATCGGGATCGTTCACGAAGAGAACGCGTGTCTGTTCGTTATAAGCCTTTGAGAACAGGGAGCAGTACAGGCGGAGGCGTGATTTACGCGACGCTGAGTCGGCATCGGGTATAGTGTACCACAGATCTACAAAAATCCGAAACGCGAGCGAGATCGTGTCACAATACATGATAGTCTTTCGCCGCCCACCGACAATCCATCGGAGATCAGGGAATGACCATCCACCCAAACCATGCCGAAGTTCACGAACACAAAGGCGAATGTCGCGTCGAATGTTGGAACGCCGTGAGAAGAAGAATTCACCTGGTCTAAGGCCAAGGATGTCGACGATTTGTTGAGTTTCCTTCCCGGCCGGAAGAGTAGCAGTTACTCCGAACATGACTACACCCTCAGGCATTCGCGCCAGGCCAAGTCCGACGTCCCGGTAGCACTCTCGAAACCCGGGAGCTCCCCAGTCCAGAAGAAGATGAAGCTCGTCAATGCTGAGGGCGACGAATCGAGGGTGGACAGAGGGATTATGCAAGAGATTATCGTAAGATTTAGAGCTGAATTGCTCGGGGGAAATGATGAGGACTGAGAGGTCCAGTGACGCTGCCCTAGTCCATAAGTCCGGAGACTCCGCGAGCGTGTCTTCATTAATGGCGAGCGCGTTAATTCCGTACTTGAGAAAGGTTTTTTCCTGTGTAGTCGCTAGATGATACAAAGGTAGAAATTCAAGTGCTCACCATGTCTTCCTCTAAACCTTTCGTCGGGAATACTGCCACCATGAGTGGATTTTCTGGTATTGGCTTCACGTCAAATGGGCAGGGCTCAGAAAGCTTGGAGAGTGATTGAAGCAACTTCATAAATCCATACATGTAGCTCGTCTTGCCGCCTCCTGTCAAGAGGGCGGAAATGACATGCTTTCCATCTACTGCTTTGCATAGTCCTTCGATGATGTAGTCGTGTGATGGGTGAGATAGCCGTGGAGAGGAGATTTTTAACGTATTTGGCACCCTCGGGGCTGTCGAAGCTCAATTTAGAGGCGGCGACCATCGACGGCGGCAAAGACAACGAAGACGATCAACAAGACGCGCGAAGCTTTGGGCTGTGCAGAGCTCGTGATCGGCTCAGGCCGGCTTGAGACCGGCTTCTACGTCGGATCAAGAAAATGTTGATGAACTGGAGACATCGATGTCGACCCCTGTCACCCCCTCCCCTAAGTCCAGGCTACGTCGGGGCGCCTTGTAATTTACATGCATAATGACGTAATTCTCACGGTAAAAAATGGCTACTGTAAAAAATGACTGCTTTTCTCCGCCAACCTAGTGACCATGGCAGAGCCGCTGTCTCTCTTTACTCTCACGTCTGCTGGACGCCAAGGACGACGACGACCGGCGACCACACGGGATCAGGACCCCAGCCGTCTCAGGAGACGACCCCGATGTGTTTCTTACCCCCACGCCGCCCCCTGCGCCGCTGCTCCCGGGATCCCGCCCAAAGACTACTGCGAGCGCGGGCCGACGTTGGAAGTCGATGCCGGAAATTGACGGGATGTGATATAGGCGGGCGAGGGAGGGTACCAGTAGACGTGGGGGCAGCTGGTGAGCGCACAGCGGCGGGAACGCGTCCCGACTATGAGTGTGTCTCATTTCTACTCTATTCCATCATTCATTGTTCCTAAAATCAGGCCAGCTCCCCTACTGACTCTTTGGACAACTTCCCACCCATTTCGACGCGTTCTCGTGACTCTCGGCTCCCCCAACGCCGTCATCACATCCCCTTCGCCGACACCCCGCCTCCGAGCTCTATGCAACGCAAACGCACCGCGCGTCAATTGACGTGTGATTGCTTGTTGTGCATAGCATGATGCGAAGTGTGGGGTTCTCGTGATGGGGTGGACAAGTTCTCGACGCTTTGGCCATCTCGGAGGACGGCCGGCGGTGGGGTCATCAATCCCGCTCTTGTGCCAACACCGACCCCTTCCTACGCGTTCATTTCCGGCAACAGCTCCTACTCACCCACGGCCGTTGTCACCAGAGACCGCGCGTCTTCTTCATCACGACTGCAACACGAAATTCGACGGTGGCATATCAGTAGGGTGTGCAGACCAACAGTTGCTTTCGTTGTAACTCATAGCTACGGGGAAGAGGTCGGGATAGCATAGAAGATTTATGGTACATCTAAATACAATGTTCATTGTCCCTCTGCCTCGTCAAGCGCCCGCCCATGTTACAAGGCATGTCCGCTATCGATGAGCAGAGCCAGGACGCTTTACATGAGCCCGGCGGTGTGCTAGACAGCGACAGCGATACGATATCAAAACCCTCACCGGTTGGGAGGTAGGTTTCGATACCGGCACGTGATGCTTTCACGTGTTGTCTGTAGCACTGTGGGGCAAGCGGGAGATGGGCGGGATCAAGGCGGGAGGGCGGCGCGCCCATCACGTGGAACAATCATGTGCTGGTATCGATGACTAACGGTTTCGAAACCTGGCCAAAATGTACTACACCCCCGCAGGTTTACTGCGCCACCCTAAGACCCTGGTCCCTAATGCAGAGAAGTTCAAGAAAACATACGTGTGGAGTTGCAACACTGCAAGCAGGAATCGAACCCGCCCCTTCGAGTCCAAACCCAGATCCACAGGGCCGTAACCACTACGCCATTGCAGCTAGAATAGACTTGTTGTAATCCTTCTACCACTCATAAGTATTTTAAATGGAGTGACATTGTGCGTGATGATGTTGTCATCCAGTAACATTGCTGTTTTCCCCCACTCGTTTCGGCCAGAGCACACCACGAGATGCATCGAACTCGGGGGAAGGTCGCCGCGACGGAGATTTCTCGACTATCAACGACAATGAAGACCAGTCCTGGGAGACTCCTCGGGACGGCTTCGACATGGATCGGGTTTACACTTTCACCCGGCCGCATATCGTCGAGGCGTTCGTTGCTCCGAGGCCGCCTCCTCCCTCAAAGAAACGGCGCAAGACTCAACGGGATACTGCAAGGGACTGGGAGGATTGGCTGGAGGGACGCGGAGAGCACGCGCCTGAAATGGACTCAGAGGACACGTACGGCGAGGAGGGGTGGGAGGTGATAGATGGCTCGCTGCCCGTTCAAGGACTCGATGAGGTAGGGGGGGAGGGGGACGAGGATGATCCGAGGGGGCACTAGTGAAGTTTTGAGGTGAGGTTGGGTCTCTATCATAAGTGTTAGTGGTACATGGAACCGGGCCGGTATATAACGGCGAGGCCGCCGCCGCGATAAACCCACGTCAGGCAAACGGTGTCGTCGTCAGCTAAATGGGGGCGGACGACACGGAGATGTGCACCAGTTGTGGCGAAGGACGGGAATGGAGGAGGTGCAATCGTCGGTGGGCGCCTGATGATCAACATGGACGCCGTGGAAAGGTCCGGGAAGTGAATTTCGACGCGTCGCGGCCCATACCCAGTCGCCGTCGAAGGTCAGAGAAACATCGCGAAAAAAAATTAAAGACGGCCGACCGACGGTATAGCACGGCAATCACTGAAATCAAATGCAAGGTCTACCTCCACAGCAGCGTCAGCTCGATCTGACAAGGTGATCGCAGTTTGATGGCAAGTCGATCACAAGCATGCTACAGTGTACGATAGTCAGTCGGTAGTCTCTACTGGCCTGGGAGACTCTACCGTAAATGTAGACCTTACCTGAAAATACCATATCACTGCCGCAAGTTTGTACTCAGTAGATATTTTGACAGCTCAATTGCAATCAGAAAATGTCGGACCAGGATGCAGGACATAAATAAGAATAATAATTGCGGACGTCAGACAGTCGCGATATACATGTAGAACTATGCGGTGGTCGTGGCTACAGGCTGCTCGGAAGGTTGGGTCTGCTGCTCAAGCTCAGCCGCTTTGCGAGCAGCTCTCCTCTGCTTCTTGGCTTCCTTCTCTGCTTTCCTAGCAGCTTCCTTCTCAGCCGCTTTACGCTTCTTCTCTTCCGCTTCACGCTCCTTCTCCTTCTCGGCAGCCGCAAAGAGTCGTTCAGCCATAGACATCTTGCCGCTACGCTTCTTGGTGGTCTTGGATTTGGCAAGGTCATCATCGTCGGCGGCGTTCTTGAACACGCGCCTAATGGGATAGCGTCAGAATGAGCGCAGATAAGGATGGTAAACTTACTCAGTCCACATGTCTAGTAGCTCCTTCTGTCGGCTCAATGGGAGGGCAGCTGCAGTTTGAAGGATAAGACGATAGAACTTGCGGTATCCCCAAGAAGTTGATGTGTCCGGATTGAAGGTTACCTGGTCAGAAATCACAAAGCGGATCTGTGGAAGAGAGTGAGAAAGAGGTGCTGGGAGGTGCCGAATGGAAACCCACGAGACAGGCAACATATGCAATTGTTGCGAAGCTGATTCGCTTGATGCCAGCAAGTGCCGCAAGACCCTTGCGCTTTGACTTGTTCCCATTCGGAGCAGAGGGTCCAACGATGAGACCCTCGGTGCACTGAAACCCGTGAGCAACTATCTGAGTCCGAGAATAGTTACATACAATAAGAAGCTCCGGATTCTCGAGATAGTTGGCAAGCACTGTCTCGGAATCATAGCCATTGAGAGGCCAAAGGAAAGCCGGTAGGTGCTCAGGTGTAGAGGGAACTTCGCCCGTACGCAGGGCAAGACGTGTCCTGTGAGCCGTTAGTATGTAATAGCAAGTGGGCTGACAACGTACTCTTCATCATCCCAATTGTCATCGACAGGACACAGACGCCGGCCGCACTCAAAGTCATGGAATCCGAAGTGCTTCTTTTCTGTCCAGCTGCCAGGGAGGCGAACGACACCTGGCCAGGTGTGGAAATATTTCTTGAATGTCTGTACATCGTCGCTCCTGGCCTTGCTACGGCCTTTCTCGAGCTAATGGCACAAGTAAGTGAGTAAGTAAGTGGACACAGAGCAGGCAGCGTACTACGGCAGCAATAAGAGGGATGTCCTCAACGTGTTTGATGTACTTGAGGACAACAGGATCCTGGCCGTGTTTGATGCTGATGAGTGCCTCGAACGCGTTGAGTTGCCGTTTTTGTCTATGATATGTGAGCTCGGAAGAGATACTGATTGGATCACGTACCTCTCGGTGAGTCCCTCCATGTCATCGTCATCTACCGTCATGCCCGTTGTCAGAATGTCCTCGCATGATTCAAAGGCCTCGATGAAGCGAGCCAAAGTGCGGCCAATGTCTATGAGAGCTATTTCGTCCTCGTCGCTGAGGCCCTTTCGTGTCTTCTTAGTCCTGGAGAAAGATATATGAGATGGCAGGATGCAGGTTGGTCACTGAGCCTACCTTCGCTTCTTTCGTGTGTTTGAGTCCTTGTCCTCGTCTTCGGAGGAATCATCGTCGTTGTCGCTCTCCGATGGGCGCTTGCCGGGCGAGCTGGGAGGGGAAGAGCTTCCAGGTGGAGGTAGTGACGAACCGCGGTCAGTTGCTGGCGTCGAAGCACGGTCACGGTGACGGCCGTGGGAAGAGGTGTTTGTTCTATCGGTAAGACTGGTACGTGAGGCCATGATGAATGAGGAAGGAGAAGCCCAAGGAATTGGTACTGGAAGAACATGTGCAAGCCCCGAGTTGATCGTTATAAGGAACCATGCCAATCAAGACCAAAGTTTAAACGCGATTGATAACATGTGATCGTCGCGTGAACGTGTGTCAAGACAATCAATCTGATTCGTGAGCCGTGCATTCAACTCAGGAAAAGAGAGAAGGAATATACCATGTGCATCATTGTCAAATATAAGCGCTTAAGCACCCGAAGAAATTTTGATCAAAAAGTGTTTATATCATAGTACTACGCCACACTCTTAGAAGTCATACTCTGGATCAGAATCATCGCTATCGTTGTCATCATCATCGGAGTTGGCCCCAGAGTCCGAATTGCTTGCAGACGATCTTTCACTACCTTCCTCTTCCTCTTCCTCTTCCTCTTCTAACTCCTCGGGTGCACCCAAATCAGGCCATGGGTTCACACTGTTATCCTGCAGGACATCCCGCTTGAGCTGTCCCTTCTCCACCGGGAAATTGTCCGGGTTTCGATGTCCAACGCCTAGACCAAAGTACCGCATCATCAAATCACGGTCCGTGAATCTGAAAGTACCACTGTAAGTGATTGACTGTCTTACTGGAATACGACTGACCTCATGACATAATAGGAAGTCCAGTCGCCCTCTGCTGAATCACGATAATGCGAACGCCTGTCCAATAAGTCTGAAGTTTTCCCATCCGCGAAGGCAGGAACGATGTGGCAGGCTCGAAGGACCTGTGATGGATCAAGAAAGCCAAATGCGCCAGATTCGTCGCCGAAAGGTACAAAACCTATCTTGTCAAGACGAAGCGCCCCTGGTCCACCTTCCCAGTCCGCATCAAGACCAAACCAGCGAACAAAAAGAAAGTCAATCCGACGTGTCTTCTGTTCCCGGCCATACCAGACATTACAGTGGTAGATGCCCTCAACACGTGCGTACCAGTATGGATGGATACTGTCCTGTCCGGGGGCTGCTGTTTCCTGTGAGCGGATCATGACCTCGCGACGTTGCGAGTTCACGTTGACGATGTCCTGATCGCGACGAACATCATAGGTAGTAAAGTTGAAGGATGCTGTAGCGTGGGCATAGATGACGTTTTTGTCGATTGAAACTTCGGAGAGCTGACGCGACGTATATTCAGCCTCATCGCCAATGTCAACGAGACCTTTCAGCCGGGTGAGAATGTGGCCCTTGAGACGATGTTCAAAGTTCTAAGAGACTCGTGAGGAAGAGCACAGGTTGTATATATGACCCATACCTCGAGAGCAGGATCGCTATTATGCTGCAGCCATCCTCGCAGATGAACAGTTGTCCTGGTGCCCTGTTCCTTGGCAATATGATAGCGCGTCAACATGTCTTGAGAATCGGGGTCGGTGGACTGCTTCTCGGTGTCCGATTCGTAATGAATCACGTCCTCGAGCTCCTGCTCAATCCGCTTGAAGGCATGTTCCAAGGAATCCATCTTGATGAGTTGTGCCTCAAATTTCCGCTTGTTGGTACGAGCATACCTGTTCTTGACGGAGCGATGCTCGGTCTCGCCCTGAACAGCAGTTAGAAACTGCTCTGGAACTGAAAGCGGTACACGTACAACAACAGTGCTATAACTGTCCGTTGGGCCAAACCATCGAATCTGTTGTACGTAGTCGCCCAATGCATGTAATTTGTATGTCGAGAGGTTGAAAGTCCGAGGACGACGGCCGCCAGAAGTGCCCACTGCACCACCAGATTTCTTCTTCTGAGCCACTTCGCGACGCTGTCGTGCACCCAGCTCCTTGTCGGTCTCGTAGGTCTTGTAATGCAAGCAAATAACGTCTGAGAAATGTCGTAGACAATTTCCGAGCGCCTTGGTCACGTCCTCAAGCTCGGTCAGTGTCGAATCGGTGTGCATTCGCAGCTTTGCCAAGCTATGCCAGTACGCAAGGATGTATAGAAGATCGAGTATGAAAGCTTCGTCATCCTTATTCGGCAACAGTCCTTCAAAGCATGGGATGATGCACTCATAGGGAATTAAGCGCATTGCTACTAGCATGAACAGCGAGTACGGCATACCTGGAGAATGTCTTCGTAGTCACGAGCAGCTAGCTTTTTCTGTTCCGACACGTTGTGCGTGAATCGCCGGATAGTATCCCGCCCGAAAGGAGAGACTTGAGAGAATCTGACAAGATTGAACTAAAATGTATCGGACTAATGCCATAGCATACCGTTCGTCGAAAATCTGTAATTCGCTATCCTTCAAGGAGGAGAGAATGCGGATCAGGTGGGTTAAGACGGCTTTCCAAACTCCAAGCTCGAACTCGTGCATGAGGTCAACAACGAGGAGCATGAAGAAGTCCACTAGGTTGCCAAGGCGTTCCGAAAAGGCATTCTAGTTAGGAACAGATAAGATGTGTTCGATGCACAAGGAGCATAATCTGACCTTTGTAGGTACAAGAGACTCATCCTTCAATATTTCTTCAACGCGTTCGCTGTTGACGGCATAGCCGTGATCGTAAATCACCTCGCGAGCGTCCTCGACCTTCTTCTGGCGAGAAGAATCATCAGTACGAGCATCAGCCTTGCGAGTCTTCATATCAGCCGGAGAGCCCATATTCCCGATGTCGCTCTTGTGTACTTTGCACCGGGGACACGGGCAGTTCCCCATATCGCGAATTGTTGCAATGAGTACTCTAGTACTCGATAAGAGACAGCTCAGAAATGACAAGGAAAGCCTTACTTCTCGGGGTAATCAGCCGAATATGTCAGAAACCGCGGATACACACGCCGGCGAATACCATCTGCACAAGTGATGACGATTCCATGCTTGTATATCTCGAGAAATTCGTCGTCCAAGAGCAGGCGCCATACTTCGTGAAAGAGCTCTCGTCGGCAATGTGCTTTGAGCTGCGAGGTGATCTTGATCTTCATCCGAGTCAGGAACTGTACAAACTCTGCGCCAAGCTAGATGGCAATTAGATGCAACGCACGGTAGTAGAAACAACGACATAAACTTACCGAAGGTGCAAATGCGCCATGAACAGCGGAACGGGTGCTTGGCCGGCAGCGCGTATATTTCGAAAGGTTGCCGGGCATGAAGTAAAACGGCCAAAGTTTGGCGTCGCCAAATTGCGCGAGATGTGTCGAGTCTGACCAGGCCATCAAAGCGAGCACAACACGCGGCAGATCACAGTTTGGCTCAGGCGGCAATGCCTGTACTTTTGCCTCTGCGTCGCGAAAGGCCGGCGAGTTCGGGATGTCCGTCAGGACTTGTTCCACAGGCCGATCGCCAGGAGGCTTCCAAAATTCCTCGTACCCATGCCAGTGAAAGTCCTTCGCCGAAGAATCAGTCACCATCTCCTGAACGACGTGGGAGAGGGAGCGCGTCCATATGTTGTCAATGGTGAACTTCGTCCATGCGAAGTCCGTGTCGTCGTAGGTGTCCTCCTCGTCGCTTCCCTCCAACTGTTTTTGACGGGCGTGTTTCTTCTGCTTCTGCCGAATCTCTTTTCTGACCTTTTTGGTCTTCTTCTGCCCCGTCGGTACCTTGATTGACACCGATTGGTTCCGCCAGCCATTTCCTGCCCATGGTAGTGAAGATTCGCCACTGGGTTCATTGGCCAGCATGTTGTCGATAGCACCAAAATCGACGTTTGCGACATCCTCTGCTTTGAACAGCGGGCTGCCGATGATCTGCTGCAATCTCTGCGTTTCGGGCCCGCTCTTTTGATTGCTACCAGTGCGCCGCCAGTGACCAATGAGGAAGGCGGAAACGTTCGGATAGGGCCAAAGGATGTCGAGAAGTTTTCGAGGCTTTTTCGGCGGACGTTTGGGATTATTGAGTTCATCGGGACGAAGGCGCATGTCTGGTACTGCAGTCGGACGACGGGGATAGGTCCGGAAGAGGCCAAACTTGTTGGCAGCAGTCTTAACGCGCAGAGGAATGCGGAATGATAGACCAGACGCTTGATAGGAACCCATCTGTGCTGCGTCTGATTCGGACTCTGCGCCTGGGCCGCCGTCGTCAATAAGATCAGCAGGTCCTTCCGGTAGGTCGTCGAGACTGGCACTGGCTGGCCGAGGACCCAGCCTTAAGAGGATGCGCCTCCACGGCGCATCACGGCGTTGAGGCGATGACCTTCGATGTCCCGAGTCGGAGCCGGCATTACTCTGACCTCCGAGGACATCCTCGTCAAATGACATCGGTGAGGACGTTCGAGGAGGTACATCGTGGGATAACGGAGACATGTCCTAAATGCACAAACTACATGAATATTCATTCCAAAACAGAGATAATGGAAGCCCCCTACTGCGTCGACGTTTTGCAGAAAAGTATCCTGGGTAGTTGCTGCTGTAGGGGCAGGAATATCATGAGTCCTCCCACTTTCCACAGAGGACTCGTCGGATGACGTCGAGTAGTTATCTTCGGATGAGCTTCCCTGTTTCCTGCGCCTCTTCTTGAAGGTTTTGAGGATGTCGCCTGTAGGCCGACCAAAAAGTGTTCTCTTAGTTTTGAAATAATCCGTGTAGCGCCTGCACGACTGCTGATGAGTATTCAACTCTCGACGTGTTGTGTATGGGCCGCGGTTGCATCCACGACACCGGAGATTGTTGTCGAAGTCTTCGTCGTTGGTGGCGGGCATCATGATGGATCAATGAGCAAGATGGGATAGATTGAAATAGATACGATATGGCTGGTTTGTGAACATTGGAAATTCAAGGATATCTAAGCATGGCCACGGCGGTGAGCTCCAAAGACAGGAGTACGATGGTGGCGGAGACGTACATACTATGTCGTCCACTGGCAGGCTGCACACAGCAGCACGCGTCATCAAACCCCTCGGCGGCGGCAGCATACATGTCTTTCGAGTCGAAGAGCAGCCCCATGTGCCGGCGAAAGTTGCGCGCGCGCCCAGTGAGTCGATGATCGCTGAGAGTCGGTCGGGGTAAAAGGAGAGAGCATTGGGACCGGGGCTTTGCTCCCGTTTTGATCGATCTTCTGTGTCAGTCGGCCGAACGGTGGCCGCCTCACGATATTATGAATGCCACCAGAAGGTAGGCTCTACCTGACTTGCTTTCAACTATCATATCGTGGCATTGTACTGCAGGATAATACAGGACAGATATTTATTGCAAATAGACGGTAACGGTATTGCCGATCATAGCCGGTCCGGCACATCTTGACCATGATCGCAGTCGACTACCGTCTTGGCGAGATTTTCCTGATGAACCGTGATGGGCTTGTATTGACAGTGATGTCGCCCTTGTCGTCGTGGTTGGACGGCGTGCCTTTGAAGACCGTGCATCAGATAAGAACCCTTATCTGGTGTATGGTTTTCGGGGGCGGGCGTCGAGATGACCACGACGAAGAGCGGATTATGAATAGGGTACGTGTAACGAATGTGACGCGAAGCTTACCTCATTGCACAGCACCCGCCCCGAGTCAGCGCCAGTCAGCGCGTCGAAGGTAGTGGAAGGAACTAGTCGCAGCGCGTAGCACTGCCATGGATGAAATGACTCGGGTATAGCCACACGGACAGTATTTAAGTAGCTTCCCGATGTATGAGTACAGGGACGAACAACGATAACATATCCCACTCAAACTGACTGACTTGTTGGAGTTTTTCAGTTTATTCTCTTATTTCTTTTATTTTCTATCTATCGCGTGGAAGCTTCGTGTCACCTCGGTCACGAAAGCCCCACATATTTTTGAGTGGTCAGTTTATCAACAAACTAGACCCGACGAACCCTCCGCACCTATCTTACTCGCTTGGACTACCCGGATTGATCACCCAGGCTCTCCCATCACCTATACCCCAAATTCCTTACCCTCTACAGTATCCTTTGACAAGGATGAACCCGGCTTTCGGATAGCGCACCAAAGCCATCGAACCTGGAAAAGTCGGCATCATCAGTGATGTCGCGGACAGTCGTTGTACTGTTGACAACGGACGTCGTCCCGTTCCGGACAATGAAGAGAATCATTGTTCTTGGAGTTCTGTGAGCAAGGATCACAGTCGTTCTAGTCACGCAAGTGCCGCAAAAAGCGATAGCCTTGCGTTACATCGTCAATCTATGTCAGTTAGGAATAGATATAGTGTTTTTGATTCGGAACAAGACACCGAGATTGAAATGGCCAGCACAGACGATGAGGATTGCCCTGATGCAATCAGAGTATCCGTGGCGATACTCGACAATCCTGCTAGTGTCCCAAGAAAAGACATCGAGCAGCAAATCAGAGACGTTGTGCACAGCCGAGGTAGGCAGCACAAGCAGAAGAAGTCGCGTAAGTCACGCGATAGCTCAAATGAAAGCGAGTCCGATGTACAGGGCAAGCACAGACAAACTCAGAAGAACCCTAGACGAGCCCGAAAGAAGAAATCCAGACACCGAATGTTGCTGAAACCAGTTGCGCCAGAGCCATATGATGGTTCCACGGATGCGCAAGCCTTCATGAAGTTCCTGATGGATGGCAGCGCTTATGTCCGTGAAGGTCGCGTTGCAAAGAAGGACCGTGTCTTGAAGCTGTCGCGGTTCTTGACTGGCGGCGCATATGAGTTCTATGTGTCCACGGTTTCTGATGACCCGAAGAAATGGAAACTGAAACAATTTTTCATTGAACTTTATAACTACTGTTTTCCATTAGATTATCGCTTCCAGCAGCGAAAAGAGCTTGAACTTACCGAACAAGGAGACAAGAAAGTGCGGCAATACACCGCAAAACTACACCAGCTGTTCAATACGGTTGGAATTCTAGATGAACGTGAGAAAGTCCACAAACTGTGGGACGGATTGAACACTTACATTCAGAGAGAACTCTGGAGAGCTGAGTTGGATCCAGAGGTGTCATCATATCAGGAGGTCGAAAGGAAGGCCGAGCTGATTGAATTGATCGAAGATGTCGCATCGAGTAAGGACGTATCCGACTCGAGCAACGACGAACCTGACTCTGCGAATGACAAGACAGAATCTGAATCGGAGTCGGACAAGGATCAGAGAAATACCGAGTCTGGGACAGAAGATACAGACCGTAATACAGCCACCGATGATACAAGCAGCGAGGCAGAAAGCACCGATGACGATGAAGCTAGAAGTGACATATCAGAATCAGAGTCATCTGAGAACGGCGCCAGTAGCTCCAGGGATGTCAACCCTTCCCGTGCAGTTAGAGAGCGTCCTCTCGTTCGCATACTCTCGGATCAGAAACGCCAGGAGTACATGTCAGCGGGCAGGTGCTTCCAATGCCGAGAACGCGGACACATCGCTAGAGACTGTCCTCAGCTAAAACTAGCTGTAAGTGATGAAGAAGACGTACCAGATGATGACGAGATCAACGACGCGATGAACCAAATCGACGACGACACGTACTACAAACTTACTAGAGACGTATCAGCAATCAGAATATACTCAATGCAGTTTGTCGAAGAAGGGCTCACCCTTGATAACCTAGCTATGACTCTAGAAGACAGCCCGGAAGAAAGCGATGAAGAAATTGCGCAAGAAACGCGACAAGTTGACACCGTGATCGACGCCCCGCTTGGTCTAACCGAGGATCTTGTAGAGCAAGCACACTCTACAGGATCGACGGGCGGAGGCAGTCCATTGGGGTCTAATAACGCGTCGCGTTCACCTTTACGCAGCTCGAACATCAAAGAACTAGATGACCTGGATCAGATAAAGATCAGATCCGAGAAGAACTATGATGGTATCCAGACGTACCTTGACCACGAAAGCGCGCGAGAGAATGATCTCGTCGCGTTTGGACTGGATGCATGCGGAATAGAAGTATCGGCTGTTCAAGATGAGCAGGGGATAACACACGGAAGACAGTCAACAGACCCGCATAGTTCCGTGTGCACCTCCCATTCCCCATTTTCCACCACTATTCCGATCCACTCTCCAGCTCCCAGACAACCCAGTGACATTAACCCCAGACAGCATTCAACATCCACCAGATACCCTTCCTTGAATGCAGACACCCACTTGCATCAACATCAGAATCCGCTCGATACATGTGTTCTGCGATATTCGCCTCCGGTACGACCAAAGGTATCCGGTGCTGCAAAATACATGACAACCTCGGATGACGCCACTGGAAAATGGCCAACAGGAATCGACAACAACGTCGCGGAGCAGGACAAAGCCATAGGATCGGGAGGGCGCGTGGTCCAGAGTAGACAGAGGTATCCAGGAGAAGGGAACAGATGTCAGAATGAGGAGAAGGATGGAGGTAGAAGACCAGAATGTTCTCCCACAAGCTCAAGATGGGACAATTCTCGTCATGTCGGATGGTGGACGGAGACAGAGGCAGACGGACGGTCATTGCGCTGATGGAGACGGAAACGGATCGGGATCGGAACCCTTCGTGCCGAAGGCTTGGAGGGCGCATGTAACGAATGTGACGCGAAGCTTACCTCATTGCACAGCACCCGCCCCGAGTCAGCGCCAGTCAGCGCGTCGAAGGTAGTGGAAGGAACTAGTCGCAGCGCGTAGCACTGCCATGGATGAAATGACTCGGGTATAGCCACACGGACAGTATTTAAGTAGCTTCCCGATGTATGAGTACAGGGACGAACAACGATAACATATCCCACTCAAACTGACTGACTTGTTGGAGTTTTTCAGTTTATTCTCTTATTTCTTTTATTTTCTATCTATCGCGTGGAAGCTTCGTGTCACCTCGGTCACGAAAGCCCCACAGTACGGCTCCGGGGGCCGGCTTGGATCGGAGCGCGCTGAGTAAATGGGTGGGTGCCTCATATGAGGGCTTACCCCGCGCGTAGATCCAGATCTACGAAGAAATCAGCGATGAGAGTGGATGCGCCAGTGCAGAGCTGGCGCATGCAAACAAGTATTACAAAATATACGCGCCTTTTGCGGGTGCCCGCCTCCAGACGGCGCACCCAGCAATGTTGCCGGACCCCGCCTAAGTACCCCTCCACCTGTGGGTCGGGGAGTCGTGATGCCGCCGTCGTCGTTGTCCAGTGCCGCGGTAGTCGTTGTCCAGTGCCGCCGCCGCCGTCGTCCTGCAGCAGCAAGCCCGGCTTGGGCTGGGCTGACGCGTCATGTTGGACTTGGTTACCGTGGCAACCAAGCCCAGCGCCGCCGCGCTGTAAGAAGCGCAGCGCCTAGAGCCCATCGGGGACGAAGGAGACGCACGACTTGCATAGAGCAAGTCGTGGTAAATTATGCACCACGATGTACCTCGCGTCAATTGCCGTGAGACTGCTCGTGTTGCATAACTGAGTTGGAAATGCGGGCAGGCGCGATGAGGTGAGCCTAAGTACATGGACGCGGGGAAGGATCCGCTCAATCTGGGCTCCTCTGCACGCCGACCACGCTCCGCATCGCGCGACGCGCTCGACGATGCCTGAATGAAGCTTTCAGACCTTTATCCACACTCTTAAATACGGCCTCGGCCTGACTGGGTGCCGGTTCCTTCACGCGCCGATCCGATCACATTGCGCATGACCTGTATTCCTGAGACGAGCGCACCGAGTACAAAGATTGTAACTTTCGTATTTCAATGCAAAAACATGCAGAATGATACTGAGCTTGCTTGCAAGACAGTCTGAGCGACGAATAACGATCCTCTGCTACACAGTCGGCGCGTAGTGCATCCTCACCGACTGGCGGGTCTCTGTGATGGCCACGGCCGCTTGGCGAGACAAAACTGTGGCTGCTATACGAAAATCTGCGGATGATTTCCTTCGCAAATCAGCGCAAGACTCTAAATGTCACCTACTCACAGCGAGGGTGTCCTTGCCCGCCGGTCACAAACGAGGTGCCTGCCGGTTGCAGTCATATCTCCAGATCCCCTCCCCCTGCATCCGCCTCGCGCTTACGCGTCTCGCATTCAGTGACCACCGCCTGGCCGTGGAGGTGCTCCGCCGACCGACTAGAGCCCATCCAATCCCCGTGCCCCGATCTCACCGCTTATGTAGGTTCAAGTGTGCGGTGACGGAGGACGACGTTCACGCTTTGCTCTCTTGCGAGGGCGACGAGACGGTGGTGGTGTTACGGGAGACATTCTATGCCGATGTGTGGCGACACTATCCAACTGCTAAGCGATCCGTGAAACGGTTACCTTTCGGCAGCCGTGACCTGTTGCCGGCGCTCTTTTTTGACGACGATGTCATGCAGAGGTTCGGAAAGTTCGTCGCAGACGTGCTTGCACGGTTCGAGTCCTTTCCGGTGTTTGATCCTCCTCGATAAGCTTCCGATGGTCTGTGTTACCCGTCTAACTCCACCATGATAGCCTGACAGGTGCTTGTGTAATATGTCTTCCTTGTATGTACTGTGAAAAATGTCTGCGTATAGTCTATGAGTGAATTTGTATCAAAGTGTTGTGGCGTCTCAATGAGAGTTTCCCTCTGGAGTTGGTGACGATTCACTGACTGCCCTAGGGCGTCGCCAGAGGATAGGCGAGGCCCGGTATCCTATTGCTGCTCGGGCGCCCGTAGGAGGTCGGTCCACAGGGGGGGGACGATACTGCTTGCGGAGCGCGTCCGGCCGGCCTGCGAGCGCGTGATTGGGCCACGCGTGACGCGAACACCTACTTGGTTACCCACAACCTTAGGTCTTATCCTCTCTCCTCCTCCTCCTCCTCCTCCTGGGAACACCTATATATATTATATGTACTTGATGTTCCTTCCTTATCGTGAAACTCGTTAGATTTTGTACAGCAGCTGATACTAAATACAAAAGTCTGCAAACTAGTACTCCTCGTCATTTCTGTCCCGATTCCATCTCGCTATTGGCTCCAGCATATTGTCCTGATGCCGAGCGGCGTTGGCACCTCTTCTTTGGCCGCGAACGAAGGACACGCTTGTTGGGCGGCTTGTGGTCAGTCGGAGCAGACCTCGCAAAGCTGTGCACAGTAAGCATTCAAGAACAGGTGCAGAAGACACTATAAACCACTACTGACAATGCTTCGACCCTCTCTGCGTCCTCCTCCGAGTCAATATAGCCGCGGTTTTTGGGCCTGTTGGCGCGCCTCTTGGTTCCGGAGCGGCCGACCCGTTTGTCCGTGGTATAGTTAGAGTCTGTTGAGGTCATGCTCGCACCAGATTCAGAGTAAGAATCGTCACTGGTCGACTTGACAGCTGGCGGTGTAGACCTCAGTCGCCATGTTGGCGGTTCTGCAACGAACGGTTTCCAGTTACATCATGGGTAATTTGGGTATACACATACTCACCAACTGGTGCTCGTAAACGAATGGTCAATGGTCTAAGTAATCATGAAAATAAACCCAGGCAAAGATAAAAATAAATCAACATACGTGTGTGATGATGATGGGGGAGGAGATTCCACCGTGTACCATTGCTGGTACTCGTTCGGCTCGGATTCTTGGGGGGCAGCCTGTGAGGAATCCTGTAGCCCATCCTCCGACCGAGCCAATTCGGGCTGATATTCTGACACCCCCGGCTCCCAGCTTGTGTGCGACAACGACAAAAGGCTGATAATCATTAGCAACAAAGATAGCAAATTCTTTGGGCAGACTGACTATGGATCGATTGAGAATGATGGCACGGTAGAAACCCCGCTTGTCGATGGGATTGTTGGGTCAACGGATGGTGTGAATGTCGGGGGAATGGGTGGTGGCAATAACGGGGGAAAGGAGTGCGCGAGCACTGTTGCTATGAGGCTCTCGCTGTCCACAGATGCATCATCTACAAGGCCAAAGTATTGAGTTAGTACTAGGTAACATCGACGTTCCTGGAAGGAGACACATACACTCGTCAGGCCGGTAGCGGTGCATCTGTAAAACCCTCGCCTCCAGAGTCACCCAAAGCTGCGTAAGACCTCGTTCTATTCGAAGAAACGGGACGACTACAGCGTAGATGACGGTAAGAAGCAAAGTAAAAGACTAATCTAATCTAATCGGAAACCGATCACTTATCGGGTTTCCGCCACAGTCCTTCGACGTCCTGGGTACGAGGACCCACCTTACAGCATCTCTTGCACACACCTTTGTAGCTCCTCCCTTCGTGACGACCACCCGACGCGGGCCCACTCAACTTCTAAACAAGGACTAATTTGAATGAATCAGTAAGGTTCACACCTCTATCCGCTTCCGTCATGGCAATACACGCCACCCCCAAGGGGACTCAATCGTTGCGCAATGGAAAGTACCCGATCGAAGCCATGATGCATGCACTCAGTATGCTTACCCTTGCCAAGTTCAGTTCACTGAAGCGAGGGTGTAGGAGGTCATTACAACGACTCAGACGAAGCTAATCTGAAGGGAACATTGTGGCTTTTTCCGGGATCATTTCGGTGGGCCGAGGGTGTAGGAGATGATGATGACTCAAGCTTATGGCCTTCCAAAGATTCTGAAGCCCTCCGACACCCCACCGTGTTCGCCGCTCTATACCACGTCAAGTTTCATCAGAAGGTACCTGGGAGGTACCACTCTCACGCCAATAATAGTACGTCTCAACTTTGTGTGTCACTTCGGATACAGTCGCTGCTAGTCGGTTGGCAAATGGAGTTATGTCGTACCTGTGCTCCACCGTGCGAGTCAAGTGTCATGATGTAGCTAGGGTTCCACATGTCACAGATAATGAGATATGATTTTCGCGCGAATTAATCCTCACCCCCGCCCTCGCCAGCTCAATGTCCCGGACTCATCTTCAGCATGGCGGGCACTGGAATTTTGGGGGTTGTGAGATTCAGGAGTCTTTCAGAGGTTTATTATTACATTGCTCTATGTGCAAACACTGGGGGCTCTTCCAGAATTGAAAAGTGCACTGTGAGGCCGACCGCTGTGGAAGGCAATGAGCGGGATGTCGGAACCAGGTCGGAAACTCGGCAACTATTGATTGACAGCTTTGGGACCCCGAAACCGCACGAGCTCCCGCGTACAATGATGGATCCGGACCTGTCCGCACCGAAGATTCCAAACCCTTTAACCCCCATGTCACTCGTACTGTATTCGAGACATGAGGACATAAGAACCTTGAAGGAAAGTCCGCTTCCTACCGGAGGTGTGTAACTCGCGGTGAGGAGAACTCGACCATGTCTCACTTACACGGCCTGAGTGCGGAGACATGCGACTCGCGAGTTACGGAGAGATGAGATCTACTTGAGCTTGCCTCGTCAATTAGCCTTGCAGTGCAAACTTGATAAAGTAACATACAGTACTGTGTATGAGATCAGCCGAGCGGAGATGTAATTCACGAAATCCGAGGGCCTCACCTGGGGATACTCCCAAACCAAATCAAAACTGCGTTGAATGAATAGTTTCAAGTCACCGTCCGGTCATTCCCGATCTAAGCGAGTGTCACTGCCGTACACTGATTGTGCGATAGCTAAAGCCAGGTCAAATGACCGACCGCATGTGCGAATTACAAGCAAGGATTCAATCAAACTGATGACTTAAGGTTCAGCCTCATTCCCGTTGCGTACAATTTTTTCTATGCTGGTCGCAAGTGTGATGACGGCTAAGACGGCAATCGTGACTCAGGCGATGACCAACACCTCAATCAAGTAGCCTCGAACCCGTATATACTGTAGCGCATCAGGATGATCGAATGGGCCGAGATTTTACATACAGGCCTGGGAAACGAGTTGCAAGACGTCTGAAAAGTCAAATTGGCACCCATCGTCTTCGATTTCTGGACGGTGCGAACGGTCCTGGCTGCATTGGGTGCATTGAGAAGCGCTCCAACGTCTCATCGTTGCCTCTGTGTCATTCCTTCTTGGCTAGTATCAATGAAGTCGAATTCGCGTTCCCCAACTCCCATTTCTGCAACACGACGCGGTGCTGCAGAATACAGCGATAAATCAACGCAAACAGGCTCTATCCCCATTCTTTGCATTGCCTCAGGCGAGAGGAACCACCAACGATTACACCGACCTTTTTCCCAATACCACGCACGATCTCGCAGCACGTCCTCGGAGTCGCAGGGCAGGATGGCGGATACTGCGGAAGCGGAACTCCGACCCCTAGACTTGTCGATACTTTATGCGCTACTGGCCTTGGTATGTCCCCGTGTTTGCGAACACAACATACCGTTCTGATAAAAATTAGTGGCCCTCTACCACTCTCCCTGCAGTAGAAATGGAGACCGTAGGCCGGGCTGTCAGGATGAGCGTTGAAGAAGTCCAGGTATGCCATCGCTTCGCTACATGTAAGCGACCACTGATGCTGTTCTGAGATGTGGCTTCTGGTATGTGTTGTTCGCATGTCCTCCATATTCGTCACAGCTAACGGTTGATATTCAGAACAACGCGCCCAAGCCTTTGACGCGGGCTCCTTTGACGCGGCAGCCGCAATGCGGTCCATATCCTCAAGTCGAATCTGCCAATACTGGCTTTGCTCCTACCGTTGGCGGTTCGACGTCGTCAATGCACTATCCCTCCTTTTTGGTTCCCTTCTCCGAGTCATTGAAGCACTCGGGCCCCCAGCTGCTTGCGCCGAAAATGCCTGGTCGAGCTCGTTACCTCCACAACCCCCCTCAGCAATCATCAGTCGATGGCTGCTTCTCAGCTAGAGGCGCGTTCCACGCTCCGCAGCCCACTGGCAGAGCTCACCATTACCCACTTCAATCCATACAACACGGTTCCAGTCTGCACAGGCGTCAAAGTGCCTACCATGCTCCCCTCGTAGGGCCCTCAATGCCATATGGTACCGCTAGAGACCCCGGGCCTAGACGACCTTCTGTCCTCCTCCAGACACCCTCTCCGAGCCGTATGCTCCCCCGTCCGGGTCTTCCCTTCCCTCACCGGCCCACAACTCCCTGGGATGCACCTCGTCTACCGCCGCTTCTCAGTACCCCGGAGCTGACTCAATCGCCCATCCTCACCCTTCCGCAGTCGGATGAGCTGTTGACACAGCCGCATTAGCGTCCTACGTGCCCGCATAATCCAGTGCCGTCAAAGGTCGATCCTTTGATAAGCAAATCCCCGGCGCCATCTCAGCCCCCCGGGTCACAATCTTGACGTCTCGGCCACCTCGCTATAATATCCTGCGCCGCTCTCAGGCCTCTAATTCTTGGCTGGTTACCTGCAGTGTTTTGTTATTGTATCTCTCGAGGTATCCACTGTATGCTTCTTGTTGTGCTTACTCAAATATTTACATTACTTTTGTATGTTTTGATGAGAATAGTAAACACTACACCCAGAACGTCCTCGTGTATTCGAAACTTGTCGCATTGCTCAGAGTAGAAATAGTTGCCAAGAAGAGGGGCAAGACTGATGAACTCATGCGTCGCGATGCTGGACTGAAGGCGCATACATGATAAAGGATACATGGGGGATGTATGAGTGTCCGTATTGGACAAAAATCAAAAATCAGATTACGTCCAGATTTTCGGTGCTCGGGGTCAGAATTCAGTGTGATCGTCAGTTTTTGCCTCTTGTGTGGCCTCTACATAGCCACAAGATGCAGCCATGAAGAAGTCAAGTTGATATCCCTCTTCATGGCGCTCTAGAGCAGCATCTCGCGCCTTGGCCTCGTCAAATCTGTCCTTGCGCACATATGGTTGTGGTCCGCTAGCAGTGTGCAACAAGCTAAGCTTGTGCGGACCGGGTTCCGGTGCCGGTAACTGAGGTACCGGCGGCATTGGCTCGGCAACGACGCCACACAAGAAGCAAATCTTGACACGCAATCAAAATCTTGACTCTATCACAATTTTCTGGTTTTTGTCCAAGACGGACACTAATAGTATGAGTGTCCGTATTGGACAAAAATCAAAAATCAGATTACGTCCAGATTTTCGGTGCTCGGGGTCAGAATTCAGTGTGATCGTCAGTTTTTGCCTCTTGTGTGGCGCATCAAATTCAGCATGTGATGTTTTGTCAGCAGTGTGCCTGTCCTGGATTGTCTAATATAGGAAGCTCGGGTGCTCGGGATGAGGATTTGGCCGCGCCCGCCAATAGTCTGTTCCGCAGATTACAAGCAGCAGTCTTTCTACATTGTGTCAAGAGATCAATCTCCCCGGCAGACCGGTCTAATCAGATTGTACACTCACACAAGACAAGCACACTACTTAATAAGATTGAGAAGCCTCTCCTCCTCACTCCCTTGTACCACGCATCTCACTCTAGCGAGCATCTGTTGTCTGCATCACGCTCTGATTTTTTGACCAAGCAGCATCAGCATGTGTCTCCGCACGGGCCTCTCCCGTCTCACCGAGAGCATGACACTTGCACTTCCGTGAATTCAACGCGTGAACGAGAACTATAGTCCTCTTCAAGTTGCTAGTGAGCTTGCTCGGCTAATCGAGGTCTATCAGCATCCTCAAGACAACTTGGCTGGGGTATGGTAGGTGCTCAGTTCTCTAGAAGAACAGACACCATCAGACAGACTGAGATGGAAATTACAATCAAAATGGCAGTGATATTTGATGTTTCTCAATAATGTGTACAGACAAGTGATCATATAGACCGTATCTGCATCATTGAAGGGATAGTACAATAGTCACAATGTCTATAGACTATGAGAGGAACTGAAAGAATGATAGGGAGGTCACTGAGGTGTTGAAGTTGAGCTGCAATGCGCCTGACTGCCCTATACTTACGGGCCGCAGGAAACACAAAGAGTGGATGTTTGATGTGCTAGGCTGACACGCAGTGACAGCGCCGCCGCCGCAGTGAGCATAACACAACAAAGTGGGTATGCTTGGCCCTAATATCAGCGCGGTTGAGAGCGGCGGTGCACACTGGGCATTTGCCCAACGGACAATGTCACCAACTGTACAATATCTTTCGGTTGGCAGATAGGCTGAGATGCCTCAGTCAGGCCTTGGTTGTTAGTCTGCAATCTTTACAGATGTGCCTTGGTGCGCACAATCAGTATGCTTGGCAGCCAAAGGAAGAGGGACGCACCCCTACGTAGAGCTCTACATAGCCACAAGATGCAGCCATGAAGAAGTCAAGTTGATATCCCTCTTCATGGCGCTCTAGAGCAGCATCTCGCGCCTTGGCCTCGTCAAATCTGTCCTTGCGCACATATGGTTGTGGTCCGCTAGCAGTGTGCAACAAGCTAAGCTTGTGCGGACCGGGTTCCGGTGCCGGTAACTGAGGTACCGGCGGCATTGGCTCGGCAACGACGCCACACAAGAAGCAAATCTTGACACGCAATCAAAATCTTGACTCTATCACAATTTTCTGGTTTTTGTCCAAGACGGACACTAATAGGGATGGCGTGGACAAGAGACCGACTTTGTCGCGTCAATGTTTGCGATGGGGGTAGTTCATCTTTCTACATTTCATTCTTATTGCGGGTGTAATCGTAGACCTCGAGCGTGCTGCTATACTATTGAGATTGAACAACTTGTTTGGCGACCCTTGGGGGAGTTCGCCATTTGCTTGCTACGACGTGTGCTTGATCTGTCTCAGATGATGTAGATCTTACTTTGCCTGCAGCCTGCCTGCGCAATGCCGCGTTCACAACGGAAGCAAGAGGATATGAATTTGCCCATATGTAACAAACCACGGTGATCCTAGGTAACTATATGTAGGAAGGTGTTAGGACCTGAGCCAGCACTCTCACGTGCTCAAGCTCATACAGCGCCACACGGCAACTGCACACCTCCATATGTGAATCCCATGTCCCAAAGCCGTCCTCGGGGTGGAGGCCAGGAGACCTCCTAGGCACTCTGCCTAGCAAGACTCCTGTTCATCTTGTCTAGCCGTTGTCTTGCTCAACGGTAGACCCATTGTGTCGTTGTGGATCCTATTCACCTGCGCCACTCATTACACTCCATTGGGGTAGCGCTACACAAGCGGGGATCAATGTCTAGCACCCTCGGTGCATAGACAGCAATCCAACAGTGACTGCACCATTGCCTCGTCCTCGACGAGAGCAAACGTACAGCCAGTGTCCGAGAGATCCATCCATCTTCATCCCTGACCCACTCGACAGAGATCCCCACGGGATACCATCAATGAGAGCGAGCGTCCAGTTGCATGGCATGTCGACGGCGTACTCAGTGACGCAAGGACAATCCTGTGGCAAAAGGATAGTGGAGAGGGAGGAGAGGATGACGAGTAAGAGTACGATTCAGCAGAGAGTGAAGCGTACAATGAGAGAGGGCCCCTTAGAGAGCAATTCCCCAATGGCAGAGGCAAGATGCCAAAAGGTACTGCGAAGGAATATACAATAGCGCAGATGCAATAATGTCCAGCTCTGAAGTACATAGGTGAATGTACTTCGACTTATATACCATTCTAGTGTCCCAAATTGGTTACTGACTGAGTCAGAGCTCCCACTGTGTCGGATGCGATGGAAGACACTTAATCCACTGTTTCAAGGGGCGGGGCGCCCGATCGGCGGGCTGCCATTGGTCGGGAGGGCGGGAATGGCGGGAGCATGCGCTCATGCGCCTAAGTATAGACTTGGCTCGAGTCATAGGCTGCCAAGAAGTTCCTGGGATGACTCCAGAGACTCCTGAATGAGTCAGAGCGGGTAAAGGGCGGGATCCCGCCGCTCCACATGCTGCAGCGACTCCTGAGTGAGTCAGAGCGCCCAATGCGGCGGGATGACGTTCTGGAGGCGCCCTGAACCTTCTGGGACCTTCTCCAAGGTTCTACAACCTTCTCCTGCGGTCCAGAGGCTCTTCAAGTGTCGAGTGTTAGTGTTGTGACTTCTCCTTCAATAGATATACCTCTAGATGACTCCACGAGTCTCTAGAGCAATTCCTGATAGTGGTACTTTGTGTGTGCTTCCTTCTTGAGTGCTGTAGCTGTTCCTGAGTGTTGTGGCCATTACAACGATGTGTGCAATGGTCTGAGAAGTGATCCAAGACCAAGAGAAGCTACGGTCATGCTGTGACAAGTACCGGTTCCCTGGTGTTCACATTGATCCACTATGAGAGTATGCGCAGGTGCTCCCAGAGCTCCTGAAGCGTCTAGACTCTGTCATCATCCTGCTTTACCTCCCGGTAGAGCTTCTGTGGCATGGAAGATAGATCATAGATGTGTGTGCAGCCATAGCAAGCCAGAGTTGTGGCTGTGGCGATGAGCCGTGCGGCTGTGTAGATGAGACAAGTGGTCTGCCTGGAGACGCATCATGACAGAAGGAAGGAAGGAAGGTGTTGTATTATACCATCTGGAAACGCCTATATATCTTAAGTCAACTTCAGTCAAATGAAAGTATCTTCAAGCACTGAAAGCTAAAAAGCCATAAAAGCGATTTAAGACAAGGTTATCTGAAACATGGACTTGAAAGTACTCAAAAGCGTAACATAAGCATCTGCTGGCAGTGCACAAGCACATAAAAGTATATGCATCAGATAACCTTGTCTTAAGTCATCTTGACAACACTGCCAAGTCTGCTTCGGAGTGCTTTCAAAGTGGTACACAGGCAACTTGAAGACCATTCAATGTACTCCGCAAATACCTTCAATATATCTTGGGACATATGTTATCAAGAACCTTGTCTTCATTTGACTTCATTGTACCTATACAGCTCTTTCATGATAACTGTGTAGCACTGCCAATGTGTATTCAAGCATGTGTATACAAGAACCTTGTCTTCATGCAACTTCACTCTGCTTTTACTATGCTTGCATCGTAACTCTATAATACTTGCACGGTATCTTTGCAGTGCTTGTATCTCTCCCCCAAAGTACTTGCATAATGCTTCTACAACACTTTGAGTACACTTTTATTATGCTTGTCTTGTGCTTTCACTGCATGTGTACTGTACCTTCCAAATGCTTGTCATCTACTTGTATTGGAGTTGGCAGCTACCTCGATTGCACTTGCAACACATCTTACAAACACTTGCAGTGCACCGAAGAACCAACTTTAGGACGTTATACATGCCAATAGCAAATACTACCAAATTGCTTAGAATCTCACAATAATCATAATAGATACAGCGAATCCCTCAAAATCACACAATGATAATAATGCCAAAAAACTGATGATATTCCCAATGAGTGCCTACTTACTAACTACTGGTAATTAAGAACAATGCAATATTATGATTAGTGCTAATGATGTAGAAAAGAATGACATTGATGATGAGGATTAGGCAGAAGCGACGGATGCCTCCAAAGCAGCAAAGTTCAAAGAGCCCATCGCATGAGAGACAGGGGATTCCAGAAGGAAGGTCTTGTTGGTATGGATGCTAGCAAAAGATATCAGAATGACAATAGAGCTGAAGAAGACAACTCACAGCATATCCTTGAATAAGGCAGACTGAATGGAAGCAATGAACTTGGGAGCCTGAGACTCCACATGCTCCAAACCAGCTAGATGATAAAAGTAGCGAACCGAAGAATCCTCTTTGAAGTCGGTGCGACGCATGGTACCATCGCGCCATTCTTCAAGAGCATGTTCAATCTAGACTCATCATTAGATGACTGACAGTGAAGTGATCAAAGAAACTTACAGCAGTCATAGTCAAGGCCATGAAGACAGTGGGCAACTTCTGAAGTTCAATGAGAGTTCGGAACATTTCAGAGTTGGCCTTACCCCGGCCCTCCATGAACAGAGCGCGGGGCACAGCCTCGAAAAACCCAGCCTGAAAGGGCATATCGTTATCAAAGGTCCTTTTCTGGAGAGGATGTTAGCTATAAGGTAATCCAAATAGCTAGACCTTACCAGGATATCCAAGCCACCGAACTTATAAGCCTCAGTCTTGATGAACCAGGAAATGACCTCAACAATCTCAGTCGGGCGCATGGACCCCGGAATGCCCAAAGCGGACAGTTGCTCACGCGCAACCCGAATGATCGCATTCATGAGCTGGCCGCGAGCATACGTGACCTAACAATTCATGAAGCAAGCTCACATAAGAAAAGCAGCAAACGTACCCAAATGAGAAGCTTTTGCCATTTGTTCGGGGACTGCTGGAGGCGCTCCCAGGTTGCGAGGAGTTCAGGGTCAGCACCCGGAGCAGTGGCGGCCTCCTTGATAACGTCCGCTGCATGACTGAGACGATTAAGGGGACCCGGATACGGAGTACGGGTGGCAGTGACGACAACCATGTGCTTCTTACTCTGCACACCGAGACGTTGAGAGGCGGGAGAGATCTGGGTAGCGGTGACCTTGGCGCTCTTGTTGGGCATCTGCTCCTCTTCATCGTCGCTGTCATGGTTGCGACGACCGCGGCCTC
Organism: Strobilurus pachycystidiatus; assembly: GCA_019915135.1. Taxonomy (NCBI): domain Eukaryota; kingdom Fungi; phylum Basidiomycota; class Agaricomycetes; order Agaricales; family Physalacriaceae; genus Strobilurus; species Strobilurus pachycystidiatus. The sequence goes on along the minus strand of JAHLMK010000020.1, from coordinate 773,685 downwards.
GTTTGGCAGTCTTGCGAGGTGTGACGAATGGATTGTCAGAAGCAACGGTCTGTAGCGGAGTCAGAAGAATGTTGTAAGCAAGTAAAGCAAATGTAACATACGATTGCGTCAGACGACTGATCATACTCGACTGGGTCACTAGAGGCGACTGGAATGTCGTCCTCAACGTCGGAGGAAGCGGGCAGTCTGTCAGCCTCGGCGTCCTCAGCGTCCTCGCCGCCTGCATCAGTGACAACAGGAGGAGGCGCTGCATCATATTAGCGGGATATAGCAAAGTCACAGAGAGAAATATACCTTGATGCCCGCCTGCGAGGGCAGCGAGCTCATCGTCACTTTCCTCTTCCGCCGCAAGCAGTGCAGCGTTGCGTTTCCGAATGGCTGTTAAACACTGTTAGCCATAAAAGAAATGACAAGGAAACTACATGCCTTCTGCTTGCGCGGCCCTCTCCGCCTTCTTCAGAGCGGCAGCGGCGCGCGCGCTCTTCTCCTTCTGGGCAGCGGAAGCAACGGCGGGAGACGATGATTTACCACCCGTGTGCATGACAGCGGGGGCGCGAGTAGGGGCGCGAGTACGACCTGTGTGCAAGACAGCAGGCGCAGGAGACGGCATGGTACGGTGAGCAGAGAGGCGGTACGAGGACGAGAAAGAAAAAGTAAAAAGGAATGTGGGGGGAAGAAGTAAAGAACGACGCACCACACAAACAGCCTTATATATCCTTTGATCTCAGGGTTCGCTACTTACCCTGCAATCAAACGCGTGCACGGACCACGCCAATTCACACGACTCACAGAGTGGGACGATAATGGCAAGAAATGGAATGCATTATTGCCACGGAGGGCACGGCGCTGTAGCGGATACACAAGATATTGGAGATAATTGCACAAGATAAAAAAAATCGGCGGCGCTCATAGCACGTCACATGAACAAAGGCCAAGACTGGCAAGCTAATGAGCGGAGGGAGAGCAGCAGTGAGGGAGGACAGGCGGCCGATTGAACACCTCGCAAAAGAGGGTTATATACCAGTACGCAACATTGTACTCGGCATCCCGGAGAGCACTGCTCGAGCGTTCGATGGCCACGCTGCGTAAAGCCTCACCGGAGTCCCAGACAGTACGTGGAATATGTTCCCGAGAGTACCTCCACCCTTGCATCACCCGAAAGAGACCGAACATCGACTCACGGCGCTGCCGCGCATCCTGCGCAGCGAATCCCTCGGTTCCCCACCCACCACTGACTCTGCGCGGCACGAGCGCTACATCAAAATAGGGAATAGCGTCGAGGATTGCGGCTTCGCGATCGGCCCGCGTGTCTGCATCGAGTGGTGTCCACTCATTGGTATCGGAGCTGGGGTCCTTCAATGTGTAGAGGACGGAGTCCAAGGACAGTATCTCCCAGCGGAAGTTCACCTCGCAAAGCTCCCACAAAATCGGTCGAGTCTCCGCTGGTGACAGTGGGGTCTGGAGTGAGACCGCTTCTCCATACCAACGGAGCGGAGCAGAGGCCATATTCACGAAATTACAGACACCCTGCGAAAGGTCAGCCCGAGAAAAGACGCAAAGTCAAGCAAAAGGGAATACCTGTTTCTTGGAGTCCTGGAGACACTTGTTCAGAAGGTCTTGCATCTCCTGCCGCCGGTTGTATGCCTTCGAACCCGGCTGTAGTGCATCATGCGTCTCTATCGTCATGATTGAACGCCATTGCTGTGAGCTGAAGACGTCCAACGACAGAGCCGTGATGCGATAGATCAGCACGCGCCAAAGCTTCACGAGAATCCGGAGCTGCCCACTGATGGTCTCATCATCCTTCGAACTGACAAGAAGGTTCGGGTCCGGTAGCGCGTAACCTTGTCTTGTACCGGGCCAGGGCTTGCGAGTTTGCGAGACGAGCCCCGCTTTACTGACAGCAGCTGCTGCATCGGCCCAAGCAGGTATGGAGTCGGGCATCAAGGGCGTGGAGACGTCTACGAACTTGTCGCGGTTGGGTTGCGGAGGAGCTCTGTTAGGGCGACGAGATGGCTCTTTCGTGCCGCGTGGACTAGAGGTTGGATCTGCAAGAATCTGTCAGCCGATAACTAGATAGCTAATTAAAAAAAATGCTTACAAGGTGATGTGCGTAAATTCTTAGAGACCGTGGTCGTCACCTTTGCGGAGCTGGAGGAGAGGCGAGACATAGACGATGAAGGTGTAGATGACGATGGGATGGGAGGTGTAGTCGATGATGGTGTGGATGATGAGGAAATGGCGACAGACACGGACATGGACGAGTAAGAGCTCATCATTTCGGAGACGTGTTTGTACATGGCGGCGTAACGCCGCATGATGTCGAGCGACTCGCCGGCGAAAATGGGTGAGAAGGGAGGATCGGCCTCACACCAGAAATCTTCCTCTGCCCAAGGAGCGGCAGCGGGAAGGACGGTTTCGTCAAGCCATTCGGTGCAAGTGATGCCAACTTTGAGGTCTAGAGGGCGAACAAGCCAAACTGGGATGCCGCACTATTCCAATGGTTAGTTGCAACTCACGAAACAAAGTACAATCATGCGCACCTTGTGAAGATTCTCTGCCACTGTCAAATCAAAGGTGAGGGCTCCCACCGTTCTCGCAACAGAGACCGTCCCCTCGCCGGGTGTGGAACCGTAACGCGGTTCAGGCAGATTATAATATCGATAGCGGACGACGGTGAACCAGACGACTCGGCCCAACAGTTCGAGAGCAACGCGAGCCGTATGACAATACAGCGCCAACGCCTCGGGGAAGGAAGAGACGAGATTCAAACGCTGAGTGAGATACTTGAGGCGGGGCTGGAGCGTGCATAAGACTCGGTCGGTGCGCGCGGGAGCTTGGCGCTCATCTTCCAGCATGGACTTGACACGCCACAGGGTGGTGAAAGTCGCCTCTGAGATCTCCAGGCGCAGGCGTTGGCTCAACCGCCCGACATTCCGTGACATACAAGCGTCCTGTTCGCAGACGAAGTCCTTGGCCTCATCGGGGGTATACCACAGAGCGTCGTTATCGGCGGCGACCCGCTTGTCGGGGTGCGGCACGCAGGACAGGTGAGGTACACGTTCATCGAAATACTGGGGGTGCAACAGAGGGTCGTCCTGCCCAAATCGGTAGTTGCGGCGCAGGCGAACATGCCGTTCACCAATCAGGAGGTCGGCGGGGATGTAGTCGGCGTTGGGTGTGGTCACAAAGACGCCATGGGAGGCAAAGACGCGCCCGAGCCGCCCGTTATACGACTCTATGGTGGACTCAGCGTTGGACTCAGCGTCGGACTCGATGTTGGACTCCGCGTCGGACTCCATGTCAGATCTGGCACAAGACCGAGACCGAACAGCAGATGCAAGATCGTGCTGTAGCACTAGATGCAAGATCGTAGTGCGCCGGAGCGAAGTGGTGGGCGGGCGGGTTCGAGTTTGCTGGGGTGGCGATGGTTGAGCGATGGGATCGATGTTGAGATTATCGATCATCCTATTCGTCACTAAGGCTGATGCACGACAGGACCAAACATGGCCCGTGCGCACAATCAAGTCCGGTTCCCGTCTGAGTCAAGTGTCCCACCACCCGCCCACGCCGCTAGACCTGGCCTCGAGACTTCTGCGCCGCCCGTCGAGCACACTGCTCCGCCCCCGGACCGCCGTATATCGTATTCTGTCTTGCACAAATACGATTCGCATGTACTCTGTCTTGCACAAGTACCTTTTCGCATTTTTGGCCGTACTCTGTCTTGCACAAGTACACTGCCACTCTCTCAACGCAGACTCCGTCGCTCCGGTAAGCGTCATTTCCTCCTTCTTTTGCCCGCTCGCTCGCCAGTGCCCATGCCCGCCGTTTGCGCTCCTTTGGCCCGCCTCCCCGTAGTATCTACTTACTGACGAATCAACGTTTTTCTAGATCTCTTTCGTCTCTGTGGGTCCGTCGTTCCCCTTGTCACACCGGTTCGAGCACATATTTATCGCATCTTTTACAGGATATTCCACCGATTGTCATCTCGTCGTCCCGCGCTGCTCAGAATCAAATTTGTACGTGTCATTCTCCACCTTCGCGTATCTTCTCCGGCCCTCTTGACGCGGCGGCTGGCTTTGTCGATCAAAGGGCCGACCTTGAGCCTACTTCCAACGCCAGCCGCAGCGCCGAGATGGCAGGGCAGGCTCACGCTAGACTCCCAAATTTTCACGTCAAGTGCTGATTAGTTTTTTGCAGCGCATCTCAATTCACGTATAGTCCCGCAGCTCTTACACACACTCGACCCCAATTCTCTTTGATTTCGCATGTAAGTTGCACTTTTTTTATTCCTTTCGCATGCGTAACTGATGCTGTACAAGCCTTGTCCCTACACGCCTACTATATCTGCTATGCCACCTCAACTAGTCCCTTGCGAGAACCCGGAATGCAGCCGTCGTTTTGCGACAGTGGGCGGCATGCGAAGTCACCTCCGACAGGCCAAGACCTGCAAAGGCTGGCTTACGCGCGGGAAGTCCCCGGAGCACCTTGCGAACTCCACTCTTGTTGCCGCTCCTATTATCGAGGTAGCCTCTCAATCCGCTGCCGTCTTTGATGCGTATCAGTCCACACCGGATTTCCATGCTGCTCGTGAGAATACCGATGATGGCGACGACGACAACGACCTTGATGAGCCTGTCTCCGTTGATGCAGGGCACTTACCTGAGGATGACGAGACTGGTGGTGGAGGGGAGGAGGAAACCCAACCTAACGCCGAGGACGATGATCTCGACATTGACGAAGACGAAAATGCCGGTGCTGCTTTCCGGGCGTGGCTTGAGAATGCTGAGGCGTTGGAGGTGTTCGAAACTCTTGACGACCTCCCAGCGCTGGGTCAGGCGGGCCCGGGACCGTCCACACAGCGTATTCGCATGCAGACTCTGCTTGGTGGCCGTGCCCGTTATCTCGATGACGATGAGGACGACGAGTTATCGGAGCGTGTTTCTGATGAGCATGGAACGGCGGGGAAGATCCTTCGTATGTCGACCAACGTCCATGAGCAGTGGGCAGCGTTATTCGGCACCAATTTTACTCCCGATGTAGTCATGGATGGTAGCGGTGCCCCGGACCTCACAGATCTGGAGTGGTACAAGCCGTTTGCCTCCGCCTTAGACTGGCAAATTGCACAGTGGATGGTCAATCAAGGCATAGGCCACAATGCCTTCAACGAACTCTTGAGTATTCCGGGTGTAAGTTTCATATCTCATTGTCAGTGCTTTTCGCTCATTTTACCCTTTTCAGGTGCGAGAAAAGCTTGGTCTGTCATACAGCACTACACGCGGCCTTCACAAGATTGTGGATTCTTTACCTCGTCGCGCTGGCAACTGGAAGGTCAAACATCTCTCTTTCCCCGATTTTCCCGATGAACAATTCACCCTCCGTCATCGGGACATTCTCGAGTCCATTCGCTCCCTCTGGGGTGATCCCGAACTAGCAAGCCATCTTGTTTACAAGCCAAGTACCCTCTTCAGCAACAAGGAGCGCGACCGACGTCTGTACAATGAAATGTGGACCGCCAAATGGTGGCACTTTATCCAGGTAATTGATTCCCTCTTATTTGTTGATTTTGCCAACTCACACAACTATCAGGATAAGCTTCCAATAGGTCACACTGTTGCACCTCTGATAGTATCGACCGACAAGACCCAGCTCACTCAATTCTCGGGCAGTCGCCAGGCGTACCCTGTCTATCTCACTCTTGGAAACATTCCCAGCCATCTGCGACGCAAGCCATCCCAGCTAGCTTGTATTCTCGTTGGATACCTCCCCATCGAGAAGCTCAACAAGGGGAACATCTCCAAGGCTGCCATGCGTTCTCGATATCAGCGCCTCTTCCACGCTGCGATGACTGAGATCTTCTCACCCCTTATCGAGGCGGGAAAAACTGGCGTGGAGATGACGAGTGGCGACGGGGCTGTTCGCATGGTGCACCCCATCTTGGCGAGTTATGTTGCCGACTATCCTGAACAATGTCTTGTGACTTGTGCAAAGTACGGCTCCTGTCCCAAGTGCCAGTGTGACCCAGCAGAGATGGGCGATGATACGGAATGGGCACTGCGAACGCCCATGTGGACGCTTGGGGTGATGTCTGATGCCGACGAGACGACGACCTCCAGGACGACTTATTTCGAGACGTGCATGTCTCAGAACGTGTCTGGACATGTTCCGAAGCCTTTTTGGGCTGATCTTCCCCACACGAACATCCATCTCAGCACGACGCCAGATGTTCTCCATCAGCTATATCAGGGAGTTCTCAAACATCTCATTGATTGGTGTCAAACTCTCTTGACGGAGGAGGAGATGGACCGACGCATTCGATGTCTGCCCCCAGGTTTGGGTCTCCGTCACTTCAAAAATGGAATCAGCGCTCTCTCGCAGGTCAGCGGCGCAGAGCGGAAGAATATGGGGAAGATCCTCCTTGCCTGCCTCGTTGGTTCAGATATTCCTGAACGTGGTGTCATTGCTTGTCGCGCTATCCTTGATTTCATCTACCTTGCTCAATATTCTACACATGAGGAGGATACACTTGGCTACATGGACAAGGCTCTTGATGAGTGGCATGCCAACAAGGATTATTTCATTGATGTGAGTAGTTCTCTCCTTGTTTTGTATTATCTGATCTAATATTGAGCAGGTCGGCCTTCGTGAAAACTTCAACATTCCCAAAATACACTCACTTCGCCATTATGTCACCTCCATTCGTCTATTTGGAGCTACCAACAACTTCAATACTGAGATGTTTGAGCGTCTTCACATCGACTTCTCCAAAAAAGGCTGGCGGGCCTCGAACAAGCGGGACGAGTATCCACAAATGACGACCTGGGTTCTTCGCAAGGAGAATATCCATGCCTTTGCTCGATATACCGTTTGGGTCCAAAAGCAGGCTGGTGAGTCATTGTGGCGATGCTGTCTAAGTTATCGACTGACATAAGTTCACAGTATCAAGATATGTCTCCTCCGCATCCTCTGAGCCTCCTGATATTCCACCATGTCCTGCTGAAGGTGTACCCTCTGCTCTAGTGTCACCTGTTGCGCACAGTGGACGTGTTCAGAAAGTCTCTCTTCCAAAACACCCAAGCATCCCCAACAAACTCCTGACCCGTATTGCAAAACAACATCGTATTCCCTACTTCACCCCTCACCTCCTTGCCTATCTTATTGCTCTGGGTCGAGATAAATTGGGTGCAGCGGCTCAGGAATATCCTGCTCTACCATTTATGGGCGTTGACGTTTATTATTCATTCAAGTTTGGACGAGAGGGAATCACAGATGACTTTGAAGTTCGGGATGTGGTCAAAGCAACTCCACTGGACGGTGGGCGATTTGACACTGTCATTGTTCTTACCGGCGATGATGCTGAGAACGTGGGCCTTCAAGGTAATTGATCTCTTTCATGTATTCATTGTTCAATCACTCACTGTTGATTAGGTACTCGTGTCGGCCGTGTTCATGTCATCTTCAAACTTCCTGCAAAGATGACATTACATGGTGTTGCCTTGAACACTCCCGAACATTGGCCACGATATCCATTAGCATATATTGAGTGGTATACCAAGCCCTCTTTGACTGCTAAGGCTGCTCGCACTCATCGCTTACCTTCCCTCGCCAAAGCCTACTTGCCAGATCACATCAAAAGGCAATGGTCCATTATTCCTTTGATCAATATTCGTCAAAGTGCCCACCTGACACCAAATTGGGTGAAGTGTTCGCCAGATCAGTGGGACATTCCTATCTCAAAGAGCTCAGTATTAGATACCTGTGACGAATTTTTACTTAATAATTGGCTTAGTATATATACTTATCAAACTATTTATCTAGCTTAGATAGAATTACATAGAAACTGATTGATAGTACTTTGAAGTAGTTTTTATTCAATTCGATATATTAAGTTGATTAGAAATACTTACAAGTCATTGCATGAGAGACATAAGCTTGAAGGTAACACATAGCAACTGAAGATATATGTTTTGTTGCTATTAAACTGCAAGTATTTGTATACAACTTGCAGCGTCTTCAAGCTATTGCATAGCTGCTATCATCTTGTAGTTACTTTGTAACACTTTTGGGGCTTGAGGGTACTTTGACAGCTTTATAGCAGATGCGACTAATCTATCAGCTTTGAGTCAACTTAAGATAATAGGGCGTTTCCTGATGACTCGACAAGGTCCAAGATGAGCGGCCGAGTTGTAAGAGCTTATTACATGGCTAATGTACATACTCCTACACCGAATCCCTACCAAGAGGACGAGCTCGCCGCGTTTAAGACTGTAGATCCTCAAGGCGGAAACCCGGATCAGAAACTAGCATGCAGTCAACCGCATAAACCGCAACACAAATTCTGCATGTATGAATTAAGCCGGTAGTTCCAAGACTCTGTGCATGGGTTCCAGGTCATATATAGCAAGGACTTCATAAATCAGCTTTGCCATAATTCCAATTGATTTCTCGTGGAATATGAGTGATTTAAGAACATGAACGGCATTTGACTGGGTAATACCATTCCGTGCACAATCAAACTTGAGTCGAGGAAACAGACAGCAAGTTTCTCGAACGCCTCGTTGCGGACATCTACAAGTAGATCCGAGGATGAGCATATCAGCACCGCGTGTTTGGGTGACTCGACTTCCAGATGACAGAACGGGCATAGGCGGGCCTCTCTGGGAACTGCCGGGATATACCGTGACGCGTGTCGCATCTGCTCCAGTGCCAAGCTGTGGTCACTTAAGAGCAGGCGTGTCACCGCCTTTCTGTGTGCTGAACTAGACACACGGAGATAGTGGCGGAAGTACAACACCTTGTACTTTGGTTTCTCACCAGCAATCAGTTCGAGTCTACCGTGCAACAAGTAAAGACGGTCTGAGGCATTGATCTTGTCTTGTAAGTCTTTCTCGTAGATCTCCTGTACCGCTTTGATCAGCTCCTCTATCTTCTCGGGTGTCAATGAGGCAGCATCCGACATAATCAATGGCGAGGGGAGAGAAAGTAGGATATTCTCCATATCCCCAATCCATGTCGGTTCTTTTTGCCTGTGAAGCAAGCAGAGAGCATCAAAAGCCAAGCGAGCATAGCAATCATCCGGGAGGCGGACAATGTATTGCAGAAAACGGAGCAGAATTATCAAGCGCCGGTATCGAAGCGAGACAATAGCTAGTTCCGTAAACAGAGGTGCAAGCATAGAACGTGAGTTGACTCCCAGTAGCCGTCGAAGGAAGCTGTGTTGTACATTCTCCAGTTGCTCAAGTAGATCTGTTGTTACATCGGGCATAACGTCGCAGCCACTGATCAAGAATGGATCAACGCGCGTCATATACAGCAGTCTACCAATATCTGGAGGCAAGAATCCCACAACTGCTTCTAAGGCCAGGACAACATTCGCATTCTTGCGTGCTTCTGTGGCCATCCGGTCATAGTGTCGGGCAAAGATGTTACGATGTCGAACGGAATGTAACCCCGACATATGTGAACACGTCCGTGTATTTGACAGCCTTTCCTGCCAAGGTTATAACTGGTAGCTCCTTTGGTAAGCTGCCAAATACCATAACCCACGACTTAAGACTGTTAACCACAAGTGCATTGCGTCTGCACCACACAGCAAATGTGTGCAGATGATGTTGAAGACCTTTTACAGTGCTAGACACTATAGCAACGTCGTCTGCATGTGCAAGAAGCGAGATCGCTGTGGCCATTAAGTAGACGTCATCGGGGTGCGTGTCCAGACGAAGATCGTGCATGAAAAGAATCCACAATGTAGGCGAGGCAGGATCACCAATCAGAACACCCATCTTAGCCTTGAAGTCCTCCGATACTTCGCCGTTAGCATGGACCTCGTAGGACATATTGGTGTAGAGATTGCGCAGCCAGTCAAATATCTGTCCGGTAAACCCTAAATTGTGCAGCTTTGTCCAAAGCATGTCGTGATTTGTGGACGGAAAGGCGTTACTGATATCCACGAAAGCCACCCATAGCTTCTTTCCCTGGGCGCGGCACACTTCAATCAGGTAATGTAACACAAATGCGTTGTTGTTCGTCCGGTATGTGGCACGGAACCCATTTTGGAACGGTGGGATGAAGCCACTTTCATTTGCCCAATTGTACACTGCGCGATGGATTAACAGAGTCATCATTTTCTAGACACAGCTTTCGAGACCTATAGTTCGATAGCCTTCCGCGTCCTTGCGACTCTTTCCCTTCTTGAGGATCGCAATAATGTGTGTTGTGAGCCATACCATGAGAGTGGATTGGCTTTCCATGCACTGAATGAACAGATCCGAGAGAGCACTCTCCTCAATTTTGAATAGTGTATCGTAGCCTACACCGTCAAATCCCTTGGCCGGGTGTGCTGACATGTGGTCATGGATATGTCGCTTTGCCCACTTGATGCTCTCCTCAGAGAACACTCTCTTGACATCAAATGCCGAGCCAGACTCCGGAGGACGAGACGTATTCGGAATATTTGCGGCATCAACAGCGGCTCGTTCCAGGTATATCAAACGAGTCAGGTGGAACCGCGGGAGGATTCATACGTGATGAGAAAACCTCAGCAAGCTCATCCACGGGTGGTCCAACGCGCTGATTACTACGCACACCTTGTAAGCTTTTATAGTCCTGCCAGAATGCCAGCGACCCGGGCTTATGTTCAGTGAGCCTTGCCAGATTCCTTTGCCGGGTACTTTGGACCAGTGACCGTCCGCGATGAGACCGCTCGTATTCGTAGGCTGCACGTCTACTGATTTTCCGGGCTTCAGCGTACGTTGGGGGAGGTGGCATCGTTGTTGAGACTTTCTTAACATCTAGTGGCATTGGCAAGCACTGAGTGCTGTCACTGTATGCACCTTCCCCGTCATCCTGCGAGTACGGGGCGGGATTCACCTGTACACGCATCCCTGCCTCCGCCAGTTGAGTAGCAGACATGTAATGACCTTTTGCCTTTGCAGCAGTAGCTAACTCAAATGCCACTGGCGCAGTTCTCTCTCGGATCAGCTCTGCAATATCCTCCAGGATTGACGAGCAGTCACAATACCACCCACTGACCGCGTGCTTTAAGGCTCTGTGAAGAATGAGGTTTTTTCTCACATGTGAATATTCACACTGTTATTAACACGTTAATAACGTGTTATTAGCATGAAGGTCAAAATGGCCATGTTAGAATATGTGAGAAATGGATTAAGACCATGTGTGGCGGAGCCAATTTCATGACCTGTTCGCAACATAAATCAATCAAATTTGGTCGTAAACTTGGTGTAAAAGACTTCAGCCAATGTAGGGCCCTCGGCACTGCAGCTAGGCTCGTGACACCATCCGGTTTTGTCAGCAACGGGCAAGCGAGTACCTTCCAAAACCGGCTGGGCCCCCATGGCACGATTTTGGCCTGGCCCGCCAAATGAGACGTCCTGACTTCAACAGAATTTTCATTTTTTTCAGAAAAAAGTGCAAAATCACCTATACTAAAATGAATCTCCTTGCTCTAAAACCTCGAGATCCAATGTCAGTTTGAGGGATATTTTTTGAGAGCAAGAAACCGTTACCGTCGCTTGACTGCTTGTAAGCTTCCCGATCAAGCAGTCAAGGTTAAGCTCGACGACTTCAACAATTTATATGGTCACAAATTTTACCCCTCGAACTAATCGCAGTTCTGGACGTTTCACGACACGAGGATTCATTTTTATATAGGTGATTTTGCACTTTTTTCTGCAAAAAATACAAATTTTCGTGAAGTCCCTACGTCTCAATTGGTGGGCCAGGCCTAAATCCTGCCATGCGGGCCCAGTCGGTTCATGAGATACCCACTGCCCGGACCAAACAAACCAAACAATCGGTCAATTGGTCCGGTGGATATCGAATAAACCGACTGGTATTACTGTAGAATTTAAATCAATTCGTCGGGGGGTCTGACATATGACACGTTTGACGAAATTATCATTTCGTCAGCCACCTAAAATAGACATGACAAAGCGCCAAATTTCGTCAGACCGCAAATTTCGTCAAGCTACCACCACCTGAGTCCACAAGAGTCCATTATGGGTTTCACCCCACATCCCCTACTTGTTATCCCAGCCAAAATCAAAGCTGAAATTCTTCCCAGTGACTGGCTAAGCATTACCGAGTTTGCAGCCTTTTCCCTGCCCACAATCTCAGACCGTAAAGCAGAGGCGGATCTCTTCCTCTCTCAACAAGAACCCAACACCCTTGATGCAAACATCATTCGTCGCATTCCCCTTCCCTCTCCCGAAATTATTACAGCAATCCAACAAAAGGTCATGGCCGATCTACACGAAGGCCAGGCTACAACAAAATCTATCGTGATTGCGCACATTCCTTTGCCATCCTCCGAGCGCCGCCTTCCTGTGTGGGCCGCACTTTACTGGTACAAGATTCTTGAGCTTCGGAGGGATCGAGAGGAGTGGGTACAAGCTCTAGCCAGTCTCGATGCTCGAAGCAGATCAATGAGGCGCCCCGAGGAGAGGAGACTCATCGAGCAGGTTTTCGACATCCTTGGAACTACACAGTGGTCAGGACTTCTACGAGGCTTCGCAAATGCTGAGCCAAAACGCACCCTGGCACGGTTCCTTAGCCCAAACCGCTGGTTGTCTGATGCCAATGTTCATCAGATGCTTGACCTCCTTCGGTCAGATCTTCGTCGCGTACCTGGAGGTGGAAAAGTCATCATCGAGACTTTGAACTTTGGTCAACAACTCAAGCGAGCTTACGAGCAACGAGATACGGATAACTATAGCACCGAGAAGTACTTCCGCCATCTGCGGACGACAGGAGCCGCATTGTTGTCTGGCGATCACGATACAGTTGGAGGAATGATGAACGTGGATGATGTCCATTGGGTCTCCTTCACAGGCGAGTTTCGAAGGAGTGGGATATTTGTGGCGGATGCGCTGAGTGGAAAGCCAGCCGAGGATGAGATAGCTCCGCTGCAATGGTGGACCAAGTATCATTCCGATGGTTCATTTACAACGGAGAGGATGGATGTCACGCACCAGATGGATCAGTCCTCATGTGGTCCCCTTGGCTTCAATGCATTAGCTCATCGAGTCTGCCCGAGTTTGTACCCTCTTGTTCCTCAAGCCGACGTCTACATGGAGCGGTTAAGACTTTTCTTACGTATAGCTGAAAGGCATCATGACCACGTTGATGTGCAAGTTCGGAATAGACCTCTGAAAAAGAAGCTATCGTCTAACCACACTATCAATCCTTATCACAACTAACACTCCTTGTAAGGGAGCTGGGGTGCACAAAGGTTCGAGAGAACAAGGTGTTTTTGGGTAATGGAGAAATAGAGAGGTATTCCGAATGCTGTAGTTAAACTACGAGTTGTTTTTTGGGGGTGTAGGGATTCTGATCGAAATGACACAAGAAAACCTTGAAGTCGTAGGCCGAACCTCTTGACGTATGAAGACCTTAAACAGCGCGAGGCAATGTAGCTTCTACCTATCAAGTGCTCTGGTGTACAAGGACTTTGTCTTGGAATCGTCAGGCCGCTACCGCAGGTTTTACGCCACTGGACTGCTAACGATAAGGACTCCTTCTTGCACTTAAACCAAACTTCTAGTGTCTTGCACCGGGACCAAAGGTTCCGAAAGGTGTCTCAGACGTTGACAACACTCGTTCAAACTCGACTTATTCCTCAAAGGGAAGTACTTCACGAAAGAGCGTGAGTGCAGGGCAGAACCACTTGCAAACCGGCCTTCTTGCGAATACAAGGTTCTAACACCAAGTAGATTCGTTGGTACTTGACTTGGTACGTCGGAATAAGGTTCTTTCGAGTCTTTCAAGGAGCTTGGCAACACCTGATGTCTTTTAAATCTTGGAAAGGTCTTTGGGGTCTTTGTGTACTTTGCAGAAATGAGTCGAAACTCGAGATAGATTCACTACAATGGCTGCGTCTGACTAGCGGCTACTGGAGGGGGCTCTAAGCTACTGAAATATGGGTCCTTTGGGCCCTTTTATACTACTGGTGGGTTCCTACTGAGTAAGCATCTATTCTAGGATCGGATACATCGGACTTTCGAGTCATACAAGTACTGGATTCTTATTGGCTATCCCTGGTCGAAACAACTGCGGACAGGCCGCTTGGTCCTTTAGCCATATACGCCACCTTGGCGGTATGGTACAATCCTTGTGCCCAGGAGATCAAGGTCCGATAAGGACTTCGATCCTTAGGTATCTTTATGTTGCAAGGTCCTACGGACACCTGCTTTCTTGTGGATAGGTTGGATGGAGATCGTTAAGAACGTCCTTTCGAGCGCAGACACTACAGGGGAGTGCTTTCTTAAAGTGGTAATACACCCTGCTTTCGGGGTGGTCCTTGATCGTGGATCATGATCGATCGGCATAGCGGAAGGCGTCGGTTCGGAGTCCTTGACAGCTCCGAAGATTGTTTCCCCAAAAGGGTTGTGATGTCCTTGAACTATTTCGGGACCTTCCAGGTCTTTGGGTTGAGGTGCGCAGGTCTTGGGTCGCTCGAACTGAACCGCCTGGAGACCTTGGACCCTCCTTGGGTGCGAATGGTTATAGCACATCGTCTGTAGTACAAGGTACACGCAAAGGTACGGGATCTTGAAAGGGATCCAACGCGCGGATAAGGGTATTCGGATGAAGGTGATCGAAGGTTTCGATCGCGCCTGTCCTAAAGGACTTGTTAAGGCGCCTGGACCTTGTCCTGGAGGCTTGCCCGCGTCAAGGCAGTAACTCCTGCGTGCTCTATCCTAAGTACTTGACTGGAGGTTCCTAAGGTCTTTGGGCTGTTCAGGAATCGCAAAATTCCCCGTTTCTAGTACTGGAATAGTACCCTGCGTATCATCTCCCCTTGACTTATGAAATGTCGTCCGCGACATAGTCCTTGGTGGTTCAAAACCTTTATCCTGGGTACCAGGCCGCCGTGACGAAGTCCCCGTTTGGTTTCTATCGCCCGATGGACCCTCTTTTGCCTAACTTCGTTCCGTTATAAAAGGTTCTGGGACTTGTCCTCAGACCTTTCATTCCTGCCTTTATCCTATCATGGCTCCCAAAACTTGGACCCCCATCGCAAAACTGCTTCCCACAACGCCGCACGTTCCGTCCGCGAAGGACCTGATCACTACGCGCGACCTTGGCGCCGGTCTCGTTGCTTATGCGCTCGACTACGACCCTCCAGCCAACACACCCGACTTCCTTATGTACCTCGGCATGCATCCTACGCTCATCATTCCCAAGGTCCATCGTCTGGACCTCAAGAAGGCGTGTTCGAATCCCGACGTGGCACTGGAGATCACCGGCTATGTTGACAAGATCATGGAGAGAGTCCTTGTGTGTACTCCTTCGCTGTGTTCTTTTCCTGATCCTGACTTCATCCTGTCCTTGTTTTCTTTAGGCCGTCGCCCATGACCTTCGCACCTTTCCGAATGGTTCCAAGGTGTCGACGGACATGGCGGTCTTCTTTTTCAACCTCCGCCTCTATGTAGGGATGCTGGTACACCTGCTGGGGATTCACCCTCAGACGCCGACGCACCACATCGCTCATATCCTCCAACCTTTGGTGAGCAGCTGCAAGAAGGCGTCTAACGCCCACTTCCCTGGCCTGTCCCCGGGTCACCCTATGCATCCGGATAACGCTTATTTCAAGCCGGACAAGCTTGAGAAAGGCAAGGTATGTCCGTTCGTTACTCGTTGGTTTCCTACTGTAACCTCTGGATGTCTTCTCTTAGAAGACGAAGAAATCGCCCGAGGTCGTTACCGAGGCCATGGAGAAACGAGCCGAGACGGGAGACGGCGACGTCGCGATGGATCCCGACTCTTGTGCGCGCTTCTTTCTTCCGGAGTACTTTAATTGGGCTGACGATGTGGCAGCTGGCGAGAGCGACGGTGAGGACTCCGTTGTCGTCGTCGGTGATACTGTGCGCTCAATTTCTTTGCCAGTCTCATCTTCCTTTATTGAAGCCTTTCGCCAGCTCCAACTAGCCAATTCCTTGTCAAAGGAAGCCGAAGCGGTACGTTCCTTGGAATCCTATGTTTGTCCCGGACGTCCTTATGACTTCTTTAATAGTCATCTTCCGTCCGTTACCTTCCTTTCGCAGCTCTTCCCGGTATGGACATTAACGCCCGTGTTTACCAGAAAGCCCTTCAAACCTTGGGCGCGATCAATGGTCAAGAAGCTCCTCCTAAGCGTAAGCTTAACGATGAGAACGCTCGCCGTGTTGTAAAGGCGGCCCGGCCTTCGACCTTTGGAGTCGAACCCGTCGTTCTTAAACAACTTGAAGGCGGTAAGGTGCTTCTTCCTCGCTTCTTGGTTTGCCTTGTTGATTCCTGGTTACTTCCCCTTAGCGAACCAGTACATCAATGGTCTGTCTGCTGCCTTGGCCCAAGTCCACAAGCGTATGTCAAGGTTGTCTGGTCTTGACGATCCCAACATCTCGCCCAACTTGGTCATTTTGGAACGCCAGTACCGGCACGACATTATCTCGACCTTCAACGAGATTCGGGGTCGTATCCAAGTCTTGCAGTCGACTCGCGACCTTTATATCTCGGCCTTAGACGCGATTGACCAGGCTCAGTAGACTACAAGGTCCTTCTTTAGCTTAGCTTTCGCCAAGTCTTAACCAGTACTACTCATAGTTTTTCTCTACTTCGTCTTTATACTGGTTTCGGATTTCTTCTCTACTTGTAGGAGCGGTAGTCACTTTGTTTCCTTAGACTACTCTAGGCTCAGTTGGTGCATAATCCAACTCCTTTCGATTTGAACCCTCAAAGTTTCCTGACCGCCTCCTGGTAGGCCTAAGATCGAACTTAGTTCGATCGGCTACCGCCGATCGTACCTACCTTTAGATTGGTGGCGCCTAAACTTTGTCCTTTTATCGGCGTGTTCGGACCTTCTTGACTGGCGGAGGTTTTCTTTTAAGTCGGTCGTGGCGACAGGAATCTCATCTTTGATCATGCCCGCGCCCGTCCTGCCTTCCTTTGCAGATACCCGCATTCAAGGCGTTCGACTTCGCTCGCCTTTGACCTCCTTTCAACATGACTTAGTCACAGCGGACCTTGCGCTGAGCTGCGCCATGGAGATGTACAACTATACATGCTACTTCGTTGCGGTAGTCCGTCATCCGGATGGGACCTTAGCTACGGAGGACGACACTCGCCTCCTTCCCCAGCTCAAGCCTCCGGTTCATGCCTTTGGTCGCGACGAACCTCTAGACGTTCCAACCTTGCGCTACCTTTTGCACGTCCTGGTAGGTCTAGTTGCCTTCGCCTCGACACCTTTCTTGACTAACGGATGGTCCTTAGGTCCGCTTTCGTTATATCTGGGAACCCGCTTTTCACTTCCAGAACAGGGCCATTCCTCACGGCTTCAAGGCGCACTTCTTTCCTTTGTACTACACCGCCGTCGAACTTTGCAAAGCCTGGTTCGCCGAAGGCAATACCCTTGACGGTGAAGGCGCCCGCTTCCACCTGGGGGACCTTAACATGGACATCCTTGCGAGTCACCCTTGGTTTACCCAAGAGTTCATCGGACCTTTCATGGTGAGTTAAACCTGGTCTTTTCCTTTCATGTTTTGTGGTCGGCGCTGACCTTAGACGTAGGTCGAGGCTCACTTTGGTGGTTACTCCGGCTTTTCCACACTCCTTCGCTCGCTTTACATCGGGTCTGACGACCTGAAGGTCCTTCCTGTTCAGTATGGGGACCTTCCTGCCGACCTTGTCACGGTTATGAAGTGGTGGCCAGAGTTCCAACGTCAGAACTCTGCTCTTTACGGCTGGGACGACGCCTACGCGTTGGATAGACCTCCCAATATGCGTCGGTTGATCCCCGAGATTGACCTTCCCGCCAATCGGGTCCGTGAACAACTTCGTAGTTTGAGGTCCGTTTGTAACTTCTGTGTTTCCAGCGCCCCAACCAGTCGCTGCCTATCATCGATCCACTACTCTGGCTCATCGACTGGTCGGAGGCCACCGAAGTAGACTACGAACTCCTTGCGGCTAGTATGTTAGCAATCGACCTTAGCCACGCAGGACCTTTCTATGCGCGCCTTGCGAACCTTGCGGTCCCTCCTGATTGGAGTCGTTTTGCTTAGTCCTTAGCTGACTTCTTTTGACCTAAAGGTCGCCTCTCTTTTTATTCCTTACAACTTGTCCTTAGTCACATTGCTTCTGCCTGTATTACTTTACTTGCAACGCAGTTCCTTGTGGGCCCTTTCGACTTAACAAAGTCCTTAGCTTCCGACCTTTGCGACCTTTGGTATATCAAGGAGAGTCCTGGACTCTCCCCTTGACTTAAGGTTTCAACTAAGGTCCTTGTTCTTGTTTCCTTAGTGTTTTCACACGGTTCTTTCGTTACAAGAAGTTGTAAATTTTCATATAAAGTACAACGGGGGCGGGCGATGCGTATATGAGTGTCCATTTTGGCACTGTGACTAGATTGCATGTACATATACAAAGAAAAACATAGCGGCGGGACGCTACTCACGTCCCACCGCTATCTCGGCGATCTTCCTGAATTTCCTTCGACTCTTCTCGCTCAGGGAGAAGTACAACGCCAGGACCTTGTCTACGTCCTCGGTGGGGTCGACGCGGCTGGCGGAGGCGGAGGACGGCGCGCCTTGACGGCTGGCTCCTTCGCCCTTGTCCTGTCGTTGGCCCGCGCTGATTAAAGTTGTGGCCCCCTTCGAGGACTTGGTCGAGGCGGGAGGCGGGGCGGCGCTGACCTTTCCTTTCTGGAGGCGGGTACGGGGCGCTTGGACTTCCTCGATGTCGGAGTCGCCGGTTCCTTCTTCGTCCGACGTCTCCTCCTTCTTGGCCTTGCCCTTCTTTCTGGCGGCGCTCTCGACTCGACGGCGTTTCGCCGGGGGCTCGTCCTTCTTCCTCTGCTTCTCCTCCTTCCACCGCTGGTCCGCTTCCTTTGCGATAGCTTGCGCGGCGTCGGAGTAGTCCTGGTGGCGCCGGGCCCGGATCTGAGAATCGGGCTTGTTCCTCGCCACGGCCTGCAACTGGGCGCGGACCTTCAACGCGACCTCCTTCCACGGCTCGGGGACCTGGCTTCGCCTCCATGCGACCCAGCACGGACCGTGCTGCCCGTCCTTCTCCTTGCACTGGTCGCAGGTGAAGCTGTTATTCTTCTCCGCGGGCGTGGCGTGGATCCTGAAGTAGGTGCAACCCAACTTCTGCTTGATGCACGGGACGCAGAAGCCGTCGTCGCGGTGGAGGGGGATGCGCGGGTTGGTCTTGTCGCGTACGTCGAGGACGAAGTCGTCCTCCTCCTCGTCGCTGGCTTCGGCGTCTTCTTCCAATTCGTCTTCCTCCTCCGGTTCCTCCTCGACGAACTTGCGCTTTTGGCTTCCACCGGTGGTGGCGCGCGCGACCGAGGTCTTACGGGTGGGGGCGACGTCCTTGTCCTTCGGTTCCACCTTTATGGCCACGGCCTTCGGCCTTGTGGAGGCGTCAGCAAACGTTAGAGGCGCGACGGTGCGGCGGACGTACTTGGTTGTCGACTTGGGACCTCCCTTGCTCGCCGAAACATACGGTCTGCGCTGAGGGGGTTCCTCCTCGGGCTTGGGTGTGGGATCGTGTTGCGAGGAGAACGCTGGCGTTGGGGCTCGCGAGTTGCAAGGGCTCGCCGATTCCTCCCGCGCGATCTCTCGCATCGTGGGGCGCGGAGTGCTTTCATCGTCGACCTTGCTGTCGAGACTCGGCGTACCGTCGCGCTGGTAGTCCGCGATGCCAAGTTCGGCAATCGCGCTCTCGATGAGGTCGTCCATTGCTTTGCGAAACGACCCGCGGATGGCAATCTCGTCGCGCTGCTTGCGCATCTCCACGAGAAGTGCTCCCCAGAACAGATTGGCGCGGTCTTGGTCGTGTACGAAGTTCCAAAGATGGTCCAGCTCCAGGAAACAACGCTGGGCGTCGTCTTCTGAGAGCCGGATCGCGAGCTCTGGGGCGACGCGGTCGTTGTCCAGGAACGCAGTTTCTCGGGTGGGGCGAACCTGTTTCTTGTAGGCGGAGGTGGCGCGCCACGCGGTGCTAAGCGCGGTCTCGACGCGTTCGAGCGGAGTGGCTTTGCTCGCTGGTTGCGCCTTCAGCGCGTCCTGGAACGTTAGCCAAAAGACCCCATTTTGAAGGTATCCTCGGTAACCGGCCTCCTGCAGAATATCTCGCGTCGCCACCGGGTCGGCGTTCAGCGATTCTGCCAGTCGCAGGCTGATACCCACGTCCAGCTCCTGTGGGGTGGTCGCGTTCGTTAGGAAACCGCTATAGTCGAACAAGGGACGGGTCATTTTGACATGGCCCGGCCTGCTTTCGCAGGGAATGGAAGGGAGCTAGCACAAAAGGGAGGGCAGTGGTGAGGTTCGTGTTTTTGCACGCGCCGTTGACCACTACTCACCTGTTCCTGCACCTGCGACTCGTTTTCCCCTTCCTCCTGGTTGGCGGGAGGCTCCTGGTGTTCCTTCATCGGCGGCTGCGATGGCGGCGGCGACTGCTCCTTTTGGTAAGTAAGTTCACCGAATCGTTCAATACTGTGATCGCGTCGGTTACTTACCTTCGTGTCCACGGTGGGTTCATTTTCTTGGGGCGGCATGGTCGTGGTGGATGTTCGGTGAGTGGTGCTTCCTTTTTGCGCTTACCACATCGCCTACGGGCTTATCATTTTTAAACTTTTCTTTATTCGCACCCCGCCACTTCCCTGATGCCTCGTGCCTTGTCTTGCTTCCTGATTCTGTCCTTAGTTCAGTGCTACCTTAGCTACCTTTGTAGCCAGCTGGGCACAGAATAAGTCTTTAAATAAAATTTTTATAGTCTTTGAATAAATGGACCGATGTCCCTCTATTCTCTCTTTACTTTTCTGATGACGTCCCCGTCATCTGGTGTGGTACCTTGGCTTTGCTTAGAACCTTTGGTTCATTCCTGGGGACTCAAGGTCACGTAGTTTTCGCAAGGACATCTAAGGTCTTCGTGATCGGTTTACTTATGAAGTGTAGCCGATCAAAAAACTGTTTCCCAAGGTCTATAGGATCTCGTCGCGATACAAAAGGTATTACACGGAACTGAGCTATCTTGTCTTTGTAGATCGTCCCGTCCAACTCGCAGACCACATAGTTTCCTGCCGAGGTCCTTGTTACTACCGCGTAAGGTCCCATAAACCTTTCCTTGAACTTCGCATTCATTTCTGATTCGATCCTAGTGTTTCTTACTAGTACTAGTTCACCAGTTTTGAATTTGTAGCGAGGGATACTGTTCTGGAAATCCTCTAGGAACTTCGCCGCGGCCTTCTGTTTATTTAGAAGGACCTTTGACCTTAGCTTGACAGTATCTTCTTTGTGCTTGATGAGCTGCCTAGCTCGGAAGGCAATAAGGTCCGAATGGGAGACCAGTCGGCCTGGTGCTTCGACCAGCCAAGTCAATTCCTCCAGGTCCATTGGCATGATTGGTTCACAACCGGTTACTGCCTGGAACGCTGAAGTACCTAGACTCCTCTTTATGGTAATGCGCTCTGCCCAAAGGACCTCATGTAGGAACTCTGGCCATTGCTCGGGTTTACCCCTGCATACCTTGAAGAGAGATTGACGGATATCCCAGTGTCCTCGTTCAACCTTTCCGTTGGCTTGCTTATTGTACGCCGTGATCAAGATACCTGTAATACCATATTTCTGTTCAATATGTACTAAAGCCTTCTTGATTGCTGGCCCATTGTCGGTTACAATTTCCTTGATACAACCCCACCTGCATAGAATGTCCTCGAAGATCCATTCTCCCAGCGACTCGGCGGTCTCTTCCTTGAGAGCCCTTGCCTCTGGCCAACTTGTTAATCCACACCTTGCGACGGTCACAGCATTGAAGCCGGCCCATTTTGAAGGTCGTTTCTTTCGAATAGATTCCTCTCCTGCCTTAGGCATCCGGAAGGTGTCTATATAAGCCCTTTCGTAGATACCTGGAGTCGAAGTAATTGTTGGTGCAACCTTTATGTTACGTTTCTGGCGTTTCTGGCATAGTACGCAAGTCCTTACATACCATCGTATGTCGACCTCCATACCTGGCCACCAGAATCGCTTCATGATGAGTTGTAACACGGAATATTGTCCTTTATGTCCTGCCCGGTCGTGTAGAGCTTTACAAACCGGGATTCGTTCATTTGGAAGTAGCACTCGACGGGGGTGGGAGTCCGAATGGTTTCGGTATAACCTTTCATGCTGGACAAAGAAGTCTTTGCTCCATTTCTCCAAGTCTTCGTCCTCAAGTACATCTTCCGATTGTAAGTAAGGTTGAAGTTTGGGCAAATAGGTCTCCCACAAACGCTCCCTTTTGCTCTTATTGAGCTCCGGGAACTCCGTGATATGCATCCATCCTTCGATATCCTTAACATTGACTAGTCCCGAAGTCCTTACCGCTTTAGAAACCTTTATATGGTCTGGTAAAGGACTCCGTACTATTTCCTGGACATAGCCTCCCCTACTGTCGATGTCATTCCTGAAAGTGTCAAAGTCTAACGGCTGCTCCTCTATAGGCAGACCTTTAGGCTCCTGGTACTCAAAGGTATTGACCTCGTCATCCTCTATGTTTATGTGAGGTCTGGGTACTACTACATCATGCTCTGAGGCTGGACGGCGACTTAAACCATCCGGGCCATGAACCTTTCCTGGTACGTGTACAAGCGTGAAGTGATACATCAAGATCTCCTCAGCCCACCTTTGCAGGTTTGCGTTCGCTAAGGAGTCCACGTTGGATAACATGCCCTTGATGTATTTTGCATCCACTTCAATTTCTAGTTTTCTACACCCTAGAAGGTAGTACTTGCACGCGGACAGAGCTCTGAAGAGCCCGAATAGTTCTCGCTTGGCTTGCGAGTACCTTGCCTCTCTTTCGTTCAATGTCAGAGACATAAACTTGGCAAAGTATCGTTTTTTAGGGTCCTTGGGATCTACCTGGGACAGATAGAAACCTACTGCCTGGTAAGAGGTGTCTACCGACAGCGTGATTGGCGTGGACCATTCATAATTCAGTGGTTTCAGCATCGGACAAGTTCGTATGGCTTCCTTTAAGGTATCCATACTTGCCTGCTCCTCGTCTGTCCATCTGAACTTGGTAATGTCTTTGGTTAACCTGGTCAAAGGTAACGCCTTCTTAGAGTAGTCCTTTACGAATGCTCTGAAGATTCCAGCTGTTCCTAAGAACGAACGGACTTCCGTGAGCGCTTTACAAGGGGGCCAATCCGAGATCACCTTAACGCGATCTTCAGCTGGCTTTCTACCTTCGTAGGTACAGACATGTCCCACTACCACAATTTCTTCTGCACAAATGATAGCCTTGTGACCAGAAAAGGTCCCTCCGGCATGTTTCATTCGTTGTATGATTCTGTTCATGTTCACAAGGTGTTCCCAAACGAAACGCCTTACTTCAGGATGACCTGGAAGCGTTTCGTAGGTACCATCAGCTTGTTCATATCGCGTGGCGGGCCCGCGGACGGGCACATCGTCGATATAAGGTCTGGTGAAGGCTGGTATTTCATCCTTGAGAATCGTTGTAACATCGTCATGAAAGATAGGTACTGAATTAGTCCAGCCCATTGGTAAGGTCTTTAACCTTAACGCTCCGTAAGGTGTCGAGAAGGTGGTCATATCGCGAGACGCGGTGGCAAGGAGCCGTTCGTCATATCCAACGAACAGATCCAAGGTCCCTCCACAACTTCGTCCTGCAAAGGACTCCGCTAGTTCCTCCGTGGCTGGAGGTAACCCTGAGTGCGCAATGGTCACCGCATTGAGTGGTTCCAGACTATGCACTAGGCGAAGTTTCTTTCCATCCTTCTTAACAACACAAAACCACCTGGAGCGGTATGAGGAGTTCGAAGGCTCATACACGCCCGAGTCTAGTTTGTGTTTGATAATCTTACAGACTTCATCGTAGATTCCGGGTGGAATTGGTATATTCCTTAACACCCAAGGTGTGTGTGGTATTACCGGGATATCCACTGGTGGAAAGAACTCTGGTTTGAAGTGTCCTTTCTCAGATTCTTCCCAGGCAAAGCCCTCGTTCTGGTTACAGAAGATGGAGTCTATAATCCGTCTTTCTGCATCCGTTAGGAAGTCCCCGACGTGGTCGGCTTGTATCTGTTCCCTCCTTTCGGCAGTATACCTACCTGTGGGTACGAAGGGTGGTGGATCAGGTACTAATTCAGGCATCCCAGCTAGTGGGTCTCCATGAATGTGGCGCTTGATCCTGAATTCTTCAGGTAAGGTTCCAAGGTGAGCTTTGGTTTTCAAGGCTACTGGTTTGTACTTCTTTCCTACGAATACACCCCTCTTAGGGATCTGACTTTCCAACCTTAGGAACTCCTGTTGTGCCTCCGCCATGTAATCCTTTGGTAAGGTTACCGACAAGCCCGTAAAGACTTGTTCTAACTCCTTTGGTACCCCGTAAAAGAGATTCAAAGTCGCCGTGGCGTAGGACTTAAATTCTTCTTGGTCTTCCGCAATCTGGTTGATATTGAATACCTTGCGAAAGCCTTGAATCTTGGTTGGGACCTTTAATAGTCCCGTAGGTGTCACCATATGTTCTGGGACAGTCATATGTGTCGATGCTTGATGCATCGATGCATGCATAAAGGCGTGTTGTTTCCTTAGCCGTTTGGCTGCCTGATGAACCCTATTGGGTGACTTCTTCATGTATAAGGACGTTAAGTCCCCTTCCCCGAAGGTCTCCCTGTTATCACCAGGTATCCAACTTTGCTTTACTTCGATGTTTCCTTCTGGTGACCTTTCAAGGATCAACACGGCTTCTTCATAGGAGTTTCCTACGTCCTTAGGTTCCCGTGAAAACCCGTTTGTCCCCCTGGAATCATATGTCTTGGGATCTGTCCTCGACGGTAAGAAGGTAGCGATAACTTCTTCCCATTGGTGTTATCCGTAAGGGTTCCGATTGCGTTCCCGTTGGGAAGGTTGGTGATGACCAGGTTTGAAACGATCTCGAAAGGTCGTCCCAGTAGGACCTCATAGGCGGGATCCTGCAACACATGCAACTGAAGGTAATAGACAATTCCTTCAAAGTCAAACGGTATGTTACGAGCCAATCCCAAGGTACTGGTTCGTCCCTTGTCCGCACTTTCCATAGTAATGGTGAAAGTGGGATCATAGGCTATTCCTAGTTCCAATGCTGCCTTGAGCGAAATGGAGGCGATCTGCGACCCACCATCCACTAAACTCTCCTTTTTACCATTCTTGTTGATCAAGGGCCAAAAGGTTCGTAGATCTGCATTTTCCGGCGCCATATTGCCACTTATCATTTGAAAGGGACCAGTATAGTGTCCTCCGGAAAGGTTTACAAACTGTTCTACCGCATCGTGGACTACAATTCCACCAATAGGTAAATCACCTTGCTCATGAAAGTTGACTGAATATAGCTCGGGTTGGAAGTGATCTTGGACCGTATCGGCCACTACTTCCGTCTTGAATACAGCCACAGGCGTGTTGCGTTTCCTGATGAAGTCCGAAATGCTCTGCTGCCAAGGGGGGTTGGTAGCTAGTAGGGCTTCGGGTAACAAGAACTTCCAGGCTTCACGCCAACTGGGATTCTTGTGCAAGAGTTCTTCTGCCAGGCTACGGCGTTGGAAACTCTTGACCTTAGGTTCCTTAGAGTGAACCTTTGGTTGGTTCTTTTCTGGCAGAGTTGAATCTGCTTTTGGTTGCGGCACCGGGTCGGGTTCTTCCATCGCCAGGACTTCGTCAAGAAGGTCCTGGTCAACAGGTTCTACTTCTTGAGTGACTTCTGGCGTGGAGAATGATACCTTAGCCGGCGCTGCTTTTGGAATGACCACGGACACCCGGTCCTTAGGCCATGAGGTTACCTTCTTTTGTGGAGTTGAATCCACAGGTGCACTAGGTGCTTTTGCGCTCTGACGAGTCTGACGAGTTTCTACAGTGAACTGGCTCTCCGGAGGAGTATGTGCTAACTGCACTCCTTCCTTCATCGAGCCCTGCCGAAACCCTGATAGGCGTCGGGGGCAAACTCTTCTTCTTGGGTTGGGGTTTGAACATACATCGCGACCTCAGGTGCGAACTCATCTTCTTGAGATTGGAACGCCGATACCTTAGGTGCATTTTCTTGTTGAAACTTCTGAACTTGTTCCCAAGGGCTGAGAGGCTGCTTGGGACTAACCCTTTGAATAGGTTGACTAGTAGTTCCGTTCGTTACATGATATATGTTGGTACCGCCAGGCTTGTAGATATGACCATTGCTTTCGCACATTTTCTTTGTAGGACAATTCGCTACAATATGCCCTAGTTCACGACAGAAGTAACACCTTCCATCGTTAACTACGAACTTGTTTCCTGGGAACGCGCCCGGAGGAGCTTTGTAGAGTCCATTCGGTAAGTTGGTCGGGACTGAGACACCTTGAGCAGGTGTTTGTAGATAAATCGGCGAGGCTTCTTGTACAAAACCTTGGGTGCGGAGTCCTTGCGGACCTCCACGCTGTAAGGTATGGAGAAGTTCTGCCATCATCTTCTGATCAGCCTTGCGAGCCTCTTCGCGTTCCTTTTCTCCTTTCTGGATAATGTCCTGAAGGCTAGCTACCCTATTCAGGTATTCATCCAACTCCTCTGTCTTGATTCGGGTGGTAGAGGCGGGAATAAGTTCTCTGTTATAAGGACTATCCTTCGCACTCTTGCTCATCCATTTATCGGTCAAGAAGTAGTTGGAGATCGCTGCCTCGACCTCTGACAACGTGAAGTCATAGGTGGGGGTTGTCCCGGCTGTTGCATTAGCTTTCGCATCGCGCCTGAGGTCCCCAAGGACATTATGCCAAACTCCCTCTGTGATAGAGGACTTGATATCTTCTATAGCACCCTTATTGGTAAGTTCTCCCGACGTGATAAGATGTCCCATGATATGGAGCACTTCGCGCTGAAAGCTTTCCCATTTTTGCTTGTTGGCTATGGGCCTAGCCAGGTACGGTTCCAAGGCATCCTTCAGGTCGACCGGGACGTATGTAGGATCGTTCTTTCCCTTTGAGTATGAGGAAAGAACTGATTCTTGGAAGTCCGCCCAGACACCTTTCAGATAGTCTGGGTTTTTGTGCCACCTTAGGCGTTGTTCGTGGCCGGCGTATAGCGCGGCTACTTCCAACTTAGTACCTTGTTCGGCGATTCCTGTCTGGTCAAAGATCCAGTTGCACATCGTGAAGAACTCCCTCACATCATCGCCGGAGTGTCCCTTGAATTTGGGAGCATCCCTTGAAAATGGTATCGGAATCTTCTTGCCTTGGATCTCTTTCTTAGCTTCAGCACTAAGCTCCTCGGAAGGTACAATTGCTCGTACTGCCATTACTGGAACTGGTATCGTGTTTTGGGTAGACGTGTTAAAGTCAATGAAGGGGGTAATAGGTTCTGGACTTTCGGGGTCTTCAAGGTCAGTCAAAGGACTTCCGAAAGGTGTCACAAATGCGGGACTAGGTGAAGTTCTAGAGTCCGAATGTCTTCGGGTACTGGTTGGAGTTCTCGAAGGTGATTCAGGATCTGAAGAAGATCTGATCCTAGAGGCAGTAGGTGTTGAAGGTGGTACTTGCGTACGTTTCTTCTTTTGGTTCTTGGGAGTAGTTGGGTCTGCAAAGCGTCGCTGTGCTTGAGCTACTTCACTAGGTAAACCGTTGTAAAGTGAGCCGGCGATTGGGCGATTGCTTCTTAGGCGACTAGTGATACCAGAGGTTGCTGGATTTGAAGATCCGGCAATAACTGGGTCTCCTTTTGGGGGTTGTGGATTTGCGCGGTTCTGGCTGTTGGTGTAACGACCAGAGTTCCTTGCAGCCAGTGTCTTTTGTTTATGGAGATTCTGATCTCAAGGTCGACTTAGAAGTCTCTTTCGAAATCAAAATTTACACCCCCTCGCGGTGGGCTCCAAAATATGATGTGCAAGTTCGGAATAGACCTCTGAAAAAGAAGCTATCGTCTAACCACACTATCAATCCTTATCACAACTAACACTCCTTGTAAGGGAGCTGGGGTGCACAAAGGTTCGAGAGAACAAGGTGTTTTTGGGTAATGGAGAAATAGAGAGGTATTCCGAATGCTGTAGTTAAACTACGAGTTGTTTTTTGGGGGTGTAGGGATTCTGATCGAAATGACACAAGAAAACCTTGAAGTCGTAGGCCGAACCTCTTGACGTATGAAGACCTTAAACAGCGCGAGGCAATGTAGCTTCTACCTATCAAGTGCTCTGGTGTACAAGGACTTTGTCTTGGAATCGTCAGGCCGCTACCGCAGGTTTTACGCCACTGGACTGCTAACGATAAGGACTCCTTCTTGCACTTAAACCAAACTTCTAGTGTCTTGCACCGGGACCAAAGGTTCCGAAAGGTGTCTCAGACGTTGACAACACTCGTTCAAACTCGACTTATTCCTCAAAGGGAAGTACTTCACGAAAGAGCGTGAGTGCAGGGCAGAACCACTTGCAAACCGGCCTTCTTGCGAATACAAGGTTCTAACACCAAGTAGATTCGTTGGTACTTGACTTGGTACGTCGGAATAAGGTTCTTTCGAGTCTTTCAAGGAGCTTGGCAACACCTGATGTCTTTTAAATCTTGGAAAGGTCTTTGGGGTCTTTGTGTACTTTGCAGAAATGAGTCGAAACTCGAGATAGATTCACTACAATGGCTGCGTCTGACTAGCGGCTACTGGAGGGGGCTCTAAGCTACTGAAATATGGGTCCTTTGGGCCCTTTTATACTACTGGTGGGTTCCTACTGAGTAAGCATCTATTCTAGGATCGGATACATCGGACTTTCGAGTCATACAAGTACTGGATTCTTATTGGCTATCCCTGGTCGAAACAACTGCGGACAGGCCGCTTGGTCCTTTAGCCATATACGCCACCTTGGCGGTATGGTACAATCCTTGTGCCCAGGAGATCAAGGTCCGATAAGGACTTCGATCCTTAGGTATCTTTATGTTGCAAGGTCCTACGGACACCTGCTTTCTTGTGGATAGGTTGGATGGAGATCGTTAAGAACGTCCTTTCGAGCGCAGACACTACAGGGGAGTGCTTTCTTAAAGTGGTAATACACCCTGCTTTCGGGTGGTCCTTGATCGTGGATCATGATCGATCGGCATAGCGGAAGGCGTCGGTTCGGAGTCCTTGACAGCTCCGAAGATTGTTTCCCCAAAAGGGTTGTGATGTCCTTGAACTATTTCGGGACCTTCCAGGTCTTTGGGTTGAGGTGCGCAGGTCTTGGGTCGCTCAAACTGAACCGCCTGGAGACCTTGGACCCTCCTTGGGTGCGAATGGTTATAGCACATCGTCTGTAGTACAAGGTACACGCAAAGGTACGGGATCTTGAAAGGGATCCAACGCGCGGATAAGGGTATTCGGATGAAGGTGATCGAAGGTTTCGATCGCGCCTGTCCTAAAGGACTTGTTAAGGCGCCTGGACCTTGTCCTGGAGGCTTGCCCGCGTCAAGGCAGTAACTCCTGCGTGCTCTATCCTAAGTACTTGACTGGAGGTTCCTAAGGTCTTTGGGCTGTTCAGGAATCGCAAAATTCCCCGTTTCTAGTACTGGAATAGTACCCTGCGTATCAACGTACGTATTTCTTCTCAATCTGTGCTCAATTCTAACAAGAATTCTTAGTCATTCGAGGCGTCATTGCAGGACTACGAATTCACCTTTTCTGCACCTACCCAGCTTGCCTTCACCAGCGATAAATCACCACTTGTATTTGCAGCGGTCCCAGCGGCCTCACCGGATGCCTTGAGCGATCTTGATATGGATGCGCCACCAACCTCATCACCTAGTGAAGGTCATATGAGCCTGTGGGAAGAAACAAGCGAGAATGATGAGGACGTACCCGACAAGGACATCGTTCCTTTCCCCTTGCAACCCCTACATCATCCCCATGCTGCATCACCATCGACGTCTGATGCACCGGGTCCACTACCCAATGAGGAACTTTCCGACGCGACATTGGGTGACAAGCATGTGGTGGATACAAAGCCAGAAAGCTCATGTTCTAGGCCGTTATCGAGCTCACCGCCAAAGAAGTCAAAGTTGGCAATGAAGCCGGCGCTCAAGAAGGAAATTCGGTTTGGGCAGGCAGTGGGCGAGAAGAAGGGGTTATTGAACTTCTTCCACGCCAATCCACCCGAGGCGGAACGGGTCATGGCAAAGCGAGTTGATGCTGAAGCTGTTCGACGGCGGATTGAGGACGAAGAAGCTGCAAAGGCCGCAATGCGTCATAAAAAGAACGAGACAGCACGCGAGAAGAATACAGAGGCCCAACGCGAGTCCCGAAAGCGTAAGCGGGAGCGGGAGATTGCAGCTGGTGAAAGGGATACAGAAGGGAAACGAAAGAAAGTGGTGTGTCCTGATCACTTCTGCAGAAATGTCAATTCACGGGGAGTGTTTTAGAAACCGACACTCACTCTTCGAGACCGTGATGACGCGCCAAAACTTGATGTAGCATCAGCTTCACGCCCAGATCACGAATACAGAGACATCTTACGGTCGAAGCCCAAGACCACAAAGGTTGGGCGTCCGCGTGCCCGAGAGTCTGTTGCAACCAAGTATACCAACTGGTTTCAGCCATTCCTCTGGAACATCATCGCCGAAGAAGCTCCAAAGGTGCCGGGCTGGAAAGCAGCAGACATTGTCTCCCGCCTGAAATCTCGCGACTCGGTGCTTTTTGGGAGCCTGTCACGCAACACTGTCTCCGGATGGATTAACTATGATGGTGAGAAGCCATCCTGGAAGGAATCATGTCTTCGGCGGGCTGGATACGGAAGCCATCAAGGCCTCAACAATCGTGGTGGACGTCGAGGCATTCTGGTGAGTAAACCATTAGTGCATAGCTCATAAAGACAGAGACTGACTTACGGATGCAGGAACCATATCCTGAGGTTGTAGACACAATTAGGACACGGCTTCAAAAGCTTCGCGAGGGCGGGGCAGCAGTCACGCTTGTTACAGTCCGTGGTGTTGTTGTTGCTACACTCCTACGCATGTGCCCCAAAATCTTCGAAAAGACTGCGTCAGATGGTAGCAGATTTCAAGTGTTGGAGGGGTACCTGCGCCACTGGCTCCACGAGACAATGGCATGGTCTCCACGACGGTCAACTCGTGCAGCGCAGAAGATTCCTGTTGATTGGGAGGACAAATGCGAGGACACCTTCTTCCGAATTGCCCATACCATCAAGATGGAGGACGTACCGTCGGAGCTTATCGTGAACACAGATCAGACACAGGTCGTGTATGCTCAGGGAACGAAACTCACCTGGGCAGAGACTGTCACGAATTGCCTCTATTCTTCTCCCTCCATCACGTGCTTCCCACTCTCGACACCGTCATATTCTCCCGTCTCTGCATCCACCTCGGCCTGGGCCTAGCTCACCTCTCTCTTTCATCCATCGTCTTGGCATTGCCTAGACAGATCACAGGTTCCATCATGGGATGGGTGTCCAAATGCGGACCGTAGATTCCGGCCCGCTGAAGACTGCAAGTCAATGATGTCATTGCCATACGAGGCGAGGGCAGCCTTTCTCTGGACATCCATGACATCATTTACCCGGGTCCCTCTGCCAAATCTTCGCAAGTACTTCGGTTATGCTACCTTAGTCCGTACTCTGGATTCTCTGTATATATTCATGGACTCTCTAGTTAGTTCCGCAGTCTGTTCTCTTCGTCTACTCACTGCTCGGTCGCTCCTAGTACTGGTGTAGCTTGACACACTCCTCCTTCATATCTATCTCTATCTCTATCCCTTTCTCCTTGTCTCGTTCGTGTGACTTGGGTGGTTGCCTTAGTATTCGGGCACCAGTCTTGACAGAGACGGGGGCAAAGCAGGTGTCTGTTATTGGACAGGAGGAGAAGCGCGCATTCACCGCTGTCGTCTCCGTCTCAAACAGCGGCGAGATGCTCCCACTTCAGGCGGTCTATGACGGCATGACACCGGCCTCACTCCCTTTGACAACTGCGCCATTCTATGCTGAATCTATCAGTAACGGCTTTCTCTTTGAATACTCGAAGACACAAACTTACTGGTCCACCCACGAAACAATGCATTCCCTCGTCGACAAGATCATCGCACCTTACTTCGATAGACATCGCAAGCGATTGGGCCTGTCGGAGACGCAGAAAGCCATCTGGATCATCGACGTGTGGTCAGTACACCGCTCCAAAGAGTTCCAAGGATGGATGGAGTTACATTACGAAAACATCATCATTTTCTTCATTCCGGGAGGATGTACAGGGCTGTTCCAGGCGTGCGATGTTGGAATCCAGCGCATATTCAAGCACTCCATCACACGCTCATACCACGAAGACATCGTGAAGGAGATCTTGGCGCAGCTTGATGCAGGGAGGCCACAGCTGAAGATTGATACACGAAAGGGAACGGTCCGTGATCAGAGCGTGGCCTGGCTCTGGAATGCGTTCGTCACGGTTAACAAGGTGGAAATTGTAAAGAAGGCAAGACTAGCCTTGTATCCAACTGAGACACCAACTGATCCCGCTACTCATTCTGTAGGCATTCGAGTTGTGTCGCGTCAAGGGATGGAACCTGTCGTACGAGAGCTTGACCAGTGTTGGAGCCCGAGAGCGCCTGCGTTCGATGAAGGTTGACAACCCTGCATTATGGTCAGAGTTGCTCGGTGGCAAGGTTGGGCAACCCGTTGCAAACGAACACGGAGGCACAGTACCTGAAGACGACTGGAACAATGGCATTGAGCCTTCTGCTCAAGATGACTGTGATGTCCCATGCGCAGCCGTAATTCAGCAGGTTGCAAGGCCCAAGAAAGTGTCCCGTCGTCGTGTCACGAAGAATGACCTGGATGGGCTGGCAGCGTCGTCAGCAGCTGAGACTTTTGAAGGTGCCTTTGTTCACGTACCTCCGGCAAACGATGCAGCTGGTCCAAGTCGAAGGGGAACTCGTGTTCGGACGGGAACCGTGAAGTATGAGGCGTTCTGGAGGCATGGATACGATGAGGGTTCTGATGAAGATGACTGACAGCGGTGAACAAGGCATGGTCCAGATTTGGGTTCACATCGTGTCCGTGGGTCCCGTGGACGTAACAAGGCACATCTCTATAGTAATTACTTCAACTCTATTCTAGCAATTTTCTGTGTTTTGAAGCTTGGTTTGGTGAATTCGTCGAGCCTCACGATGACCTATGACACCTGACGAATTTCGTCCGTCAAACGTCCTCAGATCAAAATTCCACAGTACTATTTCGGCGCCTGAAGTGCAAAAACGATCGGAAGTGCAAAAAAACCGACCTCTTCGCATGTTTAAGGTGACTCGCGTACAAGTAGCTCTTCACAGATTTAATCCAGGTGGAAACACTCAGTATGTATCGTTACATCAACTTTCTCAAGTAGCCACATGTCAGGAAAATATTGAGGCGCATGACCAACGGTCAAAATGCAAAAGAAATCTGGCTCTGACTTTGGCGTGTGATCCGATCGTCGTCGCCGGCAACGAGCTGGCAATCTTGGGAGGCCCCGTAAAATTGAGATAAATCAAGAAACCCTCAGGTAACAGCCAAAGACCATCATACTGAGTTTTGAAAGCAACCGGACACGATTTGAGGGAGTGCTGCCAGAAGTGAAAAAATTTTGCACTACAGGTGCCGAAATAGTACAAGTCTACACTGCAGCATTTGTTTGTGCCAAATCTGTGGCACAGTACGGCACTTTCCGGACATCATTGGAAGTCAACCACCCAACGCCAAACATGTTTGTTTTGACTGCTATGATGATAATACCCACCAGAGCCTATTTGTTTTAACCTCCCTGAGCTTCTACATTGTTGTGGCGCTGAAAAATGCAGTTTTTGACCACTTTTGAGAGCAATTACATAATATGAGAATTATGTTATTAACTACGTGAACAAGTGGGTTCTGAGGCGGTATATATTCACGTCATGTTATTAACAGGCCAATTAATTCCCCACAGAGCCTTAGTCCTCGCAAGGCGCGGGTCCACTGACCTGGTAGTACATGCTCTTGATGTCGTACATTGTGATGTGCGAGAGCTGACTCGTCAGCGACTCGAGTTTGTCCATGGCTGCCGAAGACGAGGAAGAGAGGCGGGAAATGTGTCGGTGACGTGCTAGTCGACGAGGAAGAGTGGTTTGTTGCAGACTCCTTCCCATTCGCTATAACACCCAGCAAAGTCATCCTAAATCCTGTAGCGAAATACTCAGTCCTAAATAATATCCCCTGAATGAGTTTTTGTACTGACACTGACATGATTCGAACCCTCGCTTGATCAATTGATGGTATTATATAATGGAAACCTTAATGACTTTGCTAAGGTGTTATAGCGACTGGCATAACTTGTCCCCTTTTGCTTGGCTTGTTTGGCATCGTCGCTGCTGGCCCTCTGGCCCCCGCCCACCTGCACTCCCTGTTCCTCACCACTTTTGTATCTCAAACCTCCATGAATGACATTGTATCATCAAATTACCTCCTGTGCCTGCATCTTGACTAGTTAGGCCGTGTAAATATCGTGTTGAGTAGAATGTTGGGCATTACCGACGCAAATGTCGGGACTCGGGACCCAATTTGGAAGTTAGTGCATTTGCAAGGCGGTCGCACCAATTCATTCATCAACCCGGAAGCCAAAAAAAATTAAAATGAGAACAAGTATGATCCGAGGCATATATACAAGTCAACTGAGGCACGGATAGGAGACGGATGAAGGCTGCAGCGGGTGATACAGCAAGTGATGCAGCACTGAGGAATGCGCAAGGTGACCAAACACGGCACAACAGGTCCGACAAGTTATGCCAGTGGCTATAACACCTTAGCAAAGTCATTAAGGTTTCAATTATATAATGCCATCAATTGACACTGGGTGAAGATTTCGCATTTTTCCCGCGAAAAACACCGTGAAAAAACCTCTGTCTTTTTCAGCACTTTTTCAGCCAAAAAACTTTAAGATATTTCATTGAGTTTTCATAGACTTTTTCACTGTAAATAGATATGAAAATGATGCCGTAAAACACCGTAATAAATGCAAATAGTTAGTATCAAAAGTTTCACTATCTTTTACGCCCGCAAATCAACATGAAAAAGTCAAGAGTTTGAAAATTGAATGTTTCAGACAAGTTTAACATGAAAATGATGGTGAAAGTACACGTGAAATAAAGAATAGAACTATCAAAGTGTAGGTTTGGATTTTCCATCAAAATTTTCACGCACCTTTTCACGAAACTTTCATACGACATTTATAAGTAAACATCATAAAGATTTTCAGAGATCAAATTATAATGAAAAAGTCAAAGACTTTGACATACAGATTATTCACAGATGTTTTCACCCTAACTGGATGAAAAAGAATGTATAATTTCTGTGAAAAAACAACAAGAATTAGCAGGTGTAAAGAATATAGAGTTTTGATGAAAAAGTTGAAACCTAGTTTTGCGTAATGAGTAATGAATAGCTTGTGTGCATGTCCCTTCGACAACTCTGTCATTGTTACTCCCTCTTCTCAGAGAAGACCCTTATGTGCCACATTTGAGACGGGATCTGCAAATGAGCGCGATGTCCTAGGCTGAAGCTCCCAAAGTATTGTCTTTATTAGCAATACAGAGGTGCAACTAGTCATACATAATTAGGCAAGCACACCCCTGTATATGTGTGTTGTGCCCGCAGGAAAGCCACGTCTGGGACACAGAGGCATATCCGTGTGCACAAGTCCTTGACACGGCAAGATCAGTCTATAACAGGAACAAGGTCTAATGTTATCAAAACTTAGGGGGAACTCACGTAGTGTTAGCAGGGATTGACAGCAACTTAGGAAGAGTTGACGAGACAAGGTCCAATGTTGGCGAAACTTAGCGAGAATTCACGTAGTGATGGTGAGGATTGATGGCAAATTGACAGATGTTATCCAGGATTGACGTCGACTTAACGGATGTTGTCCAAACTTAGCAAGTCTCGTCAACTCTTGCCAAGTCTGGATATCATATGTTGAGTCGCCGTCAATCCATGCTAACACTACGTGAATTCCTGCCAAGTGTGCTAACAATGGACCTCGTCTTGTCAACTCCTGCTAAGTTTGGATAACTGTCATGATGTGGCCTCACCGTAACCCAAGGCCCTCCACTGTGGTCACACTTTAGTGTCCTGATGCTACGGCTACGCGAACC
This sequence comes from Strobilurus pachycystidiatus, assembly GCA_019915135.1. Taxonomy (NCBI): domain Eukaryota; kingdom Fungi; phylum Basidiomycota; class Agaricomycetes; order Agaricales; family Physalacriaceae; genus Strobilurus; species Strobilurus pachycystidiatus. Next base: position 737,584 of record JAHLMK010000020.1, on the reverse strand, counting down.
AGCGCCACACCGGAAGATGCCGAGAGGTATATCAAGGGGTTGAGAGTTCGATCCCTTATGGCGACAGAACTGGGATCATGAAGTCCCGCCCTTGTCGGGCTTCCCGCCCTCCTGGATACACTTTGGAGCGAGCACATATGGTGTAAGACACCCCGGGAATATACTTAGGCCGCGTGAGTCAGGCGGGAGTCGGTACCCGACCAAACCCGCCTTCCCGATCAATGGGCGGCCATCAATCTGTCGGGCGGTCATCGGGATGTCAAGATCTCCGTCATCCGCAGCGTCGGACCACTCCCGACGCATCGGGAGTATGTGGTAGAAGCTTCGAGAAGAGGAACGATTAGACATGACCACGAATAAGGAGTAAAGGAGAATATTCATGAATATATTCTTAATCTTATTCATGAATATGAATATGACAAATATATTATATTCGTGAATAAGAATAAGTTGACGAATATAGAATATGAACCTTTAAGTTCACATAATCCTCAACTCATTCATGAGTGTCTGACAATACTGAATTCTCAGTACTAAAGACAAGTTTATGATAAATTTAGATGTTGTTTGAATGATTTATAGGTCATTCAATAACTTTAACTATGATCTTGAGTGACATTGAGATGATTATACTTGTATATTCGTGAATATTCATGAATAAAAGCAAAATATTCGCAGTGAAGATTAAGTTGACGAATAAGATTAAGAGTATATTCATGAATAACAATTATGACCCTTGGAGGGGGGATTATTCGTGCGCATGAATAAGAATATACTCGAATATATATTCGTGGACATCTCTAGGAACGATGAGCAAGCATGGGATTAGTATAAATACAGAGACAGCGCTGTACTAGCTACTCAGACTTCGTCCTTAACCAGTTTTCCCCCATACAACTCCGTTGGGCACTCTGAGCTCTCTGTGGTAGGACTCATCCACATGTCTCCCGTCGATACCTCCGCCTACGTCGTTGACTCCGACGAGAGAAGGCTCCCCGACGCCACACCTGGGACCAGGACCGGTGGGGAGCCCTCAGCCTCATACCTTGGAATTAGGTTCCTACGGTACTACAGTCTCTGGCGAGACAGACGTGCAACCATCAAGGGTCCCTACAGTACGACCAGTCCAGCACAATACGAGGATGTACGTGGTACGCTACGGAACCTTCGAGAAGAAGAGTTATTCATCAAGAGGTCGACGTATAAATACAGACGCTCTTTGTAGTAGATAGCCAGACTTCGTCCTTATCAAGTTTCCTTCCGCATTTTCTTGCCGGATACTCTGACTCCCTCTGAGCAAGGGCTCCCCCCCCATGCCCTCCCTCGGTAACTCCAGTATCGCCCCCCACTCCTCGAACGAAGGATCCCAATGTGCCACATCTCGGACCGGGTCCGATGAATCGCGCGACACCAGGAGACGGGGTCTCCTGGGTGTTCACTCTCTGGGCGATACGGAGGAGCATCCGTCGAGGTTCTCCGCGATCCCTCCCAAGCGACCGGACGGATGCGCCCCGGAGATATGCGTGTTGTGCCCGCAGGAAAGCCACGGTTGGAGCGTAGAGACGCGCCATCGTGAGCGAGTCCTTGTCACGGCGGGATCAGGTCGTAACATGTGAATTCCCCCAAGTTTCGCTAACATTGGACTTCCTCTCGTCAACCCTTGCTAAGTTTGGATAACATCCGTCAAGTCGCCGTCAGTCCCCGCTAACACTATGTGAATTCCCGCCAAGTTGCGCTAACATTGGACCTCGGCTCGTCAACTCTTGCTAAGTTTGGATGACATCCGTCAAGTCACCGTCAATCCACGCTAACACTATGTGAATTCCCCCCAAGTTTTGCTAACATTGGACTTCCTCTCGTCAACCCTTGCTAAGTTTGGATAACATCCGTCAAGTCGCCGTCAATCCCCGCTAACACTATGTAAATTCCCGCTAAGTTTTGATAACATTGAACCTTGTTCCTTGTCAAGGACTCGTGCACACGGATATGCTCCTGTGTCCCAGATGTTGCTTTTTTGCAGGCACAACACACATATACTGGGATGTGCTTGCCTAATTGTGTATGAAAAGTTACACCTCTGTATCGCTAATAGAGGCAATACTTTGGGAGCCTCGGCCTACGACATTGCGCTCATTTGCAGATCTTGTCTCAAATGTAGCACATAAAGTTCTTCCCTGAGAAGAGGGTGTAACAATGACAGAGTTGTCAAAGAGACATGCACACAAGCTATTCATTACTCATTACGCAAAAGTAGGTTTCAAAGTTTTCATCAAAACTCTATATTCTTTACACCTGCTAATTCTTGTTGTTTTTTCACAGAACTTATACATTCTTTTTCACCCAGTTAGGGTGAAAACATCTGTGAATAATCTGTATGTCAAAATCTTTGACTTTTTCATTATAATTTGATCTCTGAAAATCTTTATGATGTTTACCTATAAATGCCATATAAAAGTTTTGTGAAAAGGTGCATGAAAATTTTGATGGAAAATCCAAACCCACACTTTGATAGTTCTATTCTTTATTTTACGTGTACTTTCACCATCATTTTCATGTTAAACTTGTATGAAACATTCAATTTTCAAATTTTAACTTTTTCATGTTGATTCCTAGGGTTCAAAAGTCCGGTCCGGTCCGGTCTTTTGACCTCTGAGGTCATGGACTGGGGACCGGACCGGTCCACCAAATTCTTAAATCTGGCTGGACCTAGGACTGGACTGGTTAGGACCACAAAAACCGGTCCTAATCAGTCCGGTTTAGGACAAGCTCAAACTTACATTTTTGTAATTTTTTTGGTAAGTTTACCATCATATAAGTTTACCATATGGATCAGATAGTATATGACAGTCAAGTTAATGACTAGTTAGGCTTGTATAATATGTTTTGGCCACACTTATCTGAATGTGAGAGAGTATGTGCAGCTAAATGTATCATATGTGTATATAAGTCATGGAAAGTTTACCATAAGAACGCCTCAATGAGGGTAAGTTTACCATTGGATCAATTAAGTCAAGGTAAGTTTACCATGAACTTATATATAACGACCCTTTTGAGGAATATTTGACTAGTCCTAACTGAACCCTGAATAGACCGGTCCAAACCGGTCCTAGACCAGTCTTTACCAGTCCTAATAAATCTGGGTTGAGCTCTGGACCTAGGACCGGGACTGGTAGGACTGGTAAGACCGGTCCATATTGGACTGGTCATGTGACCGGTCCAGTCCGGTCCGGTCCACCGGTCTTACCGGTCCACATGGACTGGACTTTAAAACCCTATTGATTCCCGGGCGTAAAAAATAGTGAAACTTTTGATACTAACTAGTTGCATTTATTACGGTATTTTACAGCATCATTTTCACATGTATTTACAGTGAAAAAGTCTATGAAAACTCAATGAAATATCTTGAAGTTTTTTTGCTGGAAAAGTGCTGAAAAAGACAGAGGTTTTTTCACGGCGTTTTTTGCGGGAAAAATGCGAAATCCTCACCCAGTGTGATCAGACGAGGGTTCGAATCATGACAATAACAATATTCATTTCAAGTTCATATTATCATTTATGTTTGAGTATCTCGCTCTAGGATTCAAGGTGACTTTGCTAGGTGTTATAGCGAATGGGAAGGAGTCTGGGTTTGTCGCTGCTTGTCATTCCTGTTAGTATATTTTGGGTTAGGGTTTCGAGCTTTGCCATCCTGCCTTGCTGGACGAACGCGTACCGCCTATGTCATGGGTTCTGGCAACCTGTTCCGCGTCTTTCTCCCTCCGAGTCACTGCCCAGTTCTGTTGTCGCAACGTCAAGGTTTCTTCATATACGATGGCTTCTGGAAGCGAAGCCCATTAGTTTTGCAGTTTTTCGTCTTTCGAAGTGGAACGAATCATAGGCGTGACTGCTAGTAGAGTCGGTCATTCCATGGTCCTTGAATTGCCAAGCCGAACTGACAATCGTAATACAAGCACCATATGAGGTGCCCGTAATCTCGTGGATGAATCATGGTACATCAACTCGGCTGACACCATTGCCACGAGATGTTTCCGTGAGTGGCATCTCTCCAGTGCTATAGCGAGCAGTTTGGCTCATTACCCACGCGCAGATCCTCATATACTGAAACACCCAGAATCAATCCACTCTCCCATCGTAATCACTGCTTTCAATGATTTCCGTGCCCTGCTTCATTTCCGAAAGTTATATCAGGCGCGACTCTTCCTGGTACCGTTCCTTGCTTGCTGCTTACATTGACATTTTAGACCTCTTGGTTATATCCCTCGTTGCGTACTTTATTTCGACCATGAATATTCCGCCACGGATATATACCGCAAATGTATTGGAGTTTACCAAGTCGAGCGAACGCAATGTTGTACTACCCTCTCATCTTCGCCGTCCTCTCGGCTGCTCTAGCTCACTGTCCGTCTCACTCTTCAGGGTCTCTCCGCATGTACTAAACTTTCTCTACGTTTCTAGACACCCAGACCTGACCGACAATGGCGCGACCGCTGCGTATTGGCAATACGTCCTCGTAACTGCAGACATTACAGCAATGGACCTGTACGCTTTTGTGTCGCTAATTTCAGAGTTTTCAACAAGTAATATATTGATAGGTCACCGACGTCCATTTGCTGCAACGAACTCGACAGCATGTCTGCTTATCGCGACTAAGCTGGCTCTACCATTGGCTTCAAGGCCAACAATGCCATCTTCCATCCTGGTGTATGTATCATATTTCGTGATTCTGTCCGCTCTAACGTTTCCTTGGGTCAATCAGTACTTCTCTGCATACATATCACCAGCTTTACCCAGCGCCAACTCGACTAGTGCTGGCACCAGCCAGACATGGTTCAAGATATGAGAGCTCGCCCCGACGTATCCCGCAAGTACTGAATTTGTCTTCCCATCTGAAAGTAGGTGATCCTGTTCTAATTTGATGAACAGCCATATTCATAGTTTCAAGTTGTCTAGGCATGACCCAGTTCACGTTTACCGTCCCGAAGAACCTGCCCAGTGGGTACGTCAATTCAATCTTTGTTTTTTTTTTCCTTGTTGGGCGCTGACTCGGAATCGTACTCAGTGAACAGCCAGTCCCTCCTCCGCGGCGAACACATCGCGCTCCATTCGGCCAGCAGCTTCAGTGGCGGAGCGCAGTTCTATCTCGGATGCGCCTAGTTGAATATCATCAACTTCGGTGACAGTGGTACCCCATCGTTGACCGTATCCATCCCCGGTGTGTATACGGGAAATGAATCTGGCATTTTGTACTAGTACGTCCTTCACGAATGAGACGCAGAATTTCGTGCTGATCATGGTTTTACTTCCTAGACATCTACTCCCAGCCAGCGGGGTATGCTGGATACGTCGCTCGTGAGTGTCTTCTCATACAATTTGGAAATGTGTTATTGACAATCATCTATCTGTGTAGCCGGCCCTGCTGTGCGGCAAGGAAAGATACCTCACAAGTATATTCGACGACACGTCCAAGCTGTACAATTATGTAACTTTCTGTATTCCATTCTCGGTCTCCACTCCCCGTCAATGAGTTTGGGCTGTCAAATTTTTTTTGGTAAGTATGACATCGACGTCCTATCACTGATCAAAGCATTGAAGGATTCCTGGCTGAATGACATTGTGCAACGATGTCAGTGGTAGGGAAGAATGATGGGCGTCCCAAAAGCAGATGGATTGAGATCTCAAGGGACTTCGGTCTCCTGCTGCCTTGACAGCCATCGTGATATTCAAAGTCCGAGGCACGCCTATGAGGGCCCCCCTTACAGCTGTTTGCATATGAAACTAGGGGTCTTTGAGGGCCTTATCCTTACTCATGGTTGTACTACTACACTACTCACTTCAAGTACAGAGTTCCTAGTTGTCTGAACAAACAGTCTTGAAGATGATAAAACACAGGATTTCCGAGTTGGAGGGTCCACGCTTGAATGTCAGCTGCAGAACATCCGCTCAAGCACGCTCGCCAAATGGCGGCTTTGCCCCCATTTGCTCACATGCTTTTGCCTGGAGTATTTGTTTACTACAGCAGATGATGCACTGCCAGTGGTGTTCAAAGTGTTCCGCGGAGGAATGGTAGTGGCGGCACGGTATTTGAGGCTGGTCTGACGCCCCGGAGTTTATTGTGTGTGTTCCAGCTGTACAATTCCGTCATTCTGAGACATGGGAGTAGGGAAAGGAGCCACCAAAGCAGCAAGAGAATGTAGGTAGGTCGAAAAATGCGCAGGCAGAGCGGTATATCCGTCTTCTCGTGGTATTGGGCGGGTGGTCATTGTCATTAGGAATGTATGTGGTTGAACCGAGCCATGCCATGGCAGAAATTAAGTGGCCAACAGCAGCCGAACCGTTGTTGTCTGTCCTTGCTAGGGGCTATTACCTCATACGGGCTCGATCTTAGCTGGCATGGCCCGGCATTGCTTGCCGTACTACCCGGATCACAGAATTTCCTTATTTCGACGCTTGGGAGAGTCCTATGCTTAACGCAAGGAAACTGCCTGTCACCATTTGCGCATCTCCTTGTTTATTTGGACATTCAGGGTGTTGCCGTTCTCGGCTCCAAGATGCCCTCAATGAGATCCCGCGGCCTCTGGCTTTTTAGGCGCACTTGAACTTCTCAAAACCAGATGGGCTGGATCCTGGACACCAGCGGGGATTTTGTAGCTACTCCGGGAGCCTTGTGCGTCCTGAAGGATGCTCCTTACCCTCGGCTTCGCGGCAGACCCTGGATACGCAAATAAGTCTCAACACGATTTCGCGATGTGTGACCTGCCGTCTCACATGCAAGACCCTGTAACAAGTCCTAGACTAGGCCGAACGGTGCGAAAGGTGAACGCGTGCCAAGCAGTCAAGACGCTTACATAATTGAACCAGTCAGTTATGTGCACCGTCTCTGCTGGATCCCCACTTTTGGCAAGGTCCGCACCGCCAGAGACAACGAGAAAAGTGCCAGTGTTACGAGTGCAGCAGTGGCAAAAGAAGTTAAATAGAAACGCATTATGATTACTGGGGTTTCAGTAAATGATGAGAATGATCGAAATATTTTTTAGGTCTTCCCAATCGGGACGACCATCCAGAATGTGACGGGCACGGCACCCACAGCTTTGTAGGCAGGTAAAAACATTAAGATAATCTCAGATTAGACACACAACGCGCTATACCGCTGAAAGGTCCAAGCTCAGCAACGTAGCGGGGCGAGAAACGCTGAGGTTGCCTGTGACCTTCTTTCTGATTCTCCAACAGCAACACAGTCACACCAACTCCAGGAACAGTGCACAGAATGACGATAGAGGTCTCTGGGCAGGCGATGTACCCATTTCTAGCCAAATTAGAGTGCCGTGAGGCACCCGGACGGGGTGGCAAATATGGCCAGTCATGCACAGCCACATAACACGGGTCTCGGACCGGTCGCGCCAGGCCCCGCAGGGAAAAAATTGTTGATATATTGCTCAGAACCCATCCAAATCCAGCTCGGTAAAGCACCAATACTCTTTCAGCTCTTGGCATGCGTTGTCTTCTACCTAATCAAATGATCAAATATTGACTCGGACCACAGTACATACAAAAAGTAGAATTGCTCCAATAACAGTCCGACATCTTCAAACAGACTGCTCACTTTATCTCAGTGCGTGCCCATGTAGACTCTTTATTGAGGCGGGCCCGTGGCGTACCCGTTGAGTCCAATATGAGGATAGCATCGCTGTGACTTGAACCGGTGAGTCGGCATTGACAGCACCCGGACCGGTTCGGCCTCATCCAATGGCCGAACTTTTGCTTAAGTAAATATAACGACCCTTTTCTTAGCTAAGCTTCGCGCCCTCTTTTACTATAGTAGACAAGCTTACGCTTCCGGCATAATAACAATCCAGCACTCACCCTAATCAGGACATGGCGCCACCGGCACCTCCTGTGCCACCCTTATTGGGATATGCGCCTACTTTCCTGAACGACCCCGGCCTACGTCGACTATGCCTCCTCACATGTATGACTATATACCCCAAATCAAACCCACTCATTCCCAAACTTCCCGAGGACACGTGCTATGTTTGCTATGCCACGTTAACCCAACCTACGCCGACTCTGACATACTCGTTCACTTCACAAGTGATTTCTCCTGCGGGTCCGCATATAGACAGAGGCCGAAATCCAACCACACGCCGTTTTCATTCTCAAAACATTTTCATATCATTCTTTAAATACAATACTACGCTACCCAACCTACAGCTGTCTCGAGAGGTATGTAACTACAAGATACTTAGTGCTATTGAAACTATTTGTTCGTTCGGGAATCACTGCTAAGACTACACACAACGACACGAAAAGAGAAGAGACAAAAAAGAACCCGTTCAAGCGGAATTTCCGGCAGCCGTAAAGACCCAAGTCGCATCCTGCACGGCAGACATCCAATCCTCTCTCGCCTCCGCATGGCGTTTCTTTGCCGTCACCAGATCCACACTCCGACCCCACCAGGCCAAGCAGGCAACCACGGAGTAGTAGCCGTTGATCCCAGGCTTGCGAACTCCCGCCCAAGATCCCATAGCGCAATTGTTGGCCGTCAAAGGTACGTCGATCCCCGCAACACCTCTCCAAGACGGCTGGATGGTACTCCACCATTTGCAGAACTTCGCAACGAACGGCGCATAGTCCTCGATCTTGACGAACGTGTAATCGGGACATCGACGCGATTTGATCCACTGTCCAACCTCGGGAGGACGACTTGTGGAAGGGAGAGCCGCGCGATCGTTACAGAAACCATCCCGTCCCTCCATGACTGTCCAAGCAAAGATAAGGTCCTTCCAAGCCTCATCCTTCAAGCAATCTCCCGCCTCTCCATCGAACAGCAAATACTCCCTCGCCTCGCGGAACCAGTTCGGCCAACCCTCCTTCTCAAGGAGGTTCAAGGCGATGGGCGGCAGACCTTCACTCTCCGAAACGACATCTTCGTCACCCGAGACGACATCCTTGACATTTGGCCGGGCAGTGACAGGCCCATTGTCATCATCGTTATCGGAGGAGTCGCTAGAGGATGTCGACGCTGCGAAAGCAGGTACCGGGGAGATCGCGCGTGGACTCACGGGCCTAGCAAGACTCGTCGGGGCGGTAGCGGAAAGCGGCGTGGTCTTCAACGTCGTTGATCGGGGAATTTTGTGCCAAGGGGGGGAGAAGACCGTGGCCGTGGGGCGTCGCGGAGATGTCATGAGCATGGTAAAGGTCGGCACTGGCGGATTGACCTGGACTGGACGACGCATGTCATGTCCGTCGTTGGGGCCTCCCACCGTCCATGGAGCAACAATTCTGCTGGAGAAGGCAGCGTCGTCGTCGTCGTCACCAACGCTGCTGCTCGAGGAGGTAGCATCGTCGCTGCGCTCGGCCGCGACGGATCCCAACGACAGAAGTTGCGGGTCGATGTTTGCCATGTCGGGATCCGTGTCTTCGAAAGGGATTAACCCGGACTCGACGTCAGGGAGAGGGACGATGTTTGAGACAGATGGAATCGACGAATTGGGTTTGGCGCTCGGCGTCGCCGCCGCCAAAGTATCTCTGATCATCTCTAAGGTGCGGTCCACGTCAGGATTTGTCGCTGGCAACTGATGACGAGTCTTGGCGCGGCTACCACCGTCCCCAGCAAACGTCAAGCCTCCAGCTGCACCAGCAGCGGCACTTTCAGCGGTGGACTTTTTGCTCTTCTTGTGCGGCGGTTCACGCTGTTTTCCACCAGCCGCTGCGCCACGCTTGTTCTTCCGAGCCATAGTTGACTGCGAGCCAGCCTGACTTGCGCCTGTTGCGAACTGCGTGTCGCCGAAGAGGATGGGAGTCTCGCCATGACCGGAGTTATTCTTGACGATGTAAGCGGGGCCATCCGGCGTCACTATGAGTTGACGCATCCGTAGACCGGGTGCACGTTCTCCAAGTTCTAATGCAGTTTCTTCCGGTTCTAGCGAAGATGGTAGGGCTCGAGCCTTTTCGATCTCCGGACCTTCATGGTCAGGACGGTGAGCCAACGCTCGAACGAGAACAACAGAAAAGAGTACTCACTGGAGTTATTCCAGCACCATGTGGAAAATGAATTCACCCAGACTGGGTACAAGACCGGGTCGGCGTCGAATGTCATTGGGACCGGGCCGTTGCTCTTTCCAAAGTGCATTCTTCATTCGCGTACGACAGTTAGCGACAATTCAAACAGAAAAGAAAGAGCAAGATAAACTCACGTCATAACGTTTGGACGCCCTCCGTTGCGTGGTTCATTTCCGCCGACGGCGAGACTGATATTCATCCCCGACATAGTAGACAGGGCATCGCAAATAGGATGGAGGACGGACATCATACGATCAATCACCCTAACAAGACAGTGATCAGCGACGAATGAGGGTAGAAGAGAAAACACTTACTCTTGCGCCTCGGCCGGTGGTAATGCCACTGTCACCTTCTGAAAGAGGGCGTCGCGGGCCGCCTTCGCCGCTTTGATGTTGGCCGCCGCCTTGGCAGTGTACTCAGCTCGAACGTCCTCTGGCTGCTTGCCAAATTCGTCCGCCCAATATTTCGTGCGAAAACCATTCCTCTCATTAGCCGCCACCTTCGCCGTCTCCACTTTGCAGGCCTCCAACATTTCAGGCTGCGTCGCCGCCCACAGCTGAAACCCGTGAGATCCACGAACAGCTCCTCCGTCATCGCCGAGTGCACGCGCAAGGAGGACAGCGATCGGATCCTTGGCGTGGCCTTTTGCGCTGTTTTTGACGGTCGACACGCCTGTCTTCAACTGCATATCAGCTAGGCCTTTGAGCATATTTGCGACGCCCTGGAGGGATCTAGTTATTGACTTGTCTGACGATGTAGAATTGATGACATACGCTACGTGTAGCCAACACAATCATAGCGTAATAATCCTTCTCCTCGTCGCGGATAGTGTCCTGAGCGAATGAATACGCTGGCTCGCCTGGATCGGCTGCTCGGAGGAGATGGCGCCATTCGTAGCGTTGCAACAGGTCATTGGCGGCGGCATCGGCAATGTCCTTGCAACTGTTATTGTCGGCAGCTTTACGTGCAGCCGTGTAGCGGGCGAGAGCGTGTGACTTGAGACATTCGAGTGGTTCCCCTCGGAGCCAATTCTTCATATGTTGCTTGTTGGCATACACCTTCAAGTCCTGAAGAAAGGCGGTGGTGAGCTCGGGCGGCGTGTAGAGTTTGGAAGACCTAAAGATGACACGTTATTGTTTGGTTTTTCGTCATGTTCTAACAGAACTTACTCGGTGTCGGCCACTTTCTCGGTGTTAGTCACCATCCCTCCCTCTCCTCCCTCCGTCATCACTATGTCCTCGCTGACTTCCGCTGTAGGCGCTCCGGCGCTGCTCGATGTGTTGGCGGCCAGGCTGGTCATCAAAGGTGCGATTTTTGCTAGCTGCCATGTCACTTTGACTGACCTCTTATTATGTAGACCGACATGCTTCGTAGGGTGGTTACCTAACTTCGACGGCGTCTGCAGTGAGCGACGTTTACCAGGTGCGAGTCTCTTCTTCAACGGCGACTTGAAACGCAAACAGATAGACCGACTCCAGGTCTCTGTCACGTCTCGTTACCTAAAGGACGCCTTGCCGGGGACATAGAAAACGACGCCATCTCGTTCCCTTTGATTCCCACCCTTTCATTCTTTCCCTCTCTTCCCCACCATCTTCAACCTTTGCCACCGTCCCCCAACCATGACTCAGACCACCGCAGCTCACCACGACGATGAATGGACCAAGCCTGTTTCGGCCTCTGGCGTAAAGATCTCTGACGAGATCATTGGTTAGTCCCCTCCGCTGCTGCGTTCCCGCCTGTGTCTCAAACTCCTGCGTAGTTCTGGCGCGAAAGCTCCAGACCTTGAACCTGGACGCCCCCCAGTGTCGCTTCCTCTGGCACATTGGCCGCGTTATCATCTTCGCGCAAATGACTGGTCCTCCTGGATCGGCGTATGCTGCGGGATGGCCGAGGCCCGCCTCCGCCTCTGACGTCGGGGCCAGCGACGACGACGATGAAGACGACAACGGTGGCCTCATCGGCGCCGCGAGCACCTCAGCCCCCGCGGCCGCCCCGCCTGCTGCCGCCCCTGCCGCGTCCGCCGCCCCTGCCGCGTCCGCCGCCCCTGCCGCGTCCGCCGTCGCTCCTGTCCCTGGTCCCAGCACAGTTGCTGCCGCCGCGCCCGTTGTCAACTTGACGACTGTCCCTGTTGGCTTCGAATATGAGTGCCCGCTTGCTAACGCCCAGCCCCCGTATTATGCAATTACAAGGGGCAAAAAGATTGGTGTCTTTTGTGGCTGGTAAGCACCTCCCTCTTGTGAATCGCTGAGCATCATCCTTACTTCTTTCTGTTTGTCAGGGGCAGGACCAGTGCCTACGTTACTGGGGTTAGTGGCGCCGCGTATCATCGTGTGGGGTCTCTTCAAGCTGGCATCTCGGCCGTCGAGGCGGCCATCCAGGCCCAGAACGCTGGCATCATCAACTGAAGGTATGTCAGTGCATGCATTTTCGTTTGCGTGGGCCCTAATCAATTTCTTCAAGGCCAACCCAACCGTCGGCTCGGTCACTGATTAGCATCAAAGGCAACACCACGGTGTTGCGCTAATCTCTTGGATCATACCGCCTGCCTTTTCTATTTATGACCACCAGATTTAGTGTATGAAATGTACTGTAGAGGTTGAACGATGTATGCCTGCGAATGCGAATAACAATCAGTGGTCCCTTACCTTGCGTTGCTGTAAATTGAGAATTTATAATCGCTACGAGACAGTAAATAGAACAAAATGAGTCCTGAGCTGGTCCTGAGTAACACTGGGGTCAATTGTGCCTGAGGAGATGTTGGCGAGTGCTTGTTACATATTGTCATTTTGATTTGTTTCGAGTGTTCGTCAGTATCATCAGAGTGTTGTACAAATTTTGCGGAATACATCTCGGGCTGTACGGTCCTAAAAGATCAACCATCGCTCGTTGACTTGGGCGCGTAGCGTGATGAGACGGCGCTTGGCGTCGATGATGCGGTCCTACGGTTGTGTGCACAGTTGCGCAAGGGGACTATCTATCTCCCTTGCCTCCGTGCTTAAATTTGGGTGTTCCAACTATTTTGGTCAAAATGCGAGCCCCTACGTACCTCATCTTATGGCACTCTATCCGAAGTCTGTGCGGGCTATCTTCGCGTGAACGTTGTCCTTTCATCGTAAGAAAACTGCAATTATGGAATTTGCCAGCCAAGCCTTCTCGGGCAGTTTTCGGGTGTGCTTTCGGTCTAGCCCTTGGTCTTTCCTGTTACGACCTGGTCCCGCCGTGACATGGACTCGCTCATGAGAGACTACCCCTGTAGTCAACCCATAGCTTTCCTGCGAGCGTACCACGTACATCCTTCTATCGTGCTCAACTGGTCGTGCTGTACCAGTTGTAGGGTCCCTCGACAGTCGCACATCCATCTTGTCAGAGACCGAGATACCGTAGGAACCTAATCCCAAGGTACAAGGCTCGCCGCCGGACCTAGTCCCAGGTGTGGCGTCGAAGAGCCTTCTCTCGTCGGAGTCCACGACGTTGACGGAGGTATCGAAGGGAGACATGTGGGTGAGTCCTACCACGGAGAGCTCAGAGTGCCCAACGGAGTTGTATGGGGGAAAACTGGTTAAGGACGAAGTCTGAGTAGCTAGTACAGCGTTGTCTCTGTATTTATACTAATCCCATGCTTGCTCATCGTTCCTCTTCTCGAAGCTTCTACCACATACTCCCGATGCGTCGGGAGTGGTCCGACGCTGCGGATGACGGAGATCCCGACGTCCCGATGACCGCCCGTCAGATCGATGACCGCCCATTGGTCGGGAAGGCGGGTTTGGTCGGGTACCGACTCCCGCCTGACTCACGCGGCCTAAGTATATTCCCGAGGTATCCGACACCATGTGCGCTTGCTCCAAAGTGTAACCGGGATGGCGGGAAGCCCGACAAGGGCGGGACTTCAAGATCCCGGTTCTGTCGCCATAAGGGATCGAACTCTCAACCCCTTGGTATATTTCTCGGCATCTTCCGGTGTGGCGCTGGTTCGTGTAGCCGTAGTATCAGGACGCCTAAGTGTGACCAAAGTGGAGGACCTTGATCTATGGCGAGGCCACATCATGACAATATCCCCTTTTTAAGTTTCTCGTCCCGAGAAACGAAAGAGTGATCCTTTTTATGGGCTCCTACGGTCGCGTCGATGCTTTCTACAGGACTCCCCGAGTCTTGTTAGAGCCAAAGTGTAGTTGCGACAGAGGGCGTGATGGCTCGGAACCTGCTACGGGGGGCCGAGACGCGTTTTCCTCGATGAAGACGCGTTTGGAGAGAATTCTGAATAGACAGAAGTGTTTGTATCGTAAAGACGATTTTTTGTTGTCCGGGTCACGTGATCGATTTTGTGTGGCGTATATTTTCGATACTCGTCCTGAGATGTCCCCGAGAATGCGCCTCTGATCGTACAGAAATCGATTTTTTCATTGCCGCCGGCATCGGTCATGATTTCATCGTTCGAGCTCCCCGAGCTCTGAACAGTACCCGCGCCACGCGCTCGGTACCGTGGTCGTGCCTTCTCCGGGCAGTCAGGACTCCCTGCGAGTCCAAACCCCCATCTGAGTGCTCAAGCCCCCATATCTGCACCCTCAGATATCCATCTGAGGTACAGATCCCAGGGTCTCGCGGAATGATCTGCAGAATCATTCAAGTGAGTCTATTCTCTGGACCCAGGTGCGCTTCTTGAAAGCCTATTGCTGATATCCCAGAAGTCCCAGAGATTGGGTGCGGGAACGAGCGCTTGCGCGCGCAGTTATAATGGCGCCACCCTGGAGAAGGTCCCCAGAACCGTTCTCCTACGCCCCGCAACGATGCCCACCTCCCTGCTTGCTCTGATCACGCGTCGTTCGACAGCCGCGCCGTCTGACGCCGTCCTGGTTGTCAATCATCGCGGCTTTCGCATCAACGCGCGCCCTGCGCGAATCTCGGGCCTCGTTCTGGAGGAGTGGATACGATGTATCGTCGCCGTTGACGATGGGTTGACGAATAATAATTCGTTCGGACTAGAGCCCTTGTCGTCGTCGGAGTGGCTGGCCTTGGTAAGTTTGTTGGTCTATTCCGCGCCGGGACTGTTTGACTGGACGTCGGGGGTCGTGGGTGCGTTTTCCTTTTTAGTTTACTCTTCTGCGCGCCGCACTCGTTCTCGTGAAGGACGTCGAGTTCCTTCCTCCGCCGGCGTGGCGACGTCTTTCGCTCGTTCCGTCCCAGGGCAGTGAAACTTCCTGCGCGTTGGCCGTATGTGCCTGGGCACTCCTGTTGCCTCCTGGTGCGTCCATCTCTTTTTATTTCTTTTCTCGTTCGCCTGACGCAGTGGAATCAGTGGCCGAGGAACTCCCTCCTGCCGTCATCATTCGAGGGAATGTCGATTTCCACTTCCCACTTCGACATTTCTGGCGGTACGTGTCCCGTAGGGACATCGTGACGGCGTTCTGGGCGTCGACGGATGGGGAGGAAAGGGATCAGTGGGAGGAGAGGGCGAAGACGGAAGGTCTGTCCGAGGCGGGGATGGCGAGCGAGTGGGAGGAGGTGACCGAGGAGTGGTGGCTCGGGGTGATGGACTTCATTCGATAGGGTGTTGACGGATCCTTTCTTGGATTTTTTTTTTTATTTCCCGTGGTTCGTGTGGGGATGTATACCACCTTTGTTTTGTGATACCCCCAAATCTGATTTTTTGGCCGCGTCGTTTTGCTGTGTTCAACGCGTCGCGTGTGTTTTAACAAACACGTACTAGTGGCGACGGATGATGTTCCTGATTTGCGTCATGGTCGATCGTTCCCGGAGATATTCTGTCGTCTGACTTATCCTTTAGGATCAGGCGTCCGGATGATGCGAGTGCTCGTTTCGGCGGTGTTCCTGCGGGCATGCTGATGGGTGATGGATGCTCGCCCTTGTCGGAAGGTGGCGTAGCGTTTTATAGTGTGGAGCTTTTGCTATTTGGCGAAGGTGGTCGTTTGCTTCGATCGGTGGATCCGAATTTTCTGGCTCGAAATCTATTTTCTCGGTTTTTCCACTGCTAGTTTCCGTTTCATGTCAGGACTCTCCTCCACGAGGAGATCCATTGTGTCGTCTGGGTGTTTTTATTCCTGGTTCGTGCGGAAAGGTTCTCCGTTGTCGGAATAGAGTACGGGATGTTGAAAGAGGGTGAGTCCTTGATCCAAAGGTTGGGCGGGGTTCGTGGATCTCCCGATTTCCACTCCGTATAGGAGACGTAGGTGGTGCGGGGTGTTGCAAGTTTGTTCTGCGCTGTATAGGTGCACGGCCCAGGCGTCTAGGGTGAGGGAAGGGGGGTGGTAGAACACCGTGAGATCTAGGCGTGGCTTGGTATAGAATGTCGGGGTTCGTATACGTCGTAGTGGCCCTCGTAGATATCTTGCCTGAAGAAGGCATAATCCCGCTTTCGTGTGTCGAGATAGATGTTGGGGGGTTCTCCACAGAACTTCCATACATCGTGCCATGATGGGGATATGTCCGTTCACCAGAGACCGAAGAAGAACCCAGTCTTCCTCTAGTCCCAGCAACCTATAGACCACGTCTATGACCCATGCAGCTCTGCCCAGAAGGCTCCGGTATTGAGTAGGACCTGATCGTACTGTTGGTTTGAATTCCGCGATGTGGATGGTCAACTCCCTAAGGAGGGAGAGTACTCGATGTTCGGTTCTGCGAGCTCGTACAAGGGGGGGGGAGAGTGTCGGAGGCTGTGGTGATTGGAGGCGTTACCCCAACGCCGGGGGAGGGGGAAGGTTCCGATGCAGTGGTACGTGGGCAGTATGGAGACTTCGTCCTATTGTTACGACCTGGTCCCGCCGTGACATGGACTCGCTCATGAGAGACTACCCCTGTAGTCAACCCATAGCTTTCCTGCGAGCGTACCACGTACATCCTTCTATCGTGCTCAACTGGTCGTGCTGTACCAGTTGTAGGGTCCCTCGACAGTCGCACATCCATCTTGTCAGAGACCGAGATACCGTAGGAACCTAATCCCAAGGTACAAGGCTCGCCGCCGGACCTAGTCCCAGGTGTGGCGTCGAAGAGCCTTCTCTCGTCGGAGTCCACGACGTTGACGGAGGTATCGAAGGGAGACATGTGGGTGAGTCCTACCACGGAGAGCTCAGAGTGCCCAACGGAGTTGTATGGGGGAAAACTGGTTAAGGACGAAGTCTGAGTAGCTAGTACAGCGTTGTCTCTGTATTTATACTAATCCCATGCTTGCTCATCGTTCCTCTTCTCGAAGCTTCTACCACATACTCCCGATGCGTCGGGAGTGGTCCGACGCTGCGGATGACGGAGATCCCGACGTCCCGATGACCGCCCGTCAGATCGATGACCGCCCATTGGTCGGGAAGGCGGGTTTGGTCGGGTACCGACTCCCGCCTGACTCACGCGGCCTAAGTATATTCCCGAGGTATCCGACACCATGTGCGCTTGCTCCAAAGTGTAACCGGGATGGCGGGAAGCCCGACAAGGGCGGGACTTCAAGATCCCGGTTCTGTCGCCATAAGGGATCGAACTCTCAACCCCTTGGTATATTTCTCGGCATCTTCCGGTGTGGCGCTGGTTCGTGTAGCCGTAGTATCAGGACGCCTAAGTGTGACCAAAGTGGAGGACCTTGATCTATGGCGAGGCCACATCATGACATTTCCCGAGTCTCAATCTGGTCTTTCCCGACTCGGTGTTTCCCGATTTAGTTGCCGACCGTCCCTACAAAATATACGGCTCATAAACTCATTTACTTGTCCACCCAAACCAAGGCAAGTAGAGAGTTTGTGAAGCTCAGGGAACTGTAGCCTTGACGTCAAGAGGATCCAAACAGTTTCGCCGCTTCACTTGGGTTGCAACATCCATGTCGATAATCAACCAAGGGCCAAAGCTAGCAAGTGCTCCGGTGCGAGTACCTACTCCCTCCCAATTTTTGACGTTTTGGTCATTTTGAGCAATGTTCCAGCACGAGTGATTACAAGTATTCGGCTCGCCATCCGAGGTGCACCAGTGCCCGAATCAGTGAGTTGTTGCATGCGCATCGTAAGAAAACTGCTCTCATGGAAATTGCCGAGGGCATGATAATGGGCATAGCCACCCAAGACAGTTTGGTTTCATGCCGTCAACAGACTCCCAGCGGCGACAAGCTCAGGCTGCTGCCAGCACGAGATGGAGTGAAAGGTACGGCAAGGCAAAGCACTCTCACTTGGGCAACTTACTGACTCAATACAGGAACAAGGAAACTCACAAGCGCCGACTTCGCGACCGCGACCGCTATCGAAAGCGCAAGGCAGAGGCCGAACGATTTGAGCACAATCTAACGGCGTGAGTGGGCTACTGTCATGACTTGACTGCGCCACAGACGCCTAGCCGATCGAAGACGACGCCTGCGCGGGCGGGAGCCACGGTATCGCGCCCATCGTCGGGATCTATCCGACGGCCGTCCGACGGTAGCACATGGTGGCGGAGCTCGGCCGACGGGAGAGCGGGATCGGGCGGGATAGGGCGCGCTCCCGACCAATCACGGGCGGGATGGCGCGATGACTCGTGCGATGACTCGGGAATGAGTCAGAGGGGCGCACCCGCGCCCATCGGGCGTCGGGCGTCAGGAACTGTATAAAAGAGTCAGTAGTCAGTAGAGTAGTTCTTCAGAGAACCGTTGTCTTTCCCCCGGGATTCAATACACCACCTCTTACACCGCTCTCCAGTCGTTGCCTCGTGCGCCCTCGCTATAGACAAATAGGCCCGACGCTGACAATACGGTTCTCTCCCCTTTCGACGACCCAACGACTATGAGCACTGAAGACGCCCCCATGACCCCGGCCACCGAGCCCACCAACGAGCAGAGAGAGCTGCATAGCATGTTCAGTGGCATAGGGACGGCCCTCGACAATCTGAACCAGCGCATCACCACCATCGCGCAGGACGAAATCAACAGGAGCCACGAGGTGGCGAACCTCCACGCTCAGCTTCTTCAGCGTATCGTCGAGCTCAGCAGCGTCCAGCTGGCCGCGTCCCAAGCACAAGCGCAAGCCGCGCAACATCGCGCATCCAAGGCGCGCTTCGGGACCCCGGCCAAGTTTAGCGGGAAGTCGGACGGCATTGAGCCGTTCTTCTCCCAACTCCACATCCTCTTCGCCTCCGAACCTCGAGCCTACGAGACCGTGCGCAACAGAGTGTTCGCCGCGCTATCGTACATGACTGAGGGGCCCGCCGTTATCAAATGGGCCAGCACGCAGACCGCCCTCTACGAGAAAGGAGAGGAGCCATACCTGACTTATACGGACTTCAAGGACGCCTTGAAAAGAGCCTTCGGAGGGACCAACTCGAAGACAATCGCCCAGGAGGAAATCAAGAAATTGAAACAGAAGAAAGGACAGGACGCCCAGTCCTTCTTCATCGACTTCGAAGAGTACAAAGCCGACACAGGTTTCAACGACGATGCCCTCATCTCCCTTCTACGCCACCAGCTGGACTCCTCTCTGGTTGAACGCATCACCGAAATGGAGAATATCCCCGAGACCTACGATGCGTACAAGAAGTTCGCCACTCGATTCGACGCTAATCGAGGCACGGCCCCCACCCAGGGATACAAGAACCCTGCCCCCTTCGTTTCCAAAAACTTCCCGCGTCCTAGTACTACGACAGTAATCAACAATCCCCCAGTCACCGGAATCACCTACGGAGGAAAAGGCGAACCCATGAGCATTGACAGAACGCGAGGCGCGGCCTCGTTAAAATGCTACAACTGCGGGAAATCCGGGCACTTCGCGAGGAATTGCACGGAGAGACGCGAGTCCGTCAAGGGACTCGTAGAAGGTCTTAGCAACGAAGAACGAGAGGATCTCGCTCAGACGCTGCAGGAGCAGGGTTTTGGCGCGGGACTGGAGTGAAGAGCGAGTCTTCCAGTCCCCCTTCCTCGGGTCCATGGACCAATCGATTCAGTAGTCTACTTGTTGAAGCCAGTGACAGTAGTAACGAACAATCCGATCCCATGGACTTCGACGAACCAAAACCCTCGCGTGAAAGAAAGAACAAAATAGCCAAAAAGGGAAGTTCGCGGATCAAACCCATCAAACATGTCCGCGGGACCCTCCCTTTCATCTGGCACGAAATGCAGGTTAACCCCCGCCAAGCTCTCAAAGTACTCCGGAAATACGCTCGGACCGATAGGGAGTCCGAGGTCACCCAGGAGGCGGTCCAGGACATCTTGGGCCTGGACTCCCGCCACGCCCAAGCAGCTATCCAGGAATTCCGGCAACCTCGTCGTTGGATTCGATCTACACGCCCGGGGCGCTGTATGAAAATCCCCATCACCCTCAAATTCCTGAATAGTGGCAAGGCCCTCACTGTGGTCGCCCTCATCGACTCCGGAGCTACCGGAGCCTATGTCAATCGAGACTTTGCCGAAAACGAAGGAATGGACACCCAACGACTGCCACGCCCCATCGCTGTGTCCAACGTCGACGGAACCCCCAATAATAACGGGCCAATAGAGCAGATCGTGGATCTGCGGGTCGTAACCGACAACGAACACGAAGATGTTTTCACATTCGCAGTGACTAACACCGGCGACGTCGACATTATCCTGGGATACGAATGGCTGAAAAAGCATAATCCCGAGGTCGACTGGGTCAAGGGAACCCTGGCGTTCACGAGGTGTCCGCCAGAGTGTCAACGACGCCAGGCTCGCCGCGTATGGCGAGAAGAAGATGAAGAAGATCTCGAGGAGGGGGATCGAATTCTAGTCGTGAAGATGTGGGACGTCCCGCAGAATCGGTACGAGCAAAGAGAGCTCGACGCAGAACGAATCCGCGCTTTCGCCACTAAATCGACCCAGTTAGCGGGGGACCAAGCCAAAGCTAAGGGCGAGGCGCCCTTAGAAGAACTCGTTCCCCCGCAATATTTAGAGGAATTCCGACGGGTGTTCGAGAAAACCGAGTTCGATCGGTTGCCGGAGCGTAGGAAGTGGGACCACGCTATCGAACTTAAACCCGACGCAACGGAGTTCAAGGGGAAGATATACCCCCTCGCCCCCTCCGAACAAGTGGAACTCGACAAGTTCATCGAAGAGCACCTCCAGTCAGGGAGAATCCGCGTCTCCAAATCCCCCTACGCCTCTCCATTCTTCTTCGTCAAGAAGAAAGACGGGCGCCTCCGCCCCATCCAAGACTATCGCCAGCTCAATACCATGACGGTGAAGAACTCGTACCCCCTTCCCCTCCTCTCCGACGTCCTTCACAAACTACGAAACGCGAAGCTGTTTTCTAAACTGGACGTTCGGTGGGGATACAACAATGTCCGCATCGTCGAAGGCGACAAACATAAAGCCGCTTTCATCACCAACCGAGGACTCTTTGAGCCTCTAGTCATGTTCTTTGGACTAACGAATAGTCCGGCGACATTCCAGACCATGATGAACGACCTGTTCCACGATTTGATCTTGCGCGGCAAGGTGATCGTATACATGGACGACATCCTGGTGTTCACCGAGGGCATCGATGAACATCGACAGGTTATGAGGGAGGTCCTACGCATCCTTCAAGACAACAATCTCAGCGTACAAGGATCCAAATGCGATTTCGAGAAATCAGAAGTGGAGTACTTGGGACTGATTGTGGGGAACGGACAGTTCCGTATGGATCCCGTCAAAGTCGAGGGTGTTAGGGCGTGGCCCACACCCAGAACCGTCAAAGAGGTCCAATCCTTCCTCGGATTCGCCAACTTCTACCGGCGGTTCATCGAGGGGTTTGCACAGGTAGCAAAGCCCCTTCACTCCCTTTCGAAGAAGGATATCCCCTGGAGATGGGGAGACGCGGAGGAAGAAGCCTTCGCGGATCTGAAGGAACGAATCACTTCGGAACCCATCTTGCACTTCCCAACACAAACAGGTCGCTACCGCATCGAGGTGGACGCATCGGAATTCGCAACGGGCGGCGTCTTAAGCCAGGAACAAGACGGCAAGACGGTCCCCATCGCATTCATGTCCAAATCACTGAGCCCCGCGGAACAAAACTACGACATACACGACAAGGAAATGTTGGCCATCATGAGAGCCCTGGCGGACTGGAGGCATTACGTTCTCGGAGCACCGGAACCAACCCTCATCCTGACGGATCACAAGAACCTCGAAGTTTTCATGCAGGCCAAGAAGCTTAATCGCCGCCAGGCACGGTGGTCACTCGATCTGGCGGAATACAACTTCACGCTGGTTCACCGCCCGGGGGGCGCAGAACAAAAAGGCCGATCTCTTGTCGAGACGACAAGGACATGAGAGGGGGGCGGACGACAACCGCGACACCATATTACTCAAAAAGGAATATCTCAGCCGCATCTTCGCCACGCCGATCTCGATCGACGATTATAACCATATTCGGGCAATGGATGAAGTCACGATCGCCACCAAAGGGAACGACTTTATGGACCGAATAATCGCCGCGAAGGACGAGTGGGAGGAGAAAGTGAAGAAGATGATCGGGAAGACTGTAGAAGATAAGGGAGGATACCTTACCAAAGAAGGACTACTCTATGTCCCGGCCAACCGCACACTACGCCAACGAATCATGCGGCAACATCACGACACCGCAATAGCGGGCCACCCTGGACGATTCCGAACCACGGAGCTAGTGCTACGGAACTATTGGTGGCCCGGACTATACGCAGACGTGGCGCGCTATTGTAACGGATGCCTCGACTGTCAGAGGACCAAATCGTCCCGACAACTCAAAGTCGGACAACTGCAACCTAACGAGATCCCCTCGGCGCCCTGGCAGCATATCAGCGTCGACCTAATCGTCGAACTCCCCGAGTCCCTCGGATACGACTCCATCATGGTAGTGGTCGACCGATTTACGAAGATGGCAAGGTTCATGCCCACCACCACTCACATTACGGGAGAAGGAGCAGCGAGGCTGTTCCAGGATCACGTCTGGAAGGACTTCGGATTCCCGATAAGTGTCATCAGTGATCGAGGAGGCCAATTCGTGGGCCAGTTCACCACGGCACTATACCAAGGACTTGGCGTCAAACAGCGAGCATCCACCGCGTACCATCCACAGACGGACGGACAGACGGAACGTATCAATCAGGAACTGGAACAGTACCTCCGCGTCTTCACCAATCACCAACAAAACGACTGGGCATCCTGGCTGTCCCAAGCGGAATTCTCTTATAACGACAAGGCCAGCTCGTCTACGAAGAAATCCCCCTTCCAACTGATGTATGGCATCAACCCGCTTCGAGGCACGGAACCCCGCACCGCCACTCGGAACGAGAGTGCGGACGAGTTCGTCACTCGCCTGGACAGGGCTAGGGAGGAAGCTCGCGCCGCCCTGACGGCCGCCGCCGCCACTATGAAGAGGTTTTACGACGAGAAACGACGACCGGATCCGGACTACAAAGTCGGGGACAAAGTACTTCTCGAGACCACCAATCTCAAGATCGATCGTCCCTCTATGAAACTCGCCGATAAACGATACGGGCCTTTCAAAGTCCTGAAGAAGATCGGTAAGGCATCGTATCGCATTCAGCTCCCTGCCTCGTTCAAGATACACAATGTCTTCAACACGGTTTACCTCCGACCCTACATCGAAGGACTTCCTCACCAGACCTATACGCGACCCGATCCCGTCATCGTGGATGACGAGGAACAATGGGAGGTCGAGAAAATCGTGGGACACAAGAAGTTCCGTGGGCGGACCCAATACCTCCTCAAATGGAAAGGATACCCCCTAGAGGAGAACGCTTGGACGTACGAAGCGGATATTCAAGCACCGGCCCTTCTCCGGGCTTACAAGAAGAGCGAAGGGATCGTAGCCGACGTTCTACCAGCAGGAAGTCAGTCCCGATCGCAGCGTCGCGCTAAGATTCGCGCCATGGGGACATGCGCCTTGAAGAGGGGATATTGTCATGACTTGACTGCGCCACAGACGCCTAGCCGATCGAAGACGACGCCTGCGCGGGCGGGAGCCACGGTATCGCGCCCATCGTCGGGATCTATCCGACGGCCGTCCGACGGTAGCACATGGTGGCGGAGCTTGGCCTACGGGAGAGCGGGATCGGGCGGGATAGGGCGCGCTCCCGACCAATCACGGGCGGGATGGCGCGATGACTCGTGCGATGACTCGGGAATGAGTCAGAGGGGCGCACCCGCGCCCATCGGGCGTCGGGCGTCGGGAACTGTATAAAAGAGTCAGTAGTCAGTAGAGTAGTTCTTCAGAGAACCGTTGTCTTTCCCCCGGGATTCAATACACCACCTCTTACACCGCTCTCCAGTCGTTGCCTCGTGCGCCCTCGCTATAGACGAATAGGCCCGACGCTGACAGCTACCAGCGTCTCTGGCACCGTGCTCAACTTCCTCAGCATGTCTGATACAGCCGTCATGGACGAGCGTAATCGGGAATTTTACTACGCCCGCATCCACCGAGCACATCTCGACCTGCAACGCCTCATCAAAACGCGAACCCTCACTCAGCATGCCGAATTCCGAGCCAAGAGGACTTTGGGATCGAAGGACCCGTACAAGGTTATCTCAGCAGAGCACTCTGCTTTGTCCTTGCTGAACGACAACGCAAGCGACATGCTCAACAAGCTCGAGGACGGATACACTGAATCCGCGGAGTGCCTTGGCCGTTCCTCTCTACGACAAAATTCACGAGGCATACCTTATGTCGGATAGTATTCTGTATGCTCTCAACATCAGCCGGGATCGACTGAGGGAGGATTATCGCGCGGGCCTACTATATCACCAAAGCGAATAAAAGCGAGTTCCTGTTCTTTTCTTATGTGACCAGTCACCCTGGCTTCTAACGTCTCCCCGATTGGGACCCAATCTTGCACGATCTCGAACTGACAGTCCTATAAAGCAGTCCGTGTAGGGTTCTTTTTTCCCTACGTCTGTCTCCTTTCTGCCCTCACCTCCCCAGTACTCGACGCCATCCTACGACTACGATGCCAGCAGTGGCCCGCAAAGCAAAAGCCGTGGTATGTCACCTTTTCCATTCTGAGTCTATTCTAACACACATCAGACGATAGCCGTCCCCGCGCCATTCGACGTGGCGGACTTCACGCCGTTCCTCCACGCTCGCGCCGCGCGCGACGGTATGTTCCTCCTAGCCGTCGAACTTCGAGTACGCCACAAGCTTCTACCGAAAGCTGCACATGTCGCGCTGGTTGAACGCCTGTCCCTCTACTGGTGCGACATGCTGTATGGCGACAGCCTGCAGAACAATGAGGGTACCCGATATGCGTGGGCCCGGGATCGCAAGGTATGTGCTCCCTCTCCATCCAGCCCACCGTCATTGCAACTGAACATGTCGTAGGTCTTGTTCAATCTCATGCGATGGAAAGCGTGGTGTGGGTTTCCC
The DNA here is from genome assembly GCA_019915135.1 of Strobilurus pachycystidiatus. Taxonomy (NCBI): domain Eukaryota; kingdom Fungi; phylum Basidiomycota; class Agaricomycetes; order Agaricales; family Physalacriaceae; genus Strobilurus; species Strobilurus pachycystidiatus. The sequence goes on along the minus strand of JAHLMK010000020.1, from coordinate 712,211 downwards.
CAGCGTGAACGCCTCAAAGCAGAGGTAGATCAGTGGGTAGACACGCGCGTCGACTGGACGTCCGGAGAATTCGTGGACCACGACTTGGACGGCCCTACTCTTGCAGCCCTCCAGGAAATGCTCGGCGACGATCCTGCTGCCGGAGCGGCTGACGCTACTTCTGTCAGTGGGAACAACGGGTCGCCCGAGCCAGTCACTCCTCGTGCTGGCCCTCGTGTGATTTCGCTCATCTCGCCCACGAAGACTGCGAACAGGTACGTCGTCTTGCATAGTCGTATTTTCGGCCAATCTCTGAGATTCTGCACCGTCCGTCGATAGCATGGAGAGTGAGAATGAGATCCGGGAAGTAGCTGGAGCCCTCAAGGGTTCTTGCGCTGTTTCATGGTTTGTCTTTCTTTCCTCCATCCATTTATCCTGAACTCAATCCATCACTTCAGGGATACGGACTCTGACGATGAGATGGGAGGGCTCGCTGACGACGATGGCTATTGTTCGGATTGCTGCGTCGAAGACTGCCAGTGTCTCAGCACCGAGAAACGCATGTGAGTGTGAGCTTCGTTTACACGGGCAAATTTCTCTGACGATCCATCTCCAAACTCACCTAGCTGCACTCCCTTTATGACCGGCCCAGCCTCGCCCTCGGTGAACGCCAACCTCGGAAACGTTGTCGACTTCATCAAGGGAGAGCGCCAATCCCCTGAGCTCACCCTCGAAACCCTGAACAAGTAAGTTCGTCCCCCGACCATCGGGCAGAACAAGGAGCTAATGATCATCTACTCAGCAGTAGGTCCTCCTACGACCCTACGTGCCACATGGGCTGTCACCCGTGCCCCCATTCGTTCAGAGTTGTTGTGCCGACATTCCAGGTGGTCTCCCGTGCCTCCGGAAGCGGGACGGCGGCGAAACCGTCAACCTCAACCGGCTGAAGCGTTGAAGGCCCCGCGCTGCGCAGTCCTTTCAGAGAACGCCACGTTCATTTAGTTTGGTATCTTTTGCTTTCTGATCTCACTTGACCTGGACTTTTTCCACGCGACGTTTGATGTGACCTCGTTTTTACTCCTCCCTCTATGATAGCTCATTCACATCCCTGTTTAATTCCTTTCATTCCCTCGTATCATCTTGGTACCCATTCATTTCTCTGCGCCGTGGCGTTATCACTTAGTTATGTATCTTCTGTTTTCTATGATTGTACCCGGTTGAAACATCTTGACAATGATAAATGCAGTGTGCCCGTGATCCGTGAGTCAGCGTGATAACAGTTGAGCCTAGACTTGCGGCCCTTCTCTCTTCCCCTATTCAATTTTTCCCACATCTTTCCCATTCAAACCCACACCTTGTCCGTCCTCCAACCAAGTCGCCGTCTGTCCAAACAATACGTCTCAAGAGTTTCTCTTTGCAGCACGATCCACAGCCTTCTTTTATTGAACGCAACCCACCAGTCTCGCCAGCATCCGAACACGCCCAGAAAACGCCAAGAATACGGCCGTCTCATACTGCGACATCCTCAAGCAAGCGAGAGCATTGTGCGACAAGAAACAAATGACTTTCTGAACAACTACTACAGATACAGTGGGTATCTGTACCTTTCGTGCGTAAAGTCTAACATAACCCACATCTCGAAGTCATCAAGAACCTCAATCAGCGGCGTCGTGGACCGAGAGAACTCCAGCCCGAGACGCGCCCGAACCTTCTTCTCCTTCCTGCGGCTACCAACGGCGGTCCGAACCAAGTCGGCTAACGCCAATGTGACTTCCTGCCAATTGGTTCAATACATACTTCGGCAAACAACCAGAGAACCGACCTTGCAGCGCGCCTCGCGACGCTCGCGCTCCTCGGGGTACAGCAAGAACCAGATCTCGAACAAGCCGAGCAAGTATTCGTCGCGGTCACAGCCAGGCGCCCCGGCCACAACGCGCGTCAAACCGTCCACCTCTTCGAGGAGCATATTGTATTGCCCGCGGTGAAATTTGAACTCGCTGGTCTCATGGTGAGCAGGGAGCAGTCCGTCGAGACCAGCATATTACTCACGTTCTAACCCAGGCAGGGGCTTGCAACGGGCCTACAACATGGAGGGACTGCGAAGCCCAGGCCAACTCGGTGCCTTCACCTTGCGTAGCGTTCGCGATGTACTGAGAGATGATGGGCGGCATGGTGTTTGGGAGGGAGATCGAGAACCAAGATACGGTTTATAAGGAGAATAAGACTCATACGTCAAAGGTGGGTGTTCGCGGTCACCCGTTTGGGTTGTGTGACTTGACGTGCCGCATTCGCAGAGGCAGAACCGCCACTCTCGCAAATATCTTATTCTCGCGCCTTCCCCTCCCTCCGCTGACCACGATCCTTCCATCTGACTCGTCATGAAGACTCAAGGTCTGAGAGTGCATCGACATCACGACAAGTCCTCCGACATTTCGGTTGGCTCCTACTATCGTGGTAACCAAGGTCGGCTCTGTCAGCGGGGCAGCGCGCCAATACAAGTCTCCCAAGCCCACACAAATCGCCATACTCCAGCCGTAGATGTTGGAGACTCATTCGGAATGGACGTTGACGACTTCCCGATTCTGGACTCGACAGTCTCCGCCGAGAATATGCCCTTTCCGGTCGTCCATCAAGTCTTTGAGATGGTTTGTTTGGGTAGAGAGCGTCGCCTTCATAAGAATGCTGCCAAAGCTTCGTCGAAGAAGGTATGTCGTTGACTCCCAACAATTACAGAGTGCGATTGACACCCCTGGTAGCTGCGTGAGCTGCACCGCTGGCGTGGGATTGGTGGCGGTCCAGATTACCGTCCCGAGTACCTGAACGAGTTGACACGGGGCAAAGGCCGCGGCGGTTATCGACATCCTTGCTGCCAATGCACTATAGATTTCCCTCTTGCTCCTGGCGAAACCGTCATCTCCCGCCCAGCTGTTTTCCGCTGCAAAGAATGTCATGCCACTCGCCTCGAATGTCGTTCGTGCATCGTGCGTCGTCATCTGTCGTTGCCGTGCCATGTGGTGCAGGTGCGATTATTCATTTCGGTCTCATCGCACCCGGTAACTAATTGTCTACAGGAGTGGAAGGGCGGGACCTTTGAGCGAACGCCTCTTCGCGCTCTTGGTCTACGGTGCAACTTGGCCATGAAGATACCGACCAATGTCCTGTGCCCATCCCTGCCCACGAACAATTTGTGATCATCCACGACAACGCACTTCATGAAGCCACGGTTGATTTTTGCGGCTGCGTCGAACAACAACCTCCACGCATACAACTCCTCCGTGCCGGGATGTTTCCCGCTACTGTGACGCGGCCGCGCACAGCAGTGACGTTCAAATCTCTCGAGCAATTCGATGCTCTAACTCTGGCTGGCAAGCTTTTGGCCTACGATTACTATAAGCACCTGGTGTATAGAACGGATGCCGCGGGATTGTGCGTGCCTAAGGTATGCATGTTAGCTTGCTCTTCTGACGACGAATGTATTGATGAAATTGACAGGATCGATATAAACCTTTCCTGCGAGTCGTTCGGCAATACCGCCATCTCACGCTGATGATGCGAGGTGGGAAGGGCTGCGAAGATGATGGTTATAGCAACGTCGGCATTGGCGAACTGGCTCTCAAGTGTCCTGCCTGTCCGCGCCCTGAAATCAACCTTCTGAAGAGTTGGCGTGACGTCCCACCCGACAAGGAGTAAGCTTGTGTTTCTCTTTATCTTCGGAGCGGGTCTTGACAAATCCACAGGTACCTGTACCAGCAGATCCAGGCCTCGGACGCCAACTTTCGTCTTCAAAGCCTTTTTCGCTCGACCAAAGAAGCCGACCCTGGCTTGCACACGGGCCAAGCCTATTTTGTCGAGGAGAAGGGATACAAGGAACATTACGCGAAATTTGCGACACAGACAGATGTAAGTTCTTCTCCTTCATCATATATTTAGCCTACCGCGGCTTACGCGTTCCTTGCGTATAGATCTCCACATGCAGTGGCTTCAAAACCCTGGCGCATGCCGAGTCGAAGAACTCCACCGGCCTACGTGCAACTGGTGTCGTGATGACCGCCTGCGCTCGTCACGAGATGGTTCCCGGGCAGGGAGTCGGCGACCTGCAGAAGGGAGAGCGGTTCGTCGCGTCATTGCATCTCATTTTTATTGCTCTAACTCTGGTATGGAAGATACTGCAATACCAACTACATTGTCGCCTCCGGTCTCTATCCCGTCAAAGTCAAGAAGGTCTTCCTCTCCTACGATGTTGCGTGCCAGTGGTTCGTCAAGATGGCAGAGCGATTCAAAGAGCTTCCCGAGAGGCTCTGGATTCCTACCAATACAAAGATTGACGCAGGCGTGCCCAAGCTCCACTGCAAGGCGCACAAGATCATGTGTCAGTTACTCTTCTCGCTTGCTCTAATTATCGGCATGGGCAGGACAGACGGCACCAGTGGCTGTGGGTATGAGGCTCATGGCCTAGCAATTGATGGGGTCCCATTCAGCCTCCAAACACATCAACTGCTAGGGCCGGGCAATTGCTAGGGCACGAGCGCTCATGCTCAGGGTCTTCGTCGCGCCAGTGAGCCAGGTTATGTAAGGCCGTGCGCGCCATTCCGCCCACCCTCCTGCCTAATGCGGAATGGGTCTGTACTGATCTTCAGAGTGCCCTCAGGGCCTTCCCAATCCGGCGCCTACTCGACTCCCAAGCATAGACCCTGACCCAAAGCACGGACTAGACCTACCGTAATGGGAAATAGATCTAATCGTTACTCGTCACCTGTTACTTGTGTACGCAGTGTGGCGCACAAGAAATCCATTGCGGACAGGACACATCAATTGAAACATATCTATTCATTGTCTTTCCGCCGTACACGCTTGCCAATCGACCCACCCTGCGCCCAGCGGCGTGCAAAAGATGCACAAAGGTTGTCGTAAACCCGGGCCTGCCGTCGCGCATACGCCTCGCGGCCCCTCTGCTGCAAGTAACCTCCAAATGACACCTCCCCTCGACGCCGCCATTCCGCTGCCTCAAATCTCAAAGAAGCCAAAGTGAACTCCTTCTCGGCCTCCCCCAGCAAAACCTCCTCTCGCCACCGCTCCTTCCGAGCATACGCCTTCCACCACTCGACACGCACGGCTACCAAAGAAAATCAGCCCTGCACCAAATCCATGCAAAAAAAACCGCACATTCTCGAAGATACTCGTCTGACTCATCAGGCGCTCCCTGAGCCGTCCAGATCCAGGACAGGGTTCGACGACTGGCGCCGTTCATCTCGTTCCCTTCTGCGTTGTCGGCTGTCTGTCTGGCCGCAATGACAGCCTCGTCCGTAGCATCCTCCTCCTCGCTGTCCTGAAACAAGTCCGCCCCCGCCATCATGTTCTGAGTCTGTCGGCCAGCTAACTTTGCCAGGCGGCGGCTGGCCTTTGCATCGTGATCTTGGACGTACCGCAATGTTACGTCCTCCTTGTTCAACAATCTATACTCCCCACACCCTATCTCGCCTACCAAACCTACCAAAGCGGCCCACCCCCGACGGTATACGCGAGCTATAGCGTCCACGCTATCACTGACACCATTGATGACGGTTCGTGCGCGTCCAGAGCGTCGTTGGCCACGTAGGTAAGCGTTCCGGAACATGATCAGGTGACGTTTAGTGTGGAGGCGCAGACGAAGCGCATTGAGTGAAGAAGAGCATTGCGCGCGACGAAGCTTTTCCTCCGCCTCAAAAATACCCTTGCGGCCCATGTGGCGTAATGCTGAGGGCAATTCGGAAGGCATCCACAGTTTAACCGACTCAGCAGGTGTCGGAACAGAGCCCCTCGAAGCCACCTCCTCGTCGTTGTCCACGAGACCGGCGACTCCGGGCATATACGTATCCTGGAGGGAACGGAACCGTCGCATGATCTTGAAGAAACTCTCGCGCCGTTCCTGTAGCTTGTCGTCCCCATCCTTCCCAGCGGGCTTGTTTCGAGAACGCAGGAGGTCCTTGATCCGACCCCTAGCAAATGGTCAGTTCATGTACACGTGGAGCACGCAAATCACTGACTGCATATCCTCCAATCGTAGACCGAGGGTTAGGAACATGGCTTGACTTCCCTTCCGCTGGCTTCGTTGAGCGGATTCCGTGACCAAGATGTCATGGGCTGCCTTCTCCTCGAGCTCGAGCTGCTTGCGCACGTCAGCAATCTTGACAATATCTGTTGGCCAGTGACTGTTAGTTCAGACGACTAAAAGCTCCAAACGCACTACGCACCCTGCTTAACGCCCAAAACGTATGGGTTTTTGACGTTTGGGTCGCCGTTCTTCCTGGGGTGATCCTCCGCGGCATGCCACCTCTTGATCTCGTTCTCCCATTCAGTCATTAGCTCCTCGTCAAGCGAATCAGAAACCTCCGAAAAATTCCTCATCTGGATCGCTCGCTCCTCAATGGCGACCTCCAAGCGACGAGAGATGAGAGAACCTAGCATTTTGCGCATCAGAACCCATCATTATACCGGTAGTGCGCGCACGACTCACAGAGGCCGATGTTCTTCTGGAAATTATGATCGTCGACTGCATCCTCGATTGCCTCGTGGCGGCCGTCGGCGTGCATCTCCTTCGTTGAAGTCGCCAATCCGTTCAGCTTGGCCCAAACTCGCTCTACACCCTCACCGTCCGTCATCGCCGCACCCATCTTCCACCTCAGTGAGTTGCACATGGTGCAATCCTCCTCGTGAACAGCACCGTGCCACACCGGCAATGCGACCCTCACCTTGGGTCCATCAACCCCAGGGTCCGCCTGCAGCATCGAAGGCATCGCCTCGCGCCGCTCGAGGAGGTGGACTTTCCATTGGCATCCTATGTCGTATGATACGAGGATTGTGTCGACCTGCTCTCCTAAAATCGCTCCCCAAAAGATGAAGTCCATGTTGGCGTATCTGAGAATGTTCGTATGTTAGTCAAGCTTGTGTTTTACAACCTGCGCAACATACCTTTCACCCTTCAGCAAATCTCCCAACCCGAGGGGACGAATCAGCTCATGTCGAGTACATATACAGCCGCCGATGCCTGTGCACCGCAAACCCGAGGCACGGCGCGTCTCTTTCTGCATCAGCGCCGCGAAGGCGATACAAGTTGAAACCTAGGATAAAACATGTTAGCACGACTCCACACAAATATTGGACCAACTCACGTCTTCCTCTTTGACATACTTCTTGAGATGGTCCAAATACTCGTCCGTTGGAACCATGGAACCCAGACCATCGCCCAAAATCGGATACGCTTTATTTTTGCTCTTTTTTCGCAGCTTGCTCTCCATCCGAAAATTAGCATCGAGCCCCAAAAAGAGTTGAAATTTAAATCTGGTCAAGTGTCGTGACTCGTTAGCCCTCTGACGAGCGTTGGAACCAATCTGGAAGCTCACTTCAAATTCTCTGCGACTTTTTCCCATCCCTCAGGAAGGTTCACCTTCGCCCGCGGACAAGCCCAACATCTCACGGCCGCGGCACCCAAAGGAGCGCTGCTGATCCTCTCCCGATGACCCAACCCGAGTCTCCGCATGCGTTTGAGGAACGACCATTGACGGGACATCGTTTGGAACGCCTTGTACCTGTCCGGGACGTAATGCTGCCCAAGTGGGTCCGTCAGACACTCCAAAGTCGTCACAAAGTCTCGAGCATTGACCTGGGCTGTGACGTTCAAGCGGCGGAAAGGTTCAAGCACTCGAAGGTGGCATACGTCTGCGGTTGAATGGTGGTCGCGGGATACCAACCGTTGCCCAACGGTTCCCTCCATCCGTCCATGTTGTCGGCGTGGCGATCACAGCCGCATGACGTGATAGAGACTCGATGCACACCGTTATCGTGCAGTACTGTGGCGATGCGAACAGGCTTTGGGACCGCGCAGATACCACCGCCATGACCGAGTTGGTACCGCAGGCCCAAATCGATGAGCCAGGCGGGCTCGAACGAATCGGAATGCCAGACCTATAAGTGAAAAGTCAATCATAGCTGGGGATGACTAGGTACTAGCTTACGCGAAGAACGTGCAACGGTGAGCGCGCATGCCTCCGCCGGCAACAGTCTTCACACTCCAAGAAACGCCCACATGTATGGCAGCGATAGAGGGCGGGAACTGCCTCGGCGCGAGCCTCCGGGGAAAGTTGCGCTATGGCGAGTTCGGGTAACCACTTCTTGGCGCATGTTGCACACGCAGCGTCGTCCTCAAGGATCTCGCCGACGAAAGTTTCCGCCATGAATTCGTCCTGCAAGGGCAACCAAACCGACATAGTGTCGTCCTGTTTAAGATATATCAGAGAGTGCGCGTCCGCATGTAATGGCGGCACGTACTGACGTTTTATAACGCTTGGCCGGGCCCTTATCGCCTTCTGGGCCAGTTCGGGTGGATGTACGAGGAAGTCCGGAAGTTGGTGGGAGATCCTGCCCGCCAAGAGGTTGTGGGGGTGAACTGGGCGTGAAGTTTGATGCTGGCGAAGTAGGAGGGTCGTAATCCTCCCAGTCATTGGGGTGAGAGTCGGGTGGGACGGTATCATCGAGCGAGTCTTGCAACGGCTGCCAGTGGCCGCCTCCACTCCCGCTACCGCTGCCTGACGCGATCGGGCCGTGCACGCCGCCGCTCTGGCCCTGTCCCGCCCGCCGCACACGCTTCTGAGGAGAGCGCAAACCCCGCTCTCCATGGACGCGCTTCCCGTCCTTCGAAAACGTATAGTCGAGCACGGGTGACGGGCACTCGCCAAGGCATTGAAGTCCTGCGACGGACGGGCAGGGTGTAGCCATTGAGAAGATAATTCTGGTCTTCCCATTGTTCCCGTTGTTCGCGTTCGTAAGCGCTGGCCCGGCGTCTTGTGTCCCTAGTAGTCATGGCCGAAGCTCAGCGATGGGGATGCACAGCCACCTACTCAGTACGCGTGGGGGTTTGTAATCCAGCGGCTGATGCGGGCCGCTTCAACCGGAAGATTACACTTGCATCTTAAAGTCTTGAGCGATACATGTTGACCCGGTCTCTCTTCAACGCAAGTACCGTTCATGTGCTAGTCGCAGCGGTAACAATTTCTATGTGAATTTTCCTTTTCATGAGACGACAAACTCAAACTGATGATTTAACAGAACAGTGATATTGTACTAGAAGTTACGGGTCAGTATATAATCGCCCTCGTAATCCAGCACCGTTTCCTCTTCCTCGTTCAGAAGGTCAGGCAGCCCTTCGTCCCTTCCGTCTGGCGTGTCCGGGTTGAAGTAGGAGATGCGCCAAGGACGCGCGTAGCTAAACAATGCGCCTTTCAACTTGATCCATTCTGCCCAGGTGCAATCAACGGCACACGCCAACTGATCGATTTGCTTCGGCTTGTGCACCTCGAGCGCAAGCGTGATGATATCTTCTTCGGTGTACACGCCCATCCGAAGGAAGCGTGGCGACAGGTGGACCAGCTCCAGGCGTTGCAGGAAGCGGACGACGGCCTGATGAAGAAACTTCTGGTCCACCGGAACGACACAATCCTCTGGAATCGGATAGTCACCCGTGGCGGACCTGGCCATGCGAGGGTTCGGATTTTCTTCCGACTCTAGACGGTGATCAGCCTGACTCTCGAATAAACGCCTTCTGGACGTACCCTCATCGTCTGCACCTTCTCCCAGCACGTAATTGGTACGCAGGGGGCGCGCCGCTCGCAACCTACGTTGGACACGTCTGTTGAATCATGTTAGAATGAGGCCTCAGCCGACGGTCAGGATTCATACCGGATACAGCCAAGGGTGGTGTACAGACTCTCGGCCGTCAGCCGGCTAAGCTTGGCGTGAGCGCGACCTTTGATCTCTTCGTCGGGGTATTTGAGTGCTTGCGCGAGGGTGAGGTTGTCGATGCCCGCGCGATTCACCACGACGGACATCCGAACTGAGAGATCGGCATCAGGCAGGATGGGAGGCGGGAGATTGGGTCCTTTGTCCATGCGCAATTTTTTGTGAACCGGACGATCGTCATCAACCTCATAGTCCTCCATATCCTCGTCGTCGTCGTCGTCGTGGTGGGGGCTGAGTCGGCGGCGCGAGCGAATGAATTCCCCAATACTAGGGGAGCTGCGTCCACTCAACGACATTGGCGATGTGAAAAGGTGCGAAGAAGGGTAGAACGAAAGGGCTTTTGATGGCGCTCCCTTATCAAGGTCGACAGGCGGCCATAAGGTAACGCCTCAATTGCAATTTGTCGGGGCGCAGAGAGTGCGATCGATCGTACCGTTCCTTTCGCCTCATTCCTTTGCCATTGCCCAGTCTTTATCTTTCGTGGACGTTACTCGCATTTCTCGCAATGGCAGCCGCAACGGTAGCTGCCCCAACGCACTGCGATGCTCATCAGAGTATGTATGAGTCTTTTAGCCACCTTCGCCAAGGCGCACGCTGACTTGGTCCCACTCCTCAGGATTCCTGGCCTATCAGGTGTCTCTCGAACGACACAAGCGCATTACAAGAGCCGCAATTCAAAATCTCTCCATCCCGCGCCATGTACAGACCCGATGGGCGAGGAGACAAGCCGGTAAAATCAATATTTATAACATCGTTACAGCGTCGCTAATTTCGTTGTAGTCTTGAGGCGTTATTGGGCCTCTTGGTTTGCCAAAGCAACGGTCACATACGAGACCGTCTGTCAGGAGTACCGCAATGTCTGTCCCCTGTGTGGAAGATATCGCGACGCCGCTGGAATATATCGCAAGATCGCTATCCAGCGTAACGAGACGGATGGCGAAGGGGTGGAGAGAGTGTGGTCGACTCTGTATTTAGAGCCTACTGCCGGAAGCAGTGCCTAAAGTCTCGCATCGTGCAGCGTCTCGTGTGTATTATGATTACCAGTCCTTACTTACGCCCTTGGCGTATGCACCATGATCTACGAATGATATTTGAATTTCCTATTCAAGTCCCGCCAACCACTTATCGTCGAGCAGGATGACCGCGATCTTGCTCGACTGAAGTCTTTCTCCAATCCTGACAGCCATGGTCGCACCAACCAGCCCAAAGCACTCCGCCCCTCGAGAGGCCAGCGTTGAAGATCAAATGTGACACTTTTACATCTGCACAGCCCGCGATACTGACATGCCAAACCCTAGTATCGTTGAGCGAGCCTTGCGCGAACGACGCCCAATCTACATCATGACCGGGTGCGGGCTCCTGCGACCACGCTCTCTTCGACTCGCCGTGCGTGACCGCTACGCCGAGAACGCCGAGGGATACGTTCCTTTGCATTTCCAGATGGACGAGCACCTGGGGGACTACCTCAAAGAAGGGGGCGGGTTTTCGTTCATTGAATGCCTGGAGTCGTCGGGAGTATTGACATGGGAGGATGTAGTCAATTTGAGGAAATTGTTGGGGGACAGGAATTCCGTCTTGCACTTGCGAGAGGCATGGGGCTAAAGCTTGACGAGGTTTCTTGGTACCGATTGTTGAGGTTGCTTGGTTGGCCAGAGTAGTCCAGCAATACCATCTGTTGTTCCATAATCCAATGAAGTTTCTGAAGTTCCCTTCTTGATATGCGAATTATAGGTGTGCGTAATGGACGTGCGAGTATCATGTACCAGTGACACTGACCAGTTGCAGGCTGAATCGGGCAAGTCGGTGTTCGCATTGCCCTTTTGAGCAAGTCCGCCCATTGGTCGGCAGTGTGCAGCGGGAGAACGGGGCAATGTACACCCATACCACCCGCAAAGAAAGTACTAGTTTTTTGAGGGCGCAGAGGATGGACGCTACATGTTATAAGTGTCCAATAAATGTCCAATAAGTGTCCAAAGCCATAGTCGATCCGATTCATGTTTACGGTTAGGGATCCACTTCTCTTTCTCTCTCCCGCCGACTACACCGACCTTGCGTGTACAAACCTTCCTAACTCTGAAGACACGTCTTCGGAACATGGGACGACACAAAAAATATGACAGTCCTGAGGAGAGAAAAGCGGCGAGAAGGGTGCAGCGTATGGATTCGTATTATCGGTCTGTTCATTACAACTTTCGACACTCGAATTGTATCTGACACTATACAGGAACCGGGTCGGCATCTTGGGGCGACAAAATGAAAGAAACGCCGCGAGACGTCAGGGCAAGTCTCCCTCATCCAAAGTCAACAGTGACGGGTGAGCCGACTGGCGTATTACGGACGGTTGCACCCACTGACACGCTCCATAGAGTGAATCATGGGGTTGACGCGACCGAACTTCTACTCGCGCAGGTCCGTGAGCAAAAACGGCGATTGGATCTATTCATAGAGACCACCCCGAGGCTATATATGCGCGGTCTAACCATGTCCGCATTGGAGGATCGAGGGGATGGTTCGCCAGATGCAGCCGAGGCAATTGAAGAAGCCTTACGACGCGTCGTTTCCATACGACGACCGGTTTTGGACGCGCTGGAGGGGATATCCAGACATCTCGGACGGTTCTCCTCCCAATACATCGCGGCAAACGATGTTGACAAGAAATTCAAGCAGCTGGAGGATTGGTTGGATGGAGTCAACCAGTGTATCATTGATGGGACTTTGGAGGAGTACGTAGACGAAAAGGTATTTGCATTCTTGTAGGAGCATAAAGACTGCGCCTTTTGCGCCACACTTGCTATCAACCTATTGCGCGAGATCGATGACTCCCCCAAAAGAGTCAAGACAGCGAGGCCCGGGACCCAATGCAGACGAAAGAGGACCTGCGACGTCAAGCTCAGGTCGAGCTCCTCAAATCAGATAGCTGTTAAGATAGATAAATCCTGATCATGTGGGTGTTTCGGGGTTAGGAACGTGTAGTCGGACGCTACTGATGGAAAGAAAATTAGTGAGTGTGCCATGTGTCGTCGTGGTGGGGCAGGCGCAGACGCGTACCACCTCTGTATTGGCGGGAGTCCGTAGCATTGACACGAACCGTCGAATTTGCTTGCATCCATCGTTGCGTATGGTCTGGAGATTGAACAAATGACTCGGCTAAATTTTTAGACAAGTTTTTTGTATGGGCTTGTGGATGAAGGGGACAGGTGATAATTATTGCATGCGTGTCCAGAACAAAAAGTATGCTATCACAGCCCTGCGAGAACCACATTATTAGATACCGATGACTCTCACATCACCAACCCTCTGCGCCTCTTCAAATTTCGTCAAGGCCGTATCCAGATCTTCCCATGAGTCATGGGAGCATCCTGAAACGCCCATAACATTGAGCGCTGCTTCGAGCCTACGAAAAGACAGAGATTAGCGAGAAAATCACATGAACATAGTTCCAAGTTACAGCGATGCGTATACGCCCGGTGTCAAGCCACGATAGACACAATACCACCAACTGGGGGCCGGCCCGGACAAGGGATTGGAATAATCTGAAACCCCGAAGTCCTGCCGGGAGGAAATGCGAATTGTTCTATACACCCCACCCGCGCTCGATCGCACCCAGCCCTTGTGAAGTGCATACGCGTAAGCCTGTTCTGCTTGGTGGCGGTTGTCATACCGCACGCAGATACTCTTCTTCACCCTATGTACCTGGGGTTTCGTTTCGTCCCAGGTGTCGAAGAGCCCAGTATTGACTCCCGCGAATACGACGCAAGGCTGCTCGCGAGAGATACCTTTGTTTCGACCCTTATCACGCCTGCGAGTGGCGTGAACATGCGCTCCCTGATCGAGTGATAGACTCGCAGCGGTAGACCTAATCAAATTGAGTTTCCATCAGCAGTAATCAAGGAATACCTAGGAATACTGACCAATTGGGAGTGGTGCGAGTTACCCCATTTCGAGTGGTAACGCTATATTCCGTGGCATTTGCCTGGGTCGGGTGGAGCTCTCGCTCTAAAGGTGGAATCGGGCGCCGCGGAGGGCTAGCGGGGGCCGCTACCATATGAGGCTCAGTGAGAAAATACGTGTCAGTCCTGTATTCAGAAATCACCGTTGATATCCGCCTCATGAAAAGCGACAATGAGCGCCTCAATTTCCGGATCATCATATTGGGAGGAAGCGTCGGAGATGCCTCCCTCAGAAGCCGTGAGATAGTCGTCATCAGAGGAGTCAGAAGAATAGCTGACAGAAGGCATTATCGCCTGCAGATGATGGTGTGGATAAAAGCTTCGTATATTGGGCGACTAATATGATAAGCATTACAGAACAATCACATGGCCGCGGGCCAATGCGCCGTTGAACAGATCCAGAGCAAATTCCTGCGTACTGACACTTTCTCGAAGGGCATGCGGGACGCCAAGTACGGCGCGGTCGGCAACTTGACTGTCAATGGAGATCAGCAAGGAAAGGATGTAAGAGTAAGAGGAGTCTACCTTTGAGCCTGAGGGAACACGCCAACTTGACGACCGCGAACTACCACCTGCCAACGAGAAGCAAAGATCTTCGGGTCCGCCTCGAGCGCGGAGGCGGGAACGACATTGTAAGCGACGCCGGCACGATGGACGGGGGGGACCGGGTTGAGAACCGGAGCCGGTACAGGCGCGGCTGCAGGCGCGGTATTGTGCGACATTGCGGCAGTTAGGGTGGGCGTTGTACGGCGGCGACGAGGGCGACGAGAGGAACTGTTAAGTTCTGGAGACTTGATAAGCAATGATATGAGGAATGGGTAGCATGTAACTTACCAATCTGGACTTCGATTTCGCTGTCGGAGGATGGGCGGGAGCTAGCACTGTCTTCCTCGTCGGAGGAAACAACTGTTATCGCTTGGGATAGAGTGGCACCAGAATGAGACATCGACCTGGTGTGACACTGAGCTCTTGGGATACTTATGACGCGGCGCCAGGGGAAGGAACGCACCAAAGAGGGGTACCTTCCAAAACCAGAAAGTACAAAGTTTACATCTCCCGATGTGAGGACAAATTGAGGAATTTGTCGGTCGCGATTGTGAGGCCCGACATGAAGTGCAATTTGCAAGCAATTGCCGGATGACGCGCAAAGAAATGCTAGCAACGTGACATCTTCGTGCGCTTTGCCCAGTACTTGCCCCACCAGCTGTCACTATGCCTTCCCGACCTGCGAACAGGAAAAAGGTCTACATACCACTCGCGAAAGAAGAGCGGGCCACACGTCGCGGCTGGGCCGATGGGTACCGAGGTGTCTACCTGACCAGCTGGCTGCCTCGCTACGCTGACGCGATGCAGCGCGGGGCGGACGCAGAACGGAAGTGTCTCGAGGAGCTTTACCGCCAATACTTCATCAAGATTCCTTGGTGGCTGCAGGACTACGAGGAACCCCCATTCCCTGTCAACGAGTGGAGACCCGAGGTGCCGGTCGAAGTCGAGCGCTTGAGCAACGAAAAGATGGTGGAGAAACGCGCCATCGTCGAGCGGCACAAGAGTGTAAGATAATGTTAGTATTTCCGTACAAATGTATGCTTATGGACAGTGTAGGCAATTCACCGTTGGTTAAAACGCCGGGTGGAGACTATTTCGAAGAACGTCGGCACGAAGCTACGGAAGGGGCGGGTCGACGATCCAATGACGGCCATCTTCGCTCGCATTAGTGGCGTGGGCAGGCCAGCGAAGCGCCGCCAGCCAGCGCAGCAATACCAGGTCGAGAATCGGGAGCTCGTCAATGCCGAGGTCAAGAGGCGACACGACGAACTCAAGAAGGGCGGTTCGAACCAACAACTGGACGGAGGCTTCCGCCAGAAGGTGGTGAGGGAAATGTTCAGCCAGCTCACCGCCGAGGACAAGGCCGAGTACGCCGCCAAAGCCAAGGCCGATGCGGAGACTGCAAAGGAGAGTTGGGATGAGGCGATTAACGGACCGCCGTCGCAGGATCCCGATATCCGCGCAAAGTAAGTCGAACAGTTGGCCGAGCGCAGGACGTGGTTGACATATTTTCGCAGGTGCATCATGGACCTTCCGACTCTGTTTCAACCGCTGGCGGAAATGGTTGGCGCGGCAACAGGCTTGCAGCTAGTCATTCATGCTGTGGGTCCAATGCCGCATTACAATGGCGAAGTATCTGTTGCCACGTCAGTATTGCTGTTGGCACTTGGTGGTGAATCCTGAACTTACATTGCTTGCAGGATTTGCGGGGGTGATAACCTCGAAGACGATCCGAAGTCCGCTACCAAGTTCAAGCCGCAAGCACACAAGGCGTACAAGACGTATCTCGAGGAGTTCGGTCGCAGCTGCTACACTTCCGATGAGCTGGCCGCCGCGAAGCTCCCCGAAAACACAACGGGCAGTAGCTGTGCGCCGCCTGAAGACGTTTCCTACAACCTGAGCACGATCAGGGGGCTCGCGAAGGCGGGAGAGAAGGACAATGCGGATGATGACGATGATGACGATGCAGAGGGAGGGAGAGGGGATGACGGTGCTGAGCACGAAGGCGCTGCCAGCGGTGATAAACGCTCTCGCGTCGATGACGGCGACGAGGGCGACCAGCCAGCGAAGAAACGGGCGAGCCGCCCAAATCCGACCCAGTTGAACAAGGGCGCTCCGGCAGTTTCCCCAGCGACGGCTTGTAACGACGCTGGCGAGGCTGACGGCCTGAATCCGAGCAATGGACCTGCCGACCTTTCTATGAACGAGGATCCCGCTCCCGGCGAGATTGGCCCCTCAAGTGGTGGCGACATTACCATGAATGAGGATCCCGCTGCCGGTGAAATTCGCCGCTCGAGTCGTCTGGCAGAAATCCCGAAGCGGGTTGACGCTGGACCTATCGAGGATGCCGCGTCTGAGCCCGCTGCACGCACTAAGCCGCGCTTGGGCGACTTTTACGACGACTACATGGCAGCCAGAGCGACGGAGGTCGAGCTCGCCGTGGAAGACGCACCCGCCTGGTACACCTCCGTCGTTTCGCACTTCAATGGCCGCGTGGATGAGTTCGGTCCCAGGTGGAGAAAGCTGCTTGACGTGTATACACTGAGGGAGGGCGAGAGCGGCTGGATGAGGGAGGGCCAATTGCCGTCGAATGGCCGTCCAGAGACAGTGGACGCCTGGGTGAAAGGAGGAAGGATGAGTAGGACGTCAAACATGCTCAAGTTGGACCCAAAGGACTTACCAGGCTTCAAGCGGGCGTTCGGCGTCTGGTACAGTGGAATGCAGCCAGAGTGGCGCGAGAAGAGAGGAGGGTTGTGGCACAGGCCCAAAGTGGGTAAATGGAGGACTTTCGGCTGGGAGCTGGTAGAGGTTTATGGCGTCAACGGGTGGTTGAGCGTCATGGCAAGCCTATTCTGGTGGGCGCAAGCGACCATGGAGGGAGGAACGCAGAAGGATTGGGACCAATGGGAGGAAACGGTTGATGATGTGACGTGGATTCTCGAGGGTTTGTCGCCCTAAAGATGGCAGGGTTACTGTACCGTGTCCGATGTCGTAAAATGTATGGATCCGCGTGCTTAATTGCATCCGAAACGTATTGGGTGCAACCGCGGCGTATCTTAAGTTGGTGAAAGAGAGAGCGATGCTTGGAATTGTGGCGCTGATACGGACTTGGTGGCTACAAAGTCTTGACATGATGACGTCAGCATGTTGGACGTGTGCGAGTCTAGGCGTCACGTTGCCGAGCTGCCGATATGACGTGGAGCTGGATGAGTCACAGTCATCGGGCTGGAATTCGAACTTATGAATTTTCATGTTAGTGGGTGGCTGTGTGCAGAAATAACCACGACCCGCCGAAAGCTCAGGGTGCACCCGGTCGGAGGCGCTCGTACAGCAACAGAAGCATCGTGAGCGGCCGTAGTAACGCTGGGGTAACACTAGGTACAGCACAGCAAATATTGGAAAAAAATAGAAATTTCTTTTGTGGCGCATTTTGGGGAACGGGTGGTCGGTGACCCTACTGGGCATCATCGTCAGTGCGGGAGGTACTACTTGTATCATCAGTAACACATTATATAATCTAGCATTGGGAACAGCCGCAAAAAAGCCAAATATATAGGAAGGGCAGCCCGGAATATTGTGGCGCATTAATTTCCGATTGTGCAGCGAGCCCGCTTATCTAATGCACGGCAGCGAGGGGATCTAGCGGCATCTGGCATCACACTGGGTTGATGGTTTTGATGGGCGCTGGAAGGAGCCCGATTCGGATGCATGAACGAGCCAGGGAATGAGCCAGGGAAGGGTCAGGGTGCCGAGCCCCATTCGGGTAGTGTACAGAGGGCGGCGGGGCGGCGGAGCACTGTGGCAGTGTACAGCACGTGCTCCGCTAAGGCTGGCGCGACGTGACACATAGTTGCTAGACTACGGCAATTGATGGATTCCGAGCCTCAGATACCCCGGGCAATTGCTAGGGAAATGAGGCTCCGATCTACAGCTAGGACTCCAGACGGAGAAGGTATCGAGCGGATGTGGGCGTTCCTTAACGGCTGCGCGGCAAGTACGAAAGAGATGGGTCCCGGGCATCGTCACGACACCCTGGACACCCATTTCCATTATATGAATTGGTGTAAATATATCTCTTTCGGTGAGCCTGGTTTACTTGGTGCATCGGGCAACGACTGACATCTGCTTCAAGGTTTGACGCTCCTCAAGAAGCGAAAGCAGGCTCGCTTCGAAGCGACGCGCCAAGCCGGAATACACGACCAGCTCACCTCGATCATACCTGGCGACGACACGGTGAAGAGGTGGACGGAAGAAGTTACAACTTGGGAGAGCAATCGTTTCGCACGACCGAGTCCGTATGGAAAAGTCGTCAAGCGTGAGTTTGCCGTGCTTGAACGCTCGTATCGAGAGTCGCTGACGTGTTCGTTCTAGACGAGTCCGAGCAAATGCTCCGTCTGCGTTTAGCGGAACACGACCGTCGACGCCGTGAGGCAGGTGAATTGAAGCTAGTAACATCCACCGTGGCCCAATTTCTAGCCTACGCATTTGATGTCGAGGAAATACAGTGAGTGCAGTCGTCATACATCACTGTCAATAATAACACAAGCTCTAGACTGTCCATTCGTCGGGATCGCAAGGGAGCGCTCGATGGATTGTTGACATCACATCAGGCCAGCGACTTACATCGCCGACGCGTTACCCTCAGACGGCGAATTAAACACCTTCGTTCGATGCAGTTCGCGTACATGCCTGGTGCTGGGATACGATGTCGGGAGGCAATGGTGTCTCTCTCTGGGTCGGCCGATGTCGAGGACGAGGTCTTGTGGTTGCCATCGGACTTCGAGCATTCTGATTATGCGAAGGCGTTCTCAGAGGGTCTGGATGTCGTGGAAGTGGAGCACCGAGTGAGCCAGATGCGGGATTCGTTGGCGACCATACGCTCGAGTCAAACCATGATCGGTTGCTCGCATGCGCATCGAAGGAAGAATGCGAGGGGACAGCATGCACTCACGCGGGCCGCTTCATTCGTCGAACAACACAAAAAGCTCACAAAGGAGGCCAGGGAACGGTACGGATTCTGTTGGGCGGCCCTAGCAAGATTGAAGGGCTCCGATATCTCCTGGCAAGCCGAGTTCAGGGAGCTGACACAAGCAGACTGTCAGTCCCTCCAAGGCGCAGAGTATGACACCGAGACGCTGCTTCCGTTGGGTCAAGGGACGTATGTTTTGCCGTGGATCTGGACCGCAACTGGTGCAATGGGAGATGGGTCGGATGTACATATGTTGGAGATGGCGAAGGTCGAGTGGCTTAAGAGTAGAGCTAGGGTGGGACGTTGGACGGAAGAGTTGGCCTTGGTGGTTGAGGAGATGCGGCGCGTACGCGTGACGTTGCGGTACACAGAGTTGTGGTGGGAGACTGGGAAGACGTGGCGCGCCTCAGCGGATCCTGCCATTCGGGAGGGATCAATATCGTACGCAACACGTCAGGCGCATATCCACCGGGACCTGCGGAATTCCTTTGCAGCCATGTGGGACGTCACAGACGAGGATGGGGATTATCAAGATCTGCCCTGGCAGGATACGGAATTGACGGGCGGAGGGCCTGGAGGTGACGGCGAGGAGGAAGAGGTAGATGACACTGGAGTTGTGGCGGTGGAGAAAGTCGTCGTCAGTACGCTTAGCGAGGCCGTGGAGGAGCTGACCGAGGACGCCGTGATGGAGGAAGCGGTCGCCAATACAAGTGGCGACCATCGTGATATATAGTGACCACTTCGATAGCTCTACCAGTATTAGTCTAGAAGCATGTATTTAGGTAGCATCCCAGTAAGACAAAAACATTCCACTTTAGGTCGAGGACAATCCACTTTAGGTCGAGGACAATCCATTCTGGGACGGTGCAGAGACGGCCGTCCGTTTTAGGATGCCAATATAGCTGCCGAATGTGGTGCCGCTCGCTGCTATATGCGGCAGGAGGGTACTGTGCAAGAATGGGAATAAGCCTGTGCTGGGTGGCTGTGTACATGGAGCATCTAGGTGTCAACTGAGAAAGTGCCGATCAGCTCTGATTTGGCAAGTATTGGTGACATCGGGTGCTCTGGTATGTTCAGGAAGCCACTGGGCAGTCTTTTGGTGAGGCAAAAGTCAAGGGAAATTGGAACTGAGGGTTTCACCGGGCTTTGGGCCAAATATTGACCCGCAGTTATCTGGTAGATACCAGCAGTAAATCACAAATATTTGCCAAATATTACCAGAGTGATTATTTGGTAAATACAAGCTGTGTCTTCCACATATTTGGCAGATGTTTTGGATGCTTTCCAAGAAAAAGCACAAGTTCAGACGTGGGGTCATGTCGGCAGATGAGGCGTCGACGGCTGACGCGATCAACCTTGCTTGACCAGCTACCCCCATCATCACCGCCTCTCTACCTCGCCGACGTTCATCGTCCTAGACAATGTCCAACAAAACACGCTATTCGACAGTCCTAATACTGAGCCGTCTCATCGCTCTGCTGTCAACAACGTTCCGCTCTCAATGACAAGGGATCACCCCGTCAATATGCCAACAAAGTGCGTGAATCTAGAACGGTGATAGACGCGACCTGCAGTTTTGAGCCGGAAATGGGATGGAAAAGGTCTGTGGCCTCTTGTCGCGTTCTTTCTCATATCTGACTGTTGCAGTGTGGCAGAATCCCTCGCTCTGCAAGAACGCATCGACCCTCGCGGTGTTGCCGGCTTCAGCGTTTGACATCACGGGTGCATTCTCTCTCCTTTTTGCCATCATTAGTTGCAGTCTGTGCCTGTGTGCACTGGACGCGTCAGAATCACATTGTGCGACCTTCACGCACGCGGTAAGTCTCGTCTTTTAGCCCTATAACCCATTTGTTGATTATCTTTCTGCTTCTGGTAGCAAGCACGGCCGACGCAATTTTCCTCAAGTACTCCTCCATCCAAGCCAATGTAACGGTAAGACTTCTGATGCGTTCTCCGAGCTGTTCTCACCTTGATATCAGACAAGCGCTTGCGGCGTGCAGGCTACATTGATGGAGTATGCATTATTGCTTAGAACCAGTTTGATACCCTATGTTCGTAGCATAGTCAAAATATGAGACTTGGGATGATCATCAACTATAACCTATTGTTACTGGCCTGAGCCTCACTGAAATATAGTGGCAATACTACATGGCAAATATTCGTCAAACATGCAGGAAATATTTGGTGAATAGGGCATATATTTACCAAATAACTTCCCTTCCGGCAGTTATCTTTCACAAATGTTGTATATATTCGGTTTATACTGCCTATATCAACCAGATAACTGCGGGTGTCAAGACTGGTGCCCGAATACTAAGGCAACCACCCAAGTCACACGAACGAGACAAGGAGAAAGGAATAGAGATAGAGATAGATATGAAGGAGGAGTGTGTCAAGCTACACCAGTACTAGGAGCGACCGAGCAGTGAGTAGACGAAGAGAACAGACTGCGGAACTAACTAGAGAGTCCATGAATATATACAGAGAATCCAGAGTACGGACTAAGGTAGCATAACCAAAGTACTTGCGAAGATTTGGCAGAGGGACCCGGGTAAATGATGTCATGGATGTCCAGAGAAAGGCTGCCCTCGCCTCGTATGGCAATGACATCATTGACTTGCAGTCTTCAGCGGGCCGGAATCTACGGTCCGCATTTGGACACCCATCCCATGATGGAACCTGTGATCTGTCTAGGCAATGCCAAGACGATGGATGAAAGAGAGAGGTGAGCTAGGCCCAGGCCGAGGTGGATGCAGAGACGGGAGAATATGACGGTGTCGAGAGTGGGAAGCACGTGATGGAGGGAGAAGAATGGAGGCAATTTGTGACAATACCCCCTCTTTAGGATGCGCTTGCGCCTGGAGCGCAGTAGTCCCCGTCCAGATATCGTTAACGGTGACACCGAGAGTGCGAAGGTGGGGAAGAGGTTTGGAATAAGCCGTGGAATGTGTACGATGGAATTCCTTGATCAAAGGGAGTGCCTTTGTGAGGTTGGAACTGGGTTCCCAGGTGTTCTCTGATGACGGGTAGTCCAACCACTTCACCAAGTACTGAATGCCGCGCTTGTTACGAGTTGGGCGAGAGTCGAGTATGGCTTCAACATCAAACTCTTCCTTGTCGTCGATGAGGTCGGGCGGATTAGATGGGAAATTAGGCCCATGAGCCTCGGTCTCCACAAAAGGAAGGAGGAGGGCGGCGTGGAAGACAGGGTGTATACGCCATGTGGGAGGAAGTTTGAGACGATAGTTGACTGGTCCAAGTACGTCAGTGACTTCAAAAGGCCCATGATGCTTGTCTGAGAGCTTAGCTTTGGGTCGCGTTGTCTTGAGATTCTTTCCGTCAAGCAACACCTTGTCACCAACTTTGAACGTAATGCCCTTCTTGGTGACATCTCCGTTGTTCCCCTTCATGATCTCTGCGGCGGTGGTAAGGCTAGCCTTGACTTCCTCGCGAAGCCGTTCCAGGTTGGTCAACCGTTCTTCGACAGTGGGAATGTTGGACGTGGGGTTCAAAGAGGGGTATAAGCGGGGTTTGAAACCGTGAAGAAGTTCAAAGGGGGACTTGCCCGTGGTGGAGTGAATGCGACTGTTGTGAGAGAATTCCGCAAAGGGAAGGTATTTGACCCAGTCGTCTTGTCGGTAGTTACAGAAAACGCGGAGGTATTGTTCAAGTTCTTGATTATAACGCTCGGTTTCGCCATCTGTTTGAGGATGGTAAGCCGTACTAAGCGCAGAGGTAATTCCTAGCTTAGCGTGAACGGCTTGCATGACCTTGCTTGCAAACTGAGGACCACGATCAGAGATCATCTTGTCCCAGAGACCGTAGCGTCGATAAACACCATCCACCAAGATATCAACCGTACCATCCGCATCAATGGTCTTGCGGCATGGAGATACAATTACCGTCTTGGTGAAGCGGTCAACAACACAATGGATAGTATCCATTGTGTTGGTCAACCGTAGGGTTCAAAAGTCCGGTCCGGTCCGGTCTTTTGACCTCTGAGGTCATGGACTGGGGACCGGACCGGTCCACCAAATTCTTAAATCTGGCTGGACCTAGGACTGGACTGGTTAGGACCACAAAAACCGGTCCTAATCAGTCCGGTTTGCGGTCCTAAACCGGTCTAGGACCGGTCCATATCATTACAAGCTCAAACTTACATTTTTGTAATTTTTTTGGTAAGTTTACCATCATATAAGTTTACCATATGGATCAGATAGTATATGACAGTCAAGTTAATGACTAGTTAGGCTTGTATAATATGTTTTGGCCACACTTATCTGAATGTGAGAGAGTCACTGCGTTTTCTCCAACTTGTCAGATGTTGGATACTTGATGTAGACGCAAGTAACAAAGACATTATGTCTAGATAGTCCTACTGTATAATCAGTGATGGGTGCATCTAACACAGCCAATATAGATCAAGCTGTCAGTGCGCAAATCATTAATGATCAATCTTCAGACAGGTATATGTATAGCACACCTTGACAACTGCTAGCTGTATGACCTTGTCACCTGCGTATCCTAGCTATCAGTGTAACAACAGACATGTCTAGCATAAGTCATTCAAGCGCAGCAGAGCAAAATTTGTAAGGTTAGGGTTCCGATTTAGGTGTTCTCCCCCGCGGTGAACCCTTACACTTGAACCCTAACCCACACTTCACTTGGTGCTCGCTCATTGAGACTGCTAGGGGTGTACAGAAGTGTTAGATTTATAAGCAGGCAAAATACAGCAATGGAAGCACTGCAGCTGAGTTGGGATGTGCAGCGGCAGGTGCCGGCTACCATCTGAGCGACACGGAGTGCCATTAATATTCCCAATATCACACTTTTCTCAGAGTCCGCGGAGTCCGCATGCCGTTGGCACATGTGCGTCTCACGTGCTGGTTGGTTTTTAATTCGATCAAACTCGGGGTTTATTCACTTCCTTCTCTCCCGTCTTCTCCCTTTTCCTTATTTTGTCTCTAGTGCATAGACCGCTCAACCAACTACGAGGACAAGGATCAACTGAGCTTGAACGAGGACCAACTGGGCGCGGACGAGGACCAACTGGGCGCAGACGAGGACCAACTGGGCGCAGACGAGGACCAACTGAACGCAGACGCGGACGAGGACCAACTGGGCACTGACGAGGACCAACGGAACGTGGACAAGCACCAATTGAACACGGGCAAGGACCAATCCTAACAAGGACAAGGACGAGGACCATTGGTTTACCCAGAGGTGGATGATGACTAGCGCGTATAAGACAGCACAACAATCATGGCTTAGTATCTTAGCGGTGGTGCTATATTATTCAAAATATGTGTTATATAATTACTATTAGCTATTGTATGGTACCGTTTTGTCTGTACTCCATCCATCTCATCAAAGAATACAAGTTTCATTATTTATATTCTTTTATTGTCCGTGTTAAGTGAGGCTATGAGCTACTCATAACAAAATGACAGATTGACTATAACATCCTATGCAGTTCACGACTCACGAGACAGGGTATGATTGTTGTAACTGTCCAGTAATGATAGTTTGTGTATCGTCAGCATGTTACCTTCAGTTGTAATTTTCATGTACTCTTACGCGTTATATGGTCAGACCTTGGATAGCTGAAGCTGTTCCACCGTATGATTACTCTGCCTGTATGGTCACCTAGTACCCACCTATCCGAAGTCTTTCAGAAAGCAAGAAACGCAGTGAGTATGTGCAGCTAAATGTATCATATGTGTATATAAGTCATGGAAAGTTTACCATAAGAACGCCTCAATGAGGGTAAGTTTACCATTGGATCAATTAAGTCAAGGTAAGTTTACCATGAACTTATATATAACGACCCTTTTGAGGAATATTTGACTAGTCCTAACTGAACCCTGAATAGACCGGTCCAAACCGGTCCTAGACCAGTCTTTACCAGTCCTAATAAATCTGGGTTGAGCTCTGGACCTAGGACCGGGACTGGTAGGACTGGTAAGACCGGTCCATATTGGACTGGTCATGTGACCAGTCCAGTCCGGTCCAGTCCACCGGTCTTACCGGTCCACATGGACTGGACTTTAAAACCCTAGACTCAGCTTCAAAGGTGCACTTCTCGGGCTTAGCATAGAGATCGTGCTCCTTCAGGCGCTGGAGAACCTGCAAGACGACCTTGCGGTGTTCTTCTAAGGTCTTGGTGAAGATCAAGATGTCGTCCATGTATACGACAACTTTGCCGGAGTCGATCAGGTCCTTGAGAATGGTATTCATCATTGCTTGAAACGTGGCAGGAGAATTCATAAGACCAAAGAACATCACCAAGGGTTCAAACAGGCCGCGGTTTGTCTTGAATGCGCCTTTCCACTCGTCTCCTGCCTTGATTTGGCAGTTGTTGTAGCCTTGACGAAGGTCTACCTTTGAAAAGTAACGAGCACCCTTGAGTTTATCGATCAATTCTCCAATGAGCGGGAGTGGGTACTCGTTCTTGATGGTGCCTTTGTTAAGTTCGCGATAATCCTGGACGGGGCGTAGTTTTCCGTCTTTCTTTTTAACGAAGAAGAAGGGACTCGCCATGGGGGACTTGGAAGGACGTATGTATCCTTTTGCCAGGTTTTCGTCAAGAAATGCGTCAAGTTCAGCTTGTTCGGTTGGGGACAATGGGTAGGTTTTGCATGGTTTTGGCTCGAAACCGGGTTTGAGATCAATAGCATGATCCCAGGGGCTGTGTTGGGGAAGCCGGTCCGATGTGTGCTTGTCAAAGACAGTGAGATAGGCATGATATTGAGAAGGGATACGCTCAGCGAGAGGACGGGTATCCTTGGGCATTTGGCTAGCTTCGGCAAGTTCCTGCGCCTTGCTAAATCCAGCACGTATTTGAATAGAGGGACCATCAGGAGTTTGTGGATCTCGCACTGGGCGGGGATAGTCATCCCGAAACACTTGAGTGTACATCTGCTCTTCCCATTCTCTTGGGACCTCCACTTCTTCTTCATCGTCCTCGGTGAACAAGACGACGGGAATTTGAACCCGATTGTAAACGCGGGGTCGGATACTTCGACGTTGTCCGGCTGTACGCTGGACTGGGACAGGCCGGAGGTTGCCTTTGCGATCCTTCCATTGAACTTGGTAGTCTCGATGGTGAAGACGAGGGTCGTGAGGAGAGCGTTTAGTGGGGATGGGAATGCGTTTGGCGTGAGCACGTACGTCAGTCACCGGGGGGTTGTTGAGGGTACAAGAGTTGGGACAGCGAGTGAAATCTATCTGGACACCAGCCCAGTCTATTTCTGGGTTGTGTTCGTCGAGCCAGTCAGTGCCAAGGATAACGTCGTGATCACCAATGTCAGTGACGTAGAGCTCGATTAGCTCTTCGTGATAGGAATGACCGTCTCGGCTATAGATCCGGATGCGCTGGGTAGTATAGTGCCGGACCCAGCCCATAACGTTTTCGGTGCCGTCAACGTTGCGAACAGGGAAAGGGGAGGAAAGGGGCATGAGGGTGAAATGATGCTGGTTTGCATAGCGGGCGTTGATAATAATACCTTCAGCGCCACTATCAATTAGAGCTTGTGCGACGATTCTTCTGCCAGTGATTTTGCCAATGAATTTAAGTTCCAGTGTGATCGAGGGTGTCTGTCGGTTCTGGGTGACTGCTGACATTCGAAGTTCTTTGGGATGGGTACGCTCACAAAGGGTTGATAACACAGAGAATCGATTGGTAAAATTTGTGACAGAATTGCGTACAGCTCCTCCTAACGTCGGGGTAGGGGAGCGCTCTAAAAATCCAGGCCAGCGACATCCTTCAAGAAAGCCAAGGCCTGCGCCTTCTCATCTCCCTGTAGGCCACGGAGCAAGTTGGCCGCGTTGCTAATCTGTTGAATTGCATCGGCAGACGATGCGGGAGCAGTGTCGGAGGAAGTGGGAACAGCCGTGACAGCGGCGGACGTGTCAGCGGCGCAAATGGTGCGGTTTGCGGCCGGAGCAGAGGCGCTGGTACCAAAGCGAGTAGGACAGTCCTTGGACATGTGGTTGGGGCCGCGGCACCTAAAGCAAGCGCCCTTCCTGCAAAGGATTTCGCGCTCCTCGGGGGTCAGCCTAGTCAAAGGAGAGGACGAGGTAGCACCTGTGTTACGGGATGCATCTACATCCATAGGTACTCCCATATCTTGAGCGGGAGCCGGGGCGCGCTGAGGCGGGGCGCGAGGAGCGTAAATGCCCGGAGAGGAATGGGAGCGCTGTGTCCAGTTAGCCTTTTCAGCCTTGCGGGCTTCATAGGCATGCTGCATCTCAACAGCGCGGGTCTTGAACTTGTCAAGGGTATCGGGAATGGGGTAGGACATGCAGATTTGGTCCAAGAGACTGGGGTTCAAGCCGCGTTTGAAGAAGTAGAGTAACGAGCTTTTGTCAAACTGGGAGTCATCAGCGTAGCCATCAAAGGCAGTGATGAACTTATCAATTGAAGATAAGTCCTTTTCCTGGCGGATGGTCTCGATGGCGGTACGCGCAGCGGTGATTGGGTCGATGGCCGCATAGTCGGCTTTGAACTTCTCGATGATAGACGCCTGTGTGGTCCAGCGTTTGCTGGCAGCTGGGATGGTATTATCGTCCTGATCGGCATCATACTCTTTCATGCGGCGTTCTGCCCATTTACCGGCGAGAGGTCCCTTGAAATATGAAAGGAAGACCGAGACCTTCTCGATCTCAGTAGAATAGCGGGCGGTGTTCAGCCGCATGTGGTTGCGGTATTGGGCCAGCCATGTAGTAGATGTGGCGCGGTCGCCGACGAAGTCGTCAAGCTTAGCTCCGATAGGAGGGACTGGGTGAACTGGAAAAGATGGAGACGATGACCGAGAGGGATTGGAGGAGGAAGAAGAAGATGACGATGAAGACGGGGGAGTCGATGGTTCAGAGGGTTCGGGGTCAATGGGATGGAAAAGGTCTGTGGCCTCTTGTCGCGTTCTTTCTCATATCTGACTGTTGCAGTGTGGCAGAATCCCTCGCTCTGCAAGAACGCATCGACCCTCGCGGTGTTGCCGGCTTCAGCGTTTGACATCACGGGTGCATTCTCTCTCCTTTTTGCCATCATTAGTTGCAGTCTGTGCCTGTGTGCACTGGACGCGTCAGAATCACATTGTGCGACCTTCACGCACGCGGTAAGTCTCGTCTTTTAGCCCTATAACCCATTTGTTGATTATCTTTCTGCTTCTGGTAGCAAGCACGGCCGACGCAATTTTCCTCAAGTACTCCTCCATCCAAGCCAATGTAACGGTAAGACTTCTGATGCGTTCTCCGAGCTGTTCTCACCTTGATATCAGACAAGCGCTTGCGGCGTGCAGGCTACATTGATGGAGTATGCATTATTGCTTAGAACCAGTTTGATACCCTATGTTCGTAGCATAGTCAAAATATGAGACTTGGGATGATCATCAACTATAACCTATTGTTACTGGCCTGAGCCTCACTGAAATATAGTGGCAATACTACATGGCAAATATTCGTCAAACATGCAGGAAATATTTGGTGAATAGGGCATATATTTACCAAATAACTTCCCTTCCGGCAGTTATCTTTCACAAATGTTGTATATATTCGGTTTATACTGCCTATATCAACCAGATAACTGCGGGTGTCAAGACTGGTGCCCGAATACTAAGGCAACCACCCAAGTCACACGAACGAGACAAGGAGAAAGGAATAGAGATAGAGATAGATATGAAGGAGGAGTGTGTCAAGCTACACCAGTACTAGGAGCGACCGAGCAGTGAGTAGACGAAGAGAACAGACTGCGGAACTAACTAGAGAGTCCATGAATATATACAGAGAATCCAGAGTACGGACTAAGGTAGCATAACCAAAGTACTTGCGAAGATTTGGCAGAGGGACCCGGGTAAATGATGTCATGGATGTCCAGAGAAAGGCTGCCCTCGCCTCGTATGGCAATGACATCATTGACTTGCAGTCTTCAGCGGGCCGGAATCTACGGTCCGCATTTGGACACCCATCCCATGATGGAACCTGTGATCTGTCTAGGCAATGCCAAGACGATGGATGAAAGAGAGAGGTGAGCTAGGCCCAGGCCGAGGTGGATGCAGAGACGGGAGAATATGACGGTGTCGAGAGTGGGAAGCACATGATGGAGGGAGAAGAATGGAGGCAATTTGTGACAGCGGGTCAATATTTGGCCCAAAGCCCGGTGTGTAGTTCCCAATTGGGAAGAACCAGAAAATATTTCGATCATTCTCATCCTATATATTAAGGGAGAGTTGACCCGGGTAATTGAGACAAGACAAAGCCATGTGGCACAAGTCGACAACCTCTATCTACTTAGCGGACGTGCTTAATATTAATTTGGGACCTCTGATTGTCTCTAACTATAAGATAATGACATCTTGTAGCAGAAATTTTGGTGCCCGTAGCCTGAGGAGCGCGGGAGATACAAACGTCCGTCAAAGAGACAAACCCACGTGGCCTGAGTCGGAACCCACGGAACGCTGTCAATTAGGCTCGCAACCAGCACGCTTCGCATCACGTGGCTCCGCTTATCACTAGTGCGAAGCGGCTGGGAACAACTGAGCCGGATTTGGCGGATGCTGCCAATCCAGGCACCGAACTTTTACTTTTCGACGTCCTCTCTCCCAGAAAAATGTATTTTTTCCACTAAACAAAAGATGATTATTTTTGTATTCTAAGCAACTTTTAAGAAATGACTTTTTCAACTTTTTTCACAAGTGAACTTCCTCGCCAGGTGTCCGTTCAGTGGCAGGGACTTCGACATGAATTAGCTCGGGTGTAACTAAATTTTTTTTGCTATCCCAGATGCCTTCAAATGCGATAAAAATCACTTTTCATTTAGTGAACTTTTTGACTTTTTTTATCGTGAAACCTCATCGTCAAATAAAAGTGCGGGGGCTGGATTGGCAGCATCAGCCAAATCCGGCTCAGTTGGGACCAGCCGCTTCGCCAAAAGTGAAAAGCGGAGCCACGTGGCGAAGCGGATGGTCACGAGCCTAGCTGTCAATGATCGATCTTTCATCTCTATCTCTAGCCACGATGTACCTCACCGACGAACTCCCTGGCTTGGTTTCACAGCAACATCGGTTCTGGCACGGATGCAAGAGATCACACAGGAATTGAGGGTATATAGGACGGTGCCAGGTATGTACGCGCCTCAGCAACAGATTATCTTATGTAAGCCACCAAAACCCCGTAAATTGCTGTCACTTGTGCCAGCAATTTACGGGACTTTCAGAAGTGGCTGTGCATCCACTTTGGGCATGTCTGTTTGTCTCTTGCCCTCATCGTTGACGGTCACACCTCGACGCGACCGCGTCTCTCTCGTGCATTCGTGGGAACTTGGTGGTAGCCCCCAAATTCCCGCGCCCTTGCCCTCCTCTGCTCTCTCCGCGTACCGCCTGCCCGCCTCAAGCTGTCCCCGGCGCCGACACAGGTTCTCAAGATGAGGCGAATTTTTTTGATCATGTCTGGTGCGTCATCATGAGTTCCTCTCATTTGCAACCTGGCTCACTCATTGCAAGGATCTTTGGTCTTCACCATCCTCAGGACCACCGAACATTTTTTGGTCTCTGACCACGCCATCCTGTCAACATCTTTGTTGCCTCCTCCCGCCTCGGCTTGACTCTATCGCACCATTGTCATCATCCACCACCCACCATTGACACGACGTGCAAGACCTCGTCAGTCTATCTCCGCCACCACCACCGTCAGTTCTCACATGTGGTTACAATCCTGGATCCAATGGCACATCCTCAAGCTAGCCATCGCGTCGAATACCGGACCATTCAGGTGCGTTGACGCCTTTTTCTCGAATGCCTGCCTCTCATACACACTGCAGGCTCTTCCATGGATCCGCACCTGGCCCTTGCCCTTCACTGTGTCGGTCGCGCGCCGACTACCCTACTGCGCCGCCGCGCCCATCAACGTGTACACGTGCCACACTGTTCTGCCATGCACTGTAATCAACAAC
This sequence comes from Strobilurus pachycystidiatus, assembly GCA_019915135.1. Lineage (NCBI taxonomy): Eukaryota > Fungi > Basidiomycota > Agaricomycetes > Agaricales > Physalacriaceae > Strobilurus > Strobilurus pachycystidiatus. The sequence continues at coordinate 681,049 of JAHLMK010000020.1, read as the reverse complement.
CCACTCCATGACATAGCTGTCATTTCGGCGAGGACACGTCAAATGTCCTGCTCAAGTCAAAAACCAGTCTATAGGGCTACTACTACACGCTTCTAAGTTCTGTACTTGCAACTGTACTATGATAACGTAAATATGCTATTTTGCGAATGTTGTTTGGTGACCCAATCCCAGTACAGAAAGCTGTGTATGCGTTTAGGTCTGAGTGCCATATTATGTGTCCAGTACATGATCACGGAGGCCAGCGCGCATACCAAATATGGTGAGTTCGCGAAACTTCGCCGGCATAACAGAGCTCAAGAGCCACCGCTCATGCCATATTTGTAGATCTTCCGAAACTTCCGCCGCCTGATTGTGTCCGTCTTTTCTTTCTTCAGCACGGCTATCCCTCAATGCCAGCAACAACAATAGAGGACGTAGAGGACCAGCAGGAGGTTGTAACATCCTCTCTACCTGCCGACCACCCTCATGTATTTGAGCGCGCAGATGGTCAAGACGACGAGCCTCTGGCTCCGAGACCCTCTCCCACCTCGAGCACAATACAAATACACGAACAACAGTCAGTACTTATTTCTTATGCTTTTGGTTACTCTATATTTATCGTGCTATAGGTCTCCAGCCTTACAGAATGAACAACTCCAGGAAATCCGACGTCAAGCGTTTCGTGATACCCACCCGCATCCTTCCAGTCCTCGACGTCGACGCCAACCTGCAAATAACGAAAATATTCCACCCTTCATCATCACGGATGAAGAGCAGCGGCGCCGGGCCACTATACGCAAGATGACACGCAACCCCGGTGTCGACAATTCACCAAAGCGGAAGCGAATACAGACCGCCCACCCACCCCTGGCCTCTACATCTCACTGCCTCACAATGGATGGTAATGATCCTTTCATTGACTCGGGGCGTCCTGTTGCAGTGAGTCTTCTAATCAGACTATCATCTCCATTCCTCACGCAAAGTTGGGTTCAGGCTGCCTCCCATCTCCATACACCACCTCCCACTCAGCGAGCCACGGACGAAGCAAACCTTACTCGGCCTGATATTGCTCAGCGATGGAACCGACACATCAAAGAACAGGGAAGAGCTTCCGCACAATCGTCTAAACCTGTAAATCTTTCTTTTCCTATCCTCTGAAGTTATCTAACAATGCTTTAGTCTTCTTCATCTGATGCGGAGGCCACGACTATATTCTCAGAGCCGTCTGCTCCCCGTGCGCCAGATCATTCCAGGCCAAGATCATGTTCTGTCTCTCCAAGACCCCCTTCACGCGCGCCACCCTCACATCGTACAGAGCAGCAAACTATATCGCCTCCGCGTGCGCCTGCAAACATATTCTATCCTCGCATAGATCTTCGACATCCGCCTTCACGAAATGAGCCCACAGCTCGATTTAATGGGGTCGCTTCACGTCACGATCCACTTCCAACACCGCCTCAAACGCAAGACCAAGCTGTCTCGACACAGCAGCACACTCGAGAAGCAGAAATACGGGAAGCCAGGCGGCAGAGGCAGCTACGGCGACGCTAACGGGAAAGGGAAGAGAAGGAGCAACTTCAAAGAGAGGAGCGAGAGAGGGTGGAGAGGGAGCAAACGGAGAGGGAGCAAACGGAGAGGGAGCGAACGGAGAGGGAGCGGGACGACAGAGGACATCAGGCGAGTGATATTGAAGAAGGCCAACCTGGTACGCTTGAAACTGTTGTCACTATCCAGTATTCACCATCCTTGTCAGATCATGCACCTGATAATCATGATGAACCAACACACCGTCGGACGGACGATGAAAACCCTCGAACTCAACAGCGTGATCGACAGGCTGAAATACAAGAGGCCAGACGACAGGGGCAGCTACGGCGCCGTGCACGCGAGAGAGCAGAGAAGGAGCGACAGCAAAGGGAGACAAGGGAGAGGGAACAAGGCGAAAGGGAACACGAGCATGACGGCCAGCCTAGAAACATCGAAACGAATCAGCAGCACAATCAACAAGTTAACATACGGGACGCCCGACGGCAGGAACAATTGCGTCGTCAACGTGAGAGAGCAGAGAGAGACCGCATCGAAAGAGAGGCGAGGGCAAGGGAAGAGGAGGCACAAGAGAGGGAAACTAGACATGCAAGCGACTCTGAAGGGGATGGAAGAGGTATGTTTCGGAATGTGCTATCATCTCCTCCTTCTCACTCTCACTTCGTTAGAGGATAACTTTCAGCATAGCACTGAAAACGTGCCAGCTTCAACTACGAAGACAGCCCCATGCCTGCCAGAAAGCGTAACCGCAAAGCATAGATTACCAACTAGAACACACGGTCTTCGTCCATAATATAATTCGTGTCACTGTTCGCGATCTACACAGGTCTTATATCAAATTGAAGCCTCAAATCTGGTAGTGACCGTGTTCACACGGGCTAGTTATTTACTGAAACCCCAGTAATAAGTAGTCCGCGTCAAAAGCGATTCTGCCATCACGAATTTCGTAACGGCTATCACCAAATTCGTGCCTTCTTTCTACCACCATCTCGCGTCTTCCAACCCGTCCCTTGGCCCAACACCGACGCGTCTACGAAAAAGAGCGCAACATCTCTTTCGCCGAATATCCCGAGAGGACGTCGCACAACAGGCATGACCTCAGCGGTTCTAGGTCGGGATATGGCGGAACGTCAAGAGCTTTGCAATGGCCACGTTTGGCACCATCGATTCCTTGCCTTCATACCGCCACTACGACGACGACGATGCCCTCATTCAACACATATGTCCGCCCTTTTCCCGCCCTTTGCCGCGCTTACTGTCGCTGACGATGAACAGATGCCAAGACTCCAGGCTATCACCCCCAGTGAAAAGTCCGTATGCGGTGAGCGAGGCTGATCGTGGAAAATTAGGTCAACCCGAAATTCCACGATAATCCATGCTCAGCCTCTATCAGAGCGCACGTAGTTTGATGGGAAATCTAGGTACAACGACGTTGGGCAATGTTCATCAACCAACATTACGGGAACCGTGCCTTCCGGCCTGAAATAATTGGCTGGTTCCCTGCCTGTATGTACTCTTCATTGAGGAAATAATAAAATATATAATAGTTGTTCTATTGTGCATGTACTACTACTGCAGAGATCTCGAGTACACGAATATTGGCTAGTACAAAGACAAGTAGATTGAGAAAATGAAGGGCCCGCGGCTGTGATTCGAGTCACTTGTGCCGTGTGCCGTCCCTCCGTTGCACTCGCGTGTTGCCGACACTCTCTCGTGCTTGTTGCTGTCCTATATCTGCGCGGTGTCGTGTTCAGGACGTTCTCGCATTTGTCCTGTGCATCGTAGTCGTCCTATGGGGCTGTCGCGCTTGTCATCCTCGGAGTCGTCTTTCGCGCGGTCCTCATTTTGTCCTCGTCCTCGTCGGGTCATCGTAGCCTCCTCGTCCTGCGCAACGTGCGAACGTAGTCCGTGTCCTTGTCCGGTCGGTGGGGCCGGGCGGGCATGGTCCTCGTCTTGTCGGCAGGTATCCTCGTCCTGTCGGGGGGCATGGTCCTCGTCCTGACGGGTGTCGACGCCGCTGCCTTGCTTGTCGCCTCAGCCCAGAGTGGTTGGTGAAAGGAAGAGTGTAAAAAATTTGGTTCAGGAAAATGTGCGGAGGAAAGTGGTGAGAGGAAAGGAACGGAGTTTGACTTGTGGAATTATCGCCGGGCAATTCTCAACCAAACGCACGTGCATGTGCGTGAAATCAAAAACACTGCAATCGACCACCAAAGGGCCGAGCCACATGAAACAGTTATAACATGACAGAATACAAGAATGAAGGGATGGAGACGAGAGTCAACGATAGAGCTCGATCTGTCACCATCAAATTGATCGATCCTTGATCTCCCTTAGTCTCGTTACCGACCGTATATGTGACAAGTCGACGATATACGGTCTGGGATTTCTCGTCGTAATTTTGGCACTGGCGCATGTCCTTCCTAGTTTGGTATATGATCGGGTTAATTCCACGCGATTTGTGAGCACGTGAAGTCAGTGTGGCCAAGCTACTTGCCGCCAAACGCGTTTGCAACGAACTAGCATTTCCGCTACTACACCAGAAGTAATTATGCATTCCCTGGAAGGTACAAGAAGTGCCTGCCCCGCTTTTCTGTGATCATGTTGTCTTCTTTTGCACAAAGAGCTGTCATCTTTCGAGGAACCTGACATTTACCTGTGCAGATGGAATGATATGAGACTAGCAGGGATATCCAGGGATCCCAAGAGTAGTATAGTGCGCAGTCAGAGTGGAAGATACACGTTAAAGGATGGCTCAGTGTAAAGATGGGCTCCTCGGGCCGGAAAACTCGCGTGGAATTAACCCGATCATATACCAAACTAGGAAGGACATGCGCCAGTGCCAAAATTACGACGAGAAAACCAGGACCCTCTATCGTCGACTTGTCACATAGAGGGTCCGGTTACAGGACTAGATCTCCCTCGTTTACCCTCGCTCAGCGTATATGGACTTTTCACTGGGTATCACCACGCAGGCGGCGTCATGACGGGCATCTGCATGCTCCGCCATGACCATCTGGACGGCTGCAAGACCTTCCCTTATGAACAGGAGGAGCTGCAGGATCTCAAGCTCGCCGTTGCCGCCCTGAACCCCGCCGTCGCAGTCAAGGTCCACATCTACGTTGTAGGACGCCAACGAAGACGTCAAACGGTACCAAAGTTATGCACGCGTTTACGGAGCACGGTGCGCTTCCTCGAAGGCGGCGGTTATCAGAACACGCATCGCGAGTTGACCACAGCCAAGTCGATCAATGTCTTTGCGGGCTCTTGGCCTGGAAGAGTAAACTGGCGAAAAAGACCGACCCCGACAAGAAGAAAGATGGAGATGCCGACGACAAAAAACCCGAAACCGTCACGAAAAAGGATCTCGAAAAGAGGAAGAACGACGTTCTCAAGCCCATGATCCAGCGCACTCAAACCGAGGTGGAATTCGACGAGCCCGTCTCTCCTACCAACACCTATCGTAACTCCTGCATGCCGCACATCTCCAATCCGCTCACTTCAACGTCTTCTCGCCGCGTGACGCACCCGCACTGGGCCAAGCGCATGTGGGAGGACATCCGCGTCGGCGATTTCATCAAGGTTTACGATGGCGAATCCCTTCCTGCCGACATCCTCATCTGCGCTTCGAGCGAGGATGATGGCGTCGCGTTTGTCGAGACCAAGAACCTCGACGGCGAAACCAATCTCAAGTCCAGGAACGCTGTCGAGATCCTCAGAGAGCGCGGCTGGGATAGTGCGAGGGGGTGTGCCTCGGCCAGGGGCCGTGTGGACTGTGATCGCCCGGAGAGCGATATGTTCCGCTTGAATGCAGCGGTCGTCCTGCCTGGCGATGAAGCGGGAGCAGACAACAAGGTCCCGGTCGATATCTTGATGACACTCATGAGAGAGACGGTCCTGAGGAATACAGGCTGGGTGGTCGGGCCGGTGTTATTCACTGGCGAGGACTCGAAGATTGTCTTGAACAGCGGCGGAACTCCGAGTAAGCGTAGCAAGGTCGAGAGGCAGATGAATCCGCAAGTGTGCGTGTTATACTAGTTCCATCTTTGTTTTACTAACTTCTCCTAGATTTATTAACCTGCTCCTTCTAGCCTGCATGGCTGTCGCCTGCGCCATCGTCGACTCTGCCTTGGAGCACCACTACTATCGGCGCGGCGCCCCCTGGCTCCACGACGACAACCGCTCCGACGACAATCCATCCATCAACGGTCTCATCACTTGGGCCTTTGCCCTCATCACCTTCCAGAACATCGTCCCCATTTCGCTCTACATCTCCATCGAATTTGTTCGTACTTGTTAAGCCGCGTTCATTAAATTTGATTCCGACATGTACCACGAACGCCCTGGGACACGGAAGGGCGACGGTCAAGCGTGTTTGGCGCGCAGCTGGAACCTCAGTGAAAATCTGGGTCAGATCGAGTATGTCTTTAGCGACAAGACTGGCACATTGACCCAGAACCAGATGGTTTTCCGCGGTGCTAGCGTTGGTGGGCGAATCTACCCGGCTGACGCTGCTCCCCTCGTCCAGGCCGACGCACAGTCCCTCCCGTCTACACCTGCTCCAGCCGCCGCCGCCGCAACATCGTCAAGCGCCTCCTCGAGCTCATCGACGGTCAACCAAAGAACGGCCGCTTCGCCACCCGAGGAGCCGCCTTTCCACTCTGCCGCCCTGCAAGAAGACATTGCCTCCGCCCCGCCGTCGCGCCACGGCGCTCTTCGCGGCTTCTTCTCCGTACTCGCCCTCTGCCACACCGTCTTGACGTCCGTTGATCCCAACACGGGCAAGATCTCGTACAAGGCGCAGAGCCCGGACAAGGCAGCCCTGGTGCGTGCTGCTGCAGATGCTGGATGGGTGTTCAAGGGAAGGAACCTGGTCAGAGCGGTACCACGCTGCGACCGTTGCTCTCGAACAACGCGAGGAGTGTATCGAGTCCGTTAGTGCAGAGCTCGAGACGGGCATGCGGCTGTTGGGTGCTACCGCCATCAAGGACTCGTTGCAGGATGGTGTACCGGAGGCGATCAGGGATCTGAAGAGGGCAGGAGTAAAGGTGTGGGTTGCAACGGGTGATAAGTTGGAGACCGCCGTTGGTAAGCCGCCTCGTCCGCCCTGAATGTCGTTGTTAATGTCTCCCACCAGCCATCGGCCATAGCATGAACCTCATCGGCAAAGAATTAAACATCATCGTCGTCCGAGGTCGTTCCAGGCCGGTGTACGACCAACTCGTCAACGCCGTAGAGGAGTCTTTCCCCGAATCGGGTATACTCGACGATCTCAGCACAGCTGAGAACACGAAACTTAACCGAACGTCGATCGGTCTTTCGCGCATTTCAACTGGGTTAGGGCTGACTAGATCGAGGTCGAACGCAAGTGGGCGACCGAGCTTTGGGCAGGAACGGCCGGGTACGAGTGAGAGACCTGTGCCTTTGAGGAGAGTGTCGACAGGTGTTTCGAGTATTGTGGGCCCTGGTACGGTGCACAGGAAGGGTCAGGATTAAATTTAGCGTACTGTTGTCACACATCCTCTTTCTGGTGCCGAGGCCGGGTCTATTATGTCATGCCCCTCCCTTTTGTGCCTTGAGTGTGCCCATTTTTGTCGCTGCCGCCGTCGTTCTCAACCGTCGCTGGTCCCACTACGTCTGCTAGGTCCCCAATTGCACTGTTCCGACTCACTAGAACTATCATGCAAGGGGCGGCATGCTGCTACATGATGCGATAGGGTTTTCGGAAAAATCCGGCCTAGGGTTAGGGCTCGATGCTGTTGTATCTCACCGAGTGAGATTTTGTCGGGCCGATCAAACGAAGACCTAACCCGACCCTCGCGGTCTCCATAGCGGCGGGATGGTATATATCGAGCTCCCAAAGAGGCTGACCGACGGCGCTCAAGATTACAGCTGCTCCGAAATAGTGCATATATTCGTGCTCTCGCGCGCGACCTCGGACAATGGTCACTATGTCGTGCAAAGGTCTGCCTCTCCTTCTGAATCACGTACCGTCGCATAACTATATACAATGGAATCAGATACGAGAAACCTGTCTTTCTTTGTCTAATTATATCTGCTATACTTCTTGATGTGAAGATGACCGACCACAGAGCAGGATTTCCGTCGCTGTCTCCAATTTTGAATTTTCCACGAGTTCACCAAAAAAGACGCTCTATTGCAGTTATGATGATAATAATAATAATAATAATAATATGGAGGAGTGCAGAGCTATGTTGTGGGGACTTGAGGCACGGCCTTGGCTAGCAGAACCCTGTTGTGGCGGGCGGGATGGCGGGCGGGATATCGGGACACTGGGCGGGACGTACGACGATGACGATCAAATGACATGATAGACCGGACCTCGGCAACAGAAATGAGGATGTGTGACAACAGTATGCGAAATTTAATCCTGACCCTTCCTGTGCACCGTACCCTGGGAATGGAGACAGGCCTGGTGGATCCGTGTTGGCTATTGATGGGGCAGCGTTGGGTGGGGTATGTGTTCGTTGGTTGTTGTTCTTGTAGTTCACCCTCGCTAACGCTCATACAGGCTCTGCCAAACCCTTCACACAAAGCGCTCTTGTTACGTCTAGCGACTCTTTGCGAGGGTGTGATATGTTCTTGAGTGTCCCCACTACGCCATATTGCAGCATCCTGAACTTCTTCTACAAGAACATTGTGTGCATCGGCGTACTGTAGTGGTTCCAGATCTATTGTGGGCGGAGTTCAAAATAGTGCGTATCGTTTTCCTTCTTCAGATCCTGCCTTCTGGAGCCAAGGCAACCGCAGTGTTTTTGAATACACGTGTATCCTCCATTGGAATTTGTTCTGGACCGTAGCGCCCGTGATTGCGATTGGGTTGCTCGACAGGATCGTGGACGCGGATGTTGATGGCCCTACCCGAGTTGTACAAGTGGGTCTTGTTCGCGTCTGAAGGGAGCTGCAAGCTAATGCTTTTCAGGTACGGCCGCGAAGGGAAGTGGTTTGGGATGAAGTGGTTCGCGGTCTACATGATCGACGGGGTGTACCAGAGCGCGGTCGTGTTCTTCATCATTCTTCACGGTCACTTCTCGCCTACTGCAAGGACGGACGGGTATGATCAGCATCTGACTGAATTTGGTACTGTGAGTTTTTGTTCTCGTCCGGGTTTGGCTTCTTTTGCTTACCTCTCTTATGGTCTTCGCCGCCGTGTTTGTCGCGCCTGAGGTTCCCTCCCAAATCGTTTTGCCCGCCACGCTTAGCATCCAGCCGCTTCCTCAACATCAGCGTCCTTCCTCCCCACCCAGCGATTGTTACGATGTCGCTGTTCTTATTCAACGGCAATGCGTATCCGCCTCCATTCGTTGGTGGGCATGATCCTTCCACTGGGCGTGGCCCAACGATACGTGTCTGGCAGGTGCGGCTCGGTTCTCCATCGCTCACCAGGGTGTCAAGAAACTTGGTCGTGGCTTTGCCATGCACGAGTACGAGGGTCTTCATAGTCGCCGCTAGAGACCTTCGTCCAGACTCCATAGCGACGGTTCTTTGAGCTTCCGCGTCGAGGCAGTGCTAAGGGACGGGCGTTGTGATTCGGCACCATACACTTTCTGTATCTACTACCAAACAAATTGAATGCCAGAAGCTACGCCTTGCACCCTGTAACGAAGTAAGTGGCAGGGTCTCAATGTAAAATCGTCCTCCGTCGCGGTCTGGCCGTACTCGTCCGGCTGATCCGTGGTCTCCTTGACGACGTCAAGAATCGTCTTCTTCCTGTCCTTGTCGCTGATCTTTCCGCCGAAACCCTCCTAGTCGGCTACCTGCAACATGAGACCGTACACGAACGAGGAGATGGAGTTGAGGGCCTCGATACGCTTGCGCTGGGCCTCGTCCTCGGACGCGAAAGCCTCAGCCTCGGCGACCATGCGGTGAATCTCCTCCTGCGACAAACGGTTTCTCTCGTTGGTGATGGTGACGGACTCTGGATGCTACTCGACAGAGGGTGAGGATAGGTCTATGCAGAATAGAGTCAGCAAGCTGTAGCCCTCGATGTCGTCGTGGCGCATGGGAGACGGCAAGCGGGTGCGGTGGCACCACTGGAAAAGTCCATGCTCTCGCCCTCGGGGTGCATGTTGAATGCGACCATGCTGAGAGTGAACGTGAGGGAGCGGGTGGAGGGCACAGCGGTGACTTCGATGTCGCCGGGCTCTTGCGCGAGCCACCGCGGCTGGGTGCCGGCGCGGATTTGTTTTGTCGGTGTCACAGATGCTTGGCGAGGCGGTCGGAGCGGGTAAAGGACTTGTTTCATACTAGTACTGTTATAAATTTAATTTGACAGGCATGATGAAAAGGAATACTGTCACCTGTGACTTTCCCTGAAAAATCCTCTCGCATCGCCACCCTTGCTGGTCATATTCTATGCAATTTAACGCATACATCGACCTCTCCCGAAGCCATGGACTTCAGCTATCCGCATGTTGCGAGAGTTCGATTACTTCGTGTTAACACATCTTCCAGCGCAGAATTGGAGGCTGAATACAATAGACCGTCTGCTTGTGAAAAGACCACAACGGCAAAGTATGCAACTATCTCTAACACACTAGTTCAATCTAACCATGCCTGCCTTCGTTCTTCCGAATGCTGTAATAATTCCCAGTATTTCGTAGCCTCCTTCACATCCTTTGAACGCAGCGCAATTCCAATACCATGAGAAAACTTCCCGCTATCATTTGTTGTCTCTCTCTTTGGTGCAACTGTACCATGAAGGTGACCAGCAAAGAATGCCCTAACAACATTGTCGTTCTTTGCCCCAGTTCCAAAAAGTTTGACTCACCAGAGCATATTGGAACGCGTGTGTACAATAACACCATATTCTGAGTAAGCGAAATTCCATTCTTCGTCGAGTTGAACTGCCACCGACCATGTATCGTCCCTATCACAATGCTGAGGAACTATATAGTTCCAAGCAAAGTAAGCAGTGATGCCATATTTGCCGAGAGGAAAGGTGTGCGCCGCGTGTTGACTTTCTTTAAAAGCATGGAATATTGTGGGTGCGGTTCGCCTTAACCCATGCGTAATAATGTCTACACACTTCATGATGACCGTCAGTACGGGCAGTTATAATTCTGGCATTCGTTGCGTACCTGACCTACTCCAAAGTTTCGTTCTATGGCGGCACTTGATTTTGTAGGATCGTCAGGCAAAAGAGTGCCGGGATGTGCAGTATAACAGTCACCAGGTCGTCCGCCGTGAGAAACCCGATATCCCATAGCGTTAATCTGTCCACTGTCTACCTTCTGCATCGAGGAACGTCTTTTGATGTTTCCGTTGTTCTCCATCTCTCCATGGACACGCAACATGTCAACCATGGCCGAGTCGGAGAAAGGTTCATACTCGATTGCTCCGACGAGAGCACCACTAGTCACGTCGATGAGATGTGTCACGTCCCGACCACATATACGAAAGACTTCGGGACGAGTGTCGATGTATGTCATATCTGGAGTCGTTCGTATGTCAAAATTTTCCAACGGTTTTCAGCACTGCGAAGGCTTTGAGCTGATAGTAATGACTGCCACAGGGCAACTTACATTATGGCTATAAGGTGCAAAGGACTTGTCAAAATTAACTAGTAGCTTTTCGTTCAAGTGTGTAACGTTGTGTTTCTGTACATATACGGTGCGAATGCAACGTTTCGCGTTGGTGGGGGATAAGCCTGCACATCGTGCACAGTCGTTTGCTGAACGTCCATCGAGAGCTTCTGTATTGAAGTCGTGGTTCCTTTGGGTAAGCCTGAGAATATGCAGCAGCATCGCGTCCTGTGTCATGGTCCTGAGACTCGCTTCTCCAATCGACCGTCTGCGGATTTCCTGATGACGGTCTTGTAGCATCTCATCTGTCAAATATGCCTTATTCATAGACAAAGTCATTTCGATTAGATTTCCTGTACTTTTCACTTACGTTTAATCCTTTCGCGAGACACGCAGGGGTAACATACTCCTTCCAGACGCGCAAAAAATTTCTCGCACTAGCAAAGCAGAAACATGTTTCTGGAGAGCTAAGGAACGGTACGTATTCAGCGATTTCAACTAGTATTGCACGCGGAGAAGGACGGTGCTGTTATTTACATCAGTATTGGGGTCTTACATTAGGTTAGGCTTACCTCGTGGAATACGGACGGCCTAGCTATGGGAGGGCGCGGAATAAACAGAGGAGGCGCCCAGGCATGTAAACACTCCGGCAACGTAAAATTCCATCGGTACAGCGCAAAGGATCGAATGAGGTTTGCGTAGAACGGAGGTTCATAATGAACGTTCGCGATGCCAACAATCAAGCGACCAAGGCCTGTCATCTAACGTGAACGTAAATTTCAAGCCGTCATCGTAAACAAACTCGTACCTTCAAGTCATCTTCCCAGTTAGCTAGGTGCCGCGCAGAGCGACAGGCCCGCATTTCTCGAAGAACAGCCACCGCCGCAGACGTATCCACGCCACGTCTCTGTCAATACTTAGTGATTGGCCACATCAGCAAACGCGACCCACATGGAAGAAGTACCCTTGTTGAACGTCGTGCCAGCGGTTCATCAACCGCTGTCTATTCTCCCTGGGATGTAGATTCGCAGTCCTCCATCTCGATGCATTGCGCTCTGTGAGTACCAACGGCCGTGACGATGAAAAAGGATGTTGGGCGTCGGGGATGGAGGTTGGAATTGGAGCATCGTTTCCCATATCCCCGTTTCCCGGCCGAGGTGTGATCCACATTCCCCCTTCCTCGCCGTCATCCACAGGTAAGAAGTCACATCTTAAATCCGCGACGATCTGGTTACGCAGACGCCGTCATGTTGTGCAGACCCCACCGCGTACTGGATATACATAGGACACCCCGCCTGTGAAGTGTTGGGTTTTCTTGTCATCATCGGACCGATCACCGTTCAATTTGGCCACCACGCCCTCATATACCCAGTGGAAATCGGGGCGGAGCCAGGCAGAGTTCTAGCAGAGTTTATCGGAATTGATCAGACTATGACAGACAGATCCGTTCTGCTCCGATTTTGAGGATACTTGGTTTACTTACGGAGCTGGGCAGAGTTGAACAGAGCGAAAATGTGCATTTATTTCAGTACAGCAAATCAACATCTACGTGTAACAGACAGGAGCAGGTAATAGCAGAGTCATCCAGAACAGGGCAGATACGGTAGAAGGCGCAATCGGCGGAGCCTGGCAGAACATAGCAGACTATAGCCGTGGCGGGACAGGATCACTTGGCGGCTTGTTCGTCTGTCGGTGTCACAGTGACGACGCCGGCGGCGGCGATAGCATCGTCGGCGTCGTCGGCCTTGAATTTGGCTCTCTTGCCCAGACTCTCGTAGCGCTATGGAAATGCGCGTGAGGAAGCGGGCCGACATCAGTGACTTTGAGTCAGACTAACTTTTTTCGCAGCTTGGTCGTTCTTAACGTCGTTCCACGCTGAAGTAAGCGTCGATTTGATGGGTCCGTCCTTCAGAAACTCCAGGAGAAGCATATTCCTAATCCATGCTGAGATATCAGCTGAGAGAATGAACAGTTGACTTACTGAGCAGTGTAAAGTTCAGGCTTGGGGATCTCGTACTTGTCGGTATTGCGCGGGACTTCATTCGAGTCCATGAGCGTGCCAGCGTCTGCTTTCTTCTTGCCTGCCGATTTCTTGACCGTGGGCTTGAGTAGAACAGGGGCAACGTCTTGCGCAACAATCTTGGTGGTGGGCACAACGGCTCGAGCACTGTGAGCAGAGAGAGTAAGCAGTACACTCTATCGCGCGAAGGAGATCGAGGACATACAGTGGATTGATTGACTGGAACACGGCCTGGACCGTGATTGAGCAGGAGGCGAACACGAAAGTCGATGTTTGCGTACCTTGTTTGAAACTTTTACCACTATCGATGATGGTTTCAAAACGGGTTGCAGGGTTGCTACAGATGGGGATTGAGCAGCACAAATAGACGGCGTCGACGACAGAGAGGTTAGGTTTGAAGTAGGTGAAGCAGGCAATGGAAGGGACGCGAGTGAAGCGGCAAGTACAGATGGAGACACGGTGGTAGAGACTGATGAAAGCATTGCCAATGACGGGGAAGCAGGTAGGGCGGGAGCAGGTAGGGACGATGCGGAATTGGGCAGAGGTGGCGAAGGGGAGGCCAAAGAGGGCGACTATGCGGAAGTCGGGGAAGATGAGGCCAAATTTGAGGACGACAGCGCGGAACTTGAGGTTGGCGAGGCAGAAGCGGGAGCGGGTGAAGCTATAGATTCAAACGGTGATGGTCCTGGTGAGTTCATACTAGGCATCTAGATTAGGGGTAGCGCCACGCGTTTAGCGTGTTGCAGCGTACCGTCTCATCCATATCTGCGTCTACAGCTGTAGGTGTACCAGGAATTGGGTCTACGTCAACATCCATGTCGACGTCTGTTCTTGGCGATGGTGTGCGTATACGCCTGGCTACGTTCCTGCGACTCGAAGTCTCCCGTCTGCCAGGAGATGGTGGTATAGAACTCTACAAGCAGATAAAAGCAGTGCATTTTCGAAACTATTTGACCGTACCTTGCTGCGATTTCTTCTCAACTTCTGCTTTGACCAATGGTAGAATGATTGTATCGTAGTTGCAGTCTTCGCCTGATGACGCTGTCGTGTGGAAAGAACGACAACGCCCCCATTGCAGCGAGAGCAGTCGCACGGAACACGCTCATCCAAGTTGCGCATGGGCGAAGGAGCATAAGGGAGAGAAGAGTAAACGATAAAAATACCGATCAAATACTATGACGTCTTACAGCCTTGCACTAAGGTCGAAAGACGTCATTCATTCCCTGTCAGTGCCCTCTCCAGTTCTACAAGTGCTCTTCATTAGTTTGAATCTCAGTGTTACGACGCTACGGTACATGGCTTGACGCTGCCCAGTCCTGACATACTCTGCTCATATCCGTGACTTCCAGAATTTCGCGGAGTGTTCCGCGCTGATTTTCACTGGGCCTCATAGCCTAAGTACCCGTTCGCGACACACCAAGCACCAAACCACGACACCAATCAACGGACGGCAACCGAGCTCACAGAGTTCTGCCTTATCTGACCCCGCCCTCCGAGTCGGTGTTCCTTTCGTCCATAATGTTTACGTTTATGGATCTGTATGGCACAATTTCTCTACAATGCAAATGATCTAACTGCGTGCTTCCTTTGACGAAATGTTCTTACCCTCCATCGACCATGTAGAAGTGCGTTGGACCTATCAAGCATCTTGTCCTCGTTACATCCGCATCAGAAGAAGCTTATAACCATATAAAGTGCGCCAGCCAAGTCTTGGGTCAAGCCACTTAGCCTAACTCTACATCGTGTTGCAACCGCCTACGTCGTTTCGCCTCCTTGATCTGGCTGGCGTTGGACCGCCCCTCATCTCACTGTTGCTCCCAGCCCCGGTCATCAGCATGGACCAAATCGTTCATTTTGGCGCGATCCTATTTCCATCTGATGGTCAGTGCCTCAACACGCTCCAGTGCGCTGAACCTCGTCCAACCGCAAAGTAACCATAGGTCGGCCAAAGGTCGTACAGCTCATGACTAGGTTTGTTTCTCTCCGATGTCAGCGGAGGCAAGTCCCGTATGCTAATTGAATCCTTTGTTATCAGTCCAATGGCGCCACCGACGCACCGCCATTCATACACTGCATCCCCGTCACGTATGCCTCATCCCGAGGTTCATATGGACTATGTATATTGTTCCCGATCCTCGGCCCGTTTCAATTTCTGAGTCTGCACTGTAGATCGCCGACAGCATTGGGCCACGCCCCTGGAAATATCAGGTAAATCTGCACAACTGTGCTCAGCGGCGCCCTCCGCTCACACGTTTTCACGTGGTAGCTCGTGGAAGCGCTTGACGGCATGAATAGGAAATTTACCAATCCGTACATCATCTTCTACCCTGTTGTGTCGAACGATGGAATGCCGTTCCCCGTCAACAAGAGCATCAAGGAAATTCAAGGCGGATCCTTCAAAGACGACGTCGCTTGGCGGGGGAATGTTATCATTGGCAAATACCGCAACAATCCCTTCTCATCGATGATGAACGCCTCCATGGCTGACTTTCCAATCCTGAAGAATTACCTTCTCACTCACGGACCACCGTCGGAGGTTTGTCCTCCTCTACGTTCTTTTCTTTTTGTTTACCCTCTCAACAGTGAATGCTGTTGGAGACCACAGCTTCACCGGCGGTCATGGCGCACATGTTTGATCACAGTGTCAATATTCCGACTACCCGACTCATTCTTGACATATATGGTATCTGTTGTCCATTGTAGTGTAGATATTGGCACATAAGAAGTATCGTACGCGTCTTGTTTATGTATATAGGTTGGTCCGTGCTTGACTTGTATCATGCTCTCCTACTTCCCCTCAAATCCGCCTCGCCAGAAAAGCGCCGGATGCACCGGGGGGCTGCATACGGCTGGCAATACGGTCAAGAGGTTTAGCCTAGAATGATACAGCAGTCAGCCTTGTGGCCATGGTCAAGACTCGTTGAATAGAAAGCTTACATTCGAGTTCTACGGCAATCCAATTTCGCAATCGTTGTCCCAAGTTGACCTTGTGTCTATCTTTGAATCCGATGATGAGAGAATGCATCAAGCTGAGATTCGTTGGCCGAGAGTGTGAGCAAGACAATCCGGTACAAAACTCGGCCATAGTCTTGCTCACAGTTGCGCTATGTTTGCGCCGGTGCGGCCCACATCGAAGGCATCGAGATCACTAACATGGTGGGAAGGACTCGACTCGGACCGGAAGAGTAGAAATGAGTGAGCGCAGAGGCGGATGGCTGTGGCTGAGCAACATCTGTCTGGCGAAAGGCGACTCGGCAGGGCGTCCTTCAAAAGCTGCAAGGGAAAAAAGCATAGTGGAATTGGTGAAGGAGATGGTCGCGTCGCCTGCAAAGTTGCATGGGAGCTCGACGGTGGTAAGCCATGCTCGATGCAAGGGGCGGCAGAGCCGAAGCGGGGCTCCTCGTTTATTCTGGAGAGGCCCAAAGCGTTGTTGTCCAATTGAGTCGAGACGCTGGAGCGCTTGATGGCCTCCATGATAGCCAGGGTGTCTGCCCGACGCCTAGAACAAGTACCATGCCGCCTTGGAAATGGCTGATCTGCAGGCTGTCCTTCGCTCGGCCCTCAGCGCCTTGAGGGAAGCCGAGATGCTCGAGACCCTTGGCATCTCGCGCGACGACATGCCTGAGGCAATCAAGACAATGCAGGGAGCTTTGGAGCACAATGTCGAGCGAGCCTGTGCCGATGTCCGCCGGGCCAGAACACTCATCGGGGAAGGTAAGGCCAAGCACTCTATTTCTCGTCCAACGTCAACCTTAGCAGGTGTTTCTAGAGTATGAGAAAAGACTTACTTGCTTCGCTAAGATGTACTCAGATTGACCTTGCCTTGAGGCCATCATTCAACCGTCTCCGCTCTCATCCCTTTCGTCCGTCTACCTACTCGCCCGCCCTACCAATCCGCGCCCGTGGCAGTGTCAAGGCCAATGGAGTGACTCGCGGGACCAGCGCGCAACGGAGTCGGAATGGCTGCGCTCACAATGCTCAGTTGACGGCATGCGATGCAATGCCAGCATGATCCGCGCGCGCTGCGCTGCCTTTGCGACCACCGGTGCAAGGTCTGCAGCCACAGCTCTGGTGGTGACTCAATTGCATGTCAAGACTCCGATGCGCCCAAGACGTAGGACAATGCGGTTAACCGCTGATTCATCATTCAGTAACGTCGTGATGAAAAACTCTGCTTGCTCTGTGACCCAACCGCTTCGTAGGAGCGCCTTGACAATTGAAAAATCTGAAGTCGCCCGCAGTGACCAAGAATTCGAGGATGTCCGGGATTAAAGGCGAGATGAGCGAGTGGTTACGCGTCGGGTTTCGGAGAGGGATGAGCGCGCAGATATACGAGCACCTGGAAAAGGAGGGGCTGGAATTGTGCAAGGTGGTCGAACAAGTTCGTCGTCAAGAGCTTGAGAAGGATCCTGCGCATATTGAGACCCACGTGCAGACCGTCTTTCCACGGCTGAGAGACTAGACGACCGTAAGATGCGCAAGGGAGAGTGTCATGAACCATGCGCACTTCTTGTCGTGTGGGATATCCAGTTGAGCGCTTCATCAAGCACGCAGCGATGATCGCACCTCCAGCGCACTCGTGGCATCCTGCAGCGTGAATCCGTCGGTCCAAATCATCTCTACAGGCTGCATCTCTGCAGGGCTATCGTACACAGCTTGGGATATCCTTTCATGATGGCATACCGGCCGAGGCGCTGGAGACAAGGCCCCCGACATCAATGAAGACGCCACCGCCGGGTAGTTCCATGTCGAGGGGTCAAGGGCAGTCTATGCGCGCCGTGGACGTCGGAGCCGCCGTCGAGAGCGATGTGAGAAAAGGCCAATTTAAATAAGGGATGGCGGGACAATGATAACATGTTACGTGGCTGTGCTGTCATCACTAAATTCGGGAAAAAGTGATTTCACCTGACAGCAAATTCCTTTTGCAATCGGTCCGATCGTCGATTGCAAAGCATTATATGGTCAATATCATCGTGCCATCGTTCCGAGTGTGGATGCTATGATTGCTGTAGGTATGATACAACATTGAATGTGAATGAAGTACAGCACCAATCTCGACAACGACTTATACCTATCATATCGAGGTGATACTGTCATGGTATGTCATTGACTGAGAGCAATAATCATCGTTGTGAACTACATCCATACTGCCGAGCCGATACGGTGTTTAAATGTCAGCGTAGCCACTGTCCTTCTCACTGTTTCCTTACCCTTCAGCATCATCTTCTTTCTCCGCCGTTTCCCAGTCGTTGCCATCGTCGTCCCTTCCATGGATCTTGGACCGTCTCCACGGTACCAACGGCTGTGGAGTCTCGGAGAGCGGCAGAGGCAGCGTCGTACCAAAGCCCATACCGGCCAGACGTGCACCGCTAACAGATGTCCGTTGCCGAGTAGTCGAATCCATATGTAGTTTTCCCAGTGTGCCTTGTGAGCTAGGGATCGAACACCGTTGTTTACATTTTGCTAGACCTCCAGATGGAATGAAGGATTCTCTGGTTAGGGTCCCCTTGGACAGAGCAGCGACAACGGTCACGAGATTGTCCAGGGACTGTCCAAGTCAGGTCTCGACCTAATAAGGTCAACGATTTTTGCTAACCTCATAAGGACGCGATTTTGTTAACCTTATAAGGTCATTTGCCGGTGATACTATGTCACAGTGAATAAAATTCATTGTCCATCTCCCACTCGACATGTAGAGTTGATGTGGAGGCTACATGTCAGCATATCCACTGTCCTCTTCGTCGCTTCCCTGTTCTTCGTCGTCAATCGTTTCCGGCCTGCCAGCCTCGGCCTCCTCCTCCTCCTCGTCATCCGAGTCCTCAGCCCCACTAAACTCTGCCTCATCCTCATCCTCATCGATGCCATTCGCCGCATTGCTATCAGTGTTGGTCCCATCCTCAGCCTCCGCTCTTCCCGCATCAGCCTCAGTGAGATCTGCGTTCTCCACAGCATCTGACGGCGCAGCTTCTAGCTCATCTTCGGCCTCTGTCTCGTTCACGACTGTATTGTTGTCCGTCGACGAATCCATGTCTGGTGCATTATCAAGATGGCCAACACCGCCACCGAGATATCGCATGAACATGTCCCGGTCCAGGAATCTGCTCATGAGTAAGCGACGCATCGGTAACAGGACTCGGAGGGAGTTACTGACATATTGACATAGAAGTTCTCCCAATCCGCGTCTGCTGGAGAATCTCGCCACTGACGGGCTTCGGTATTGCCACTGAACGGCATCAAGTCGGATGTGATATCGTTACTGAAGGCTGGGATAAGGTGAGCACCCCGAATAACAAGCGCCGGATTCAGAAAACCAAAAGCATAGTCATCCGAGGTAGGAACATAGCCAATTTTGGGTAGCCGTGCTCTAGACCGACCCGACCGGTAGCCTGGCTCATCGCCTAACCACCGCACCCAGAGGAACTCCATATCCTTGATGCCGCTGAAGTTTCCCGTCGGCGGCGCATGCTGGACCT
The DNA here is from genome assembly GCA_019915135.1 of Strobilurus pachycystidiatus. Taxonomy (NCBI): domain Eukaryota; kingdom Fungi; phylum Basidiomycota; class Agaricomycetes; order Agaricales; family Physalacriaceae; genus Strobilurus; species Strobilurus pachycystidiatus. The sequence continues at coordinate 661,490 of JAHLMK010000020.1, read as the reverse complement.
GTGTATGAAAGATGCCGAGCACCTGGGCATACCAGTATGGATGTGCCTTTTCGTCCTCAGCTGCATCTGGATTTCGGACCATGACGAATGGGCGGATGCGGGGGCTAATCGTATCGTACTCGCGTCGAACATCGTATGTCGTGAAGTTGATACGAACGAGTTGCTGTCGAAAGATCCGGTTGTTGACAATCCGTACAGTGTTGCGGTCATCGTGAGTGAAGGCCTCGTGAGTGTCTCCGTCGAATTCTCGACCAAGAATACGACCAAGAAGGTGGTCTTGAAGCTTGGGTATGAAGTTCTGGATGTCATATCATCAGCTATGCACCCGGAATGTCAAGCTGCTTACCCTTTTGGCTGGATCGAGTTCTGCGTCTTTTGGAGTAGCTGTGAAGTCGTACAAATTGACCGGCTTGTTACGGGATTTGGATATGAAGTGGTGGTCTTCGAGTGAGGCCGTCTTGACCTCTTTTGACTCGGCCGTCCGTCTGAATAAATTACGTCGCCCGTGTCGCTTCGCAATCTGCTTCATTGCATCCTTCTTGTTTGTCATTCCATAGAGCTTCTTCACAATGCGATGTGCGAGTTCGCCCTGTGAAACTATCAGCCTACCGACGTATGAGTTGGGAATAGGACCATACCAGTTGTGTTGAATATGAATCTGTCGTTCCAAAGAGTCGGATAGAGCGTACATAGTCGCCGAGAGCGTGGAACTTGGGCGTAAAAAGGTTCAAGGTTCGAGGTTTCGGACCCGATGAGGAGGAACTCGCCGCAGGTGGTGGCCGACCTGCCTCTCTAGCAGCTGTAGCAGCTTCTGCCTGACGTCGCCGTCGTGCTTCAGCCTCCCGTGGCAGCTCTACCGTTCTGAATTGTGAACAGATGTTATCGCGGAACTGGCGAAAAAGTCGCCCAAGCTGAACGGTCGATGCTTCCATAATGGCCAAGGTGTCGTCTGTATGCATCCGTAGTTTGGCGAGTGCGTGCCATTCTGCTAAACGATACAAGAGGGTGAGAACTGCTGCATTGAACGGTTCAGGAAGTAGATCCTCAAAAACAGGGATTGCACACTAGACGCAAAAAGGGTTAGTGTCAAATCACTTAGAGAATAGATATAATACCTGTAGAATATCCTCGAAATCTCGTGCGGCCAATTTCTTCATTTGAGAAGCATTCGTCGCGAACCGTCTGATGGTACTCCCAAACGTGGGTACCTTGCGAAATCTTTGAGCGGTATTAGCCACTAACAGAGAGACAGCGAGAAAGCTTTTCACCGCCGGTCCAGTTCGTCAACAAGGTCCCCGTTCCGAAGATGAGCGTATAACATTCGAATGAGATGTATGAACGTGGCCTTCCAGACGCCTAATTCAAACTCGTGAAGTAGGTCAACGACCAGCATGCGATACGGGTTGAATGTAGCGCCGAGCTGCTCAATGAATGCGTTCTGAGAAGGAAGGCTCAAACACCTTGTTGAGGAACGTGAACAGTAATGTCCTTACCTTTGTTGGTACACTCGATGTATCCTTGAGAAGGTCGAGACCGCCAATGGCCCGTCCAAGACTATAAATCATTCGCCTAGCAGTATCCACACGAGATCGCATAAAAGTCCGAAAACGTTGGATTCGTGTTCGTTCGTCGAGTTTCTGTCCCATGAGATCGAGTTTGGCCTTCGAAACAAAACATCGCGGACACGGATTCAGGCCCTTATCCCGAATTGTGGCAAGAAGGACTCTGCAAGTAAAATTGAGATCGAGACACAATAAAGATGCGAGACTAATCACTTTTCGGGATAATCAGCTGAGTAGGTGAATATACGCGGAAAGACGCGTCGTTCGATACCATCTGCACACATGATGACGATACCATAAGTATATGCATGTAGGAAGTCGGCATCTGACAGCAGGAAAGTCCACACAGCCTCGCGGCGGCAGTGGGTTAAGATGTCGGCCTTTTGTGTCTTCCACTTTGGATGGAATTCCTTCACCCAGTCACCGAACGAATCAGGAAGCTGACAGTGAAGTGAGAAACGATGAAAATCCGTCACGATGAGAACACCGACCGTAGGAATATATGCAAGATGCTCAATGGCACCAGAATTGAGTTGTGACCGAACATACTTGCTGATGTTGCCGAGCATCTCATAGATGGGCCACGCTTTGGCAATACCAAAGTTGGCAAGATGTGTCGCATCCGAGAGGACCATTACTGCGGCGACAACCTTTTCGCGCTTGCAGGATGGGTCGGTCGGATCTGCAGGAGCGTGGGTTTGGACGTGGTCGTGTTCCGATATGAAGGCATCCGACGTATAGAGCTCTCCGTGAACACGAGTCTCTTTGCCAGAAGATGAGCGATGGAGGGCGGTGTATGGCGAAAAGTGAATCTTCGAGCCAAGAGGTCCCATGAACGTCGCACGTATAACGTCAATGATGCGACGGTAGTAGAGACCGGGAACCTGGTAGGAGCGTGGCGGCTCTCCTTTCGTCCCAGATGGGACGTCGATGGAGACCGTGGCCTGTTTGAACGACTGAACAAACGGATCAGTCGACGCGTCAATTGCTCTGTCCATTCGTCGATTCTCTGTCTCGGTGTGGAAGTTGTCAGGAAGATCCTTGACTGTGAAATCGGGAGCTTGCAAGACATCGTGTACCAGACTGTCAAGCTTGCCTGCTGTTTTCTGGATATTGCCGTTGTTCAGCCACCCCATGAGGCGGTAAACGGTCATGTTCGCAAAGGGCCACGGAGCCTGAGACCCTGAGGTGGAAGTCGACGCTGACGCTGAGGAGACTTCAGAAGGTGTGGGAACTGTGATGCCAGTCTGGCGTGGAGTGGCGAGGTCTTTTTTCTCGACAAAGACATCGGGGTCATAGGATGGGCGATGGAGATATCGACGGATGAGGCCAAACTTGTTGGCAAGAGTGGTCAGGCGGTCACGGACGACAAGGAAAACATGGGGAAGGCCAGCAGGGGGCGTGTAAGTAGCAGCTGGCATAGAAGGCTCGGGATACACGTCCCGGATACGAGCAGGTATGCGTATCCGAAGGCGGGGAAGAGGCGGCTCAATTTCGGGCTCGGGACCCGGATCAGGTGGATCCATCGAGACATCGAAATCAAAGTCTACGCCACCATCTTCATGAGGAGGCTGAATCTCGGCAGACGCCGGAACGGGCCCCCCAGAGTCTGTGATGTGTGGCGGCGCCGAGGACCCACTCGCTGCTGGTTCATCAATCAAATCCTAGAACCGAATTATTCTTCAATTCCGATTAATGGATGTTATTCTTACCAGAATGCGCTGTCGTTTTTCACTGCGTGCTTCTTGGTCTGCTGGAATTGAGGTCTCAGGCAGATGCACTCGTTTTCGACTGTTTCTAGCTGCCTGATAGGGCGCACAGGACTTCTGATGTCTGCAGGTCCCCAGCTCTCTTGAAGGACTTGGAGCAGGCTATCGCAGAACAAGCATATTTCTCAGGCATGTAAAGAGCAGGTGGAGAGGCGCAGAGTAATGTAGAGATGGCGAGTAGAATGAGTACTGCGAAAATCGCGAGGCCCAGACGCGATCGTCGCATTGAACGCGATTAATGGGCGTGTAGTATGTGGCGAAGGGCAAAATCGATGCCATTTGAAAAGGTAGACGCTGTAGAGCGTATGCAATGACGTGCTTGCGGGCAGTGATACTGATAGCCAATGATAGGGGAAAGGAAAGGAGGCGGGCGGCGGACTTTGAATCTATTTAAGTCACGTTTCGGTTGGATTTCCTTCTTGTCCTCTTACTTCTATGTCCTCCCATCGGTGGTTAGATGCGCACACATTTGGTGCACATATGGTCTTTCTACCCTCACCTCGTCAACTTCTATCTCACTTTCAAGTTGTCCGACGTCGTCCGACTATCTTTGCGAATTCGGTTGTTGTCGAGGGGCTTGGGCAGCAATGGCGGCCCGCTGAAGAATCCTTTACCGGGTCCGATATGTCGTGCTCGACGCGCTCAATTCACGGTCACGACACCTGAGGACGATTGTTGATTCTGATCGTCATTTGCCATACATAAGGTCAGTGCCCAGTCTGATCCCTCCATCGCTCTGCTCTCATTAATCATGCCAGCATCCTCTCTCCCATCATCCACCCCCCCGCGTTCATCCAGCCCTCCACGCTCATCCAGCCCTGCGCGCTCATCCAGTCCAGCTCCCCAGAACGCGGCCGATGATGCTCGCCGTCTTCGTCAGGAGAACCGCGATTCACAGGCCTCGTCGGACACGCCTGCCAGCGGGACCAAGAACCGCCGGAAGCGCAAACGAGCGTGGGTCATGGCCTTCTTCTGGTCTCCGTGATACTGACTCTTGGAACGACTCACAGTGCCGCTGTCGACGCCCCACACAACTCCCGCCAGATTCGCAAGGTCGTTACTTTGTTCGAGAACCTGCAGGCCCTTGTCGAGGAGGCGGACCGACGCAGTGACGATTCTACTGCGCCGTCCACGTTGAAGTAAGCTCGTGGTTGCCAGTTTGCATTCTTGATTTGCTGACCCGGACATGACTTGTAGACAGGACATCCTTTTCGACAGTTTCAAGGCCTTACTGACGACGTGTGGAAAGTCGTTCAAGGATCTTTACGAGAAGGGGGACGCCAACGCCATGGACGCATACTTGGGATTGGTGAGTCCCTTCTTTCCACGTCTGGATCACTGTTCATTCTGTTCAACAGGCTCAGGGTGCCGCGAATGGTGCCCGCGGTGACGACAACAATGCAATCAAAGAGAAGGTCGGCATTTGGTTCAACCGAACCTATAAGCTTCACCTCGATATCGAGCATCGTCTGGGCCGAGGAATTCAGTGCGACATTATCGGCCGCTTGCTCGTGGATGTCGCCGTCGACTGGCAGGATCTCGAGTAAGTCTGCCATCCTTTTCCCATCGTCGTGTCACTCACTGCATCATCTCAGGGTTCGCGCTAAGGTTCGCGGAAACGCTCCAGGTTTCGAGATGGGTTCGTCCTTCTTGGTCAACCTTTTCTATCGTAATTGCACTGGTAATCCCGACAACCTTGATGATGGTCTGTGGGAGAGTATCTTCTTACTCAAGGTATGTTTTTGTTTCTCAGATCTTCCTGTGCTGATATTTTCGGCAGACATACGCTTGTATATTCACTTCCCCATCGTCGGCTGACAAGATCACGGACGACTCGGAGAATCAGGCGCCACCTGCTGCGAAGAAGTCCAGGAAGGCAACAAAGCAGTCGATCTCAGACATAGCCGGGATGAATAAGCGTGTCACCCCGCAGTCTATCGCGTATACTGCTGTCATGGTACGTCCCATTTTCTCTGCGTAATACCATACTAATGGTCATCTTAGCTTCACTTCAACTCCACGGACGCTAGCCAGTGGGCCGAGAACTACAACGGCTTCGACTACGGCGAGTTGTACGACTTCATCGTTGGATATTTCATTGGTGGTAAGCCGGGCAGCCCAGAGCGCAACATTGCAGATGCCAAGCTCGCGTGGTGGAACAAGTACGTCTGCCCTTTTTGCCCACATTCTACTCGCTAACATCAGGTTAGGAAAATCTTCCCCAACCAAGTCTCGGAAGCAACGAGTGCTGCGAAGACCTCGGTGTCGCGCTTGGCGGCGCAGCGGGCGGCTCTGCTCGCCGCATCTGTTCCGAGTTTGAGTACGACTGCTTCCGCCACTACTACGCCTACACCTACCACTATTACTGCCACTACCACTACCACTGCTACCTCATCTGAATCTACCCCTACTACACCTGAATCTACTACTACTACTACCTCGACTGCTACCTAGATTGAATCCTATATTAAATGATTTTTTGTCACTATAATTGTTTGAATCCCAATATGAGATTTCCCTGGCTCATAGTAATGACCAGTATTTCTCGTTGCGTGAAACCATGGCTGTACGAGACAAGGCCTTGTCTTTCGACGTCGTAATGAACATTCAACTCAATCATGGTCCGAGGGGATATATCATTATTCTTTCATGGCGTGATGATACGTTCCGCGATAAGCTGAGAGCGAGGCACGAGCGGCCAGCTTATCTTAGGATAAGATACTTAGCGGAGATTGCCAACCCTCGGATGCTAACACATCCACACATACTGGACGCGAATCCGACGCTCAGCGCGTCGCTTTCCAGTATCCGTCTTTCCCAGTTGGCAATCGTCCTCCTGTCCTCCATTTACTCTTCAGAACAAATTCTTTTCTTGTTCTCTTCCACTTTCTGCCGTTCTCACAGCACACAGGGAACACAGGGAACGCAGGGACAGCAGGGAGGGCCTGGAGCGCAGGGACAGTCGAGCGTGTCGGGGCAGCCAAGCGGGCAGGGTGCGACGGGTCAACAGGGACCGCAGGGACAGCCACCGCCTCCACCTCCACCAGCGCGCACCCGGTTGACGCACAAGTCGCAACCAATCTGCGAATTGTTCAAAACTCTGGCGCTGGCCACACGGCTGGATGCCAATGCCGACATCGAGCAGAAGAATCTCGCTCGCGAGACTGCCACCCTGCAGCACCATCTCGACCCCGTCGCCAATCCTCGCTCTGGATCCCCGGCCCATAGTTTTATCACTATCACGGACGATGAAATCGACTCTTTCCGTTATTCTGACTCCACTCTCAGCGCTTTCAAGAAGATCCCCATTTACATTCGAAAGAAAATCGACGACTGGAAAGCGGCGGACGCGTTGAAGAAGAAGAAGAAGGAAGAGTCGAAGAAGCTGGACGAGCATGTCGAGCTCTACCACAAGTGCATGGACACGAGCAAGGAGGTTCAACGTGTGCCCGGAGCTCGGGTCGAGGTGACCTTCCACCCCATCCTTTTCGAGACCGAGATACACGTTCCCCTTCCCCACTCCGCCTTTTCCAACGAGGCTCTTCGTCACATTAACAGCCACGCTCCCCTTCTCGCTACCGTCCGTACCAACGCGCGACCTGGCGAAGCAAAGGGCCGCCTCATCTTGGACATCAAGGCGCTCATCGAGAAGTTCGGTCCCGACGTTCGCCCGACTTTCGGGGAATGGTCTGAGTGCGCTCTCAATCGTCTCCGGTTTTGTCGTCTTCGTGACGCGGCCGGTACGAAGGGACCCTTCGCCCTCCGCATCAGCAACCATTACGGTTTCTTTGATGCCCAGGACGATAAAATCGCCGGCTACGAATTCTGGGCACCTGTCGAAGCGAAGATCCGTCTGGACTACTCCTCCATGCCGGTCACTTACGACGCATCGTATTACGACAACCTTTACATGGCGGCGAAGAACGCCTGGATACAGGATCAGAAGCTTCTCGAGCTGGAGCGCCGCCTGCGCGCTGAGCGTCCGGCGCCTTCGCGCCAATCTCATTCCTCCTCTTCGCGGGGCTCCTCTGGGGGAGCCTCGCGGGGCTCATTTCGGGGCGGCGCACCCTCCTCTGGATCGAAGTCGGCGTCCTCCGCAACTTGCTTGGGATGCGGCGAGGTCGGGCACCTCCTTGCCGACCACTACGATGGCAAGGTCACCACGCGCCTTCTCTGGGGAACAGTTCGCGACGGCGGCCTCTACAGTCCCGGTGGGGTCCTCATCTGCCTCCACTTCAACTACACAACCCACAACCCGCACTCCTGTTCTCATCCCAACCGCATCGACGTCTGCTCGTGGTGTGGGTCCAAGGATCACGGCGCCCTCTCTTACACCTGTCGCAAGCGCCCCGCTTGACGACGTTACTGTTCTTCCGCGTCCGTTCCTTGCTTATACAGATTTCTCGCAATACATTTGCGACCGCCCGCTCTTCGGAATACGCTCAGATGACGACGATGCCATCTTGAGTAGAATTGTGACGCCATACAGCGCCGATGCCTTTGAAATCCTCCTTGCCAAGCACAACCTTACTCTGCACTACCCCCTTCTCTGCTCTAATCTTCGCTCAGGATTCCCTATCGGGCGCATGCCCCGTCTCTCGTTCTCCGTCATCATTCCCAATCATCCTTCCTGCCTTGAGCATAAACAGGCTGTCGACGACTATGTTTCTGGAGAGCTGCATTCGGGCCGCATCTCGGGCCCGTTCTCTCGAGAACGTGTTGAACGTATCCTTCGTGGTCCTTTCTACTCGTCTCCCCTCCTTGTCGCCGTACAACCTCAGGGCGATGGGGTCCCGGACAAGCTTCGGGTCTATCGTAACCTGTCAAAGGACTTACGGAGTCCCTCCTTCATCATTCCCTCGGTCAATTCGTACATCTCCAAGGAGGATTTCCCTACATTTCTGGATGCGGCACCTCAAGTTGAATCAATTGTGAGTGTTTCGCTTTCGGGTTATGAGTAGCTGTAGCACTTTGTTTCGTTTCTTATTCTTTTTTATTTTGGCGGTTTCTGTGCACCCGAGAGTTTCTTTCTTTCTCACCTTCCAGCATCTCCTTCCTTGGAGTTGCTTCCTTCCCCTTCGAGCGCACCCTGTGGGTGTCGTCTCAGAGCTTCCCTGTGGGTTGTCTCAGAGCAGTCCTGTGGGCTGTCTCCTCCTTCTTGCTCCCCACTGTGTGGGGTAGCCTCCTTCTTCTCGAGTTAGGCCGTCGGGCTAATTCTCCTTTCCCGCAGATTGCGAACGCCCCGCCGGGGACACAAGCATGTACAAAAGACATTGCGAAATTCCATCGCACTTGTCCCGTCCTTCCCGCACACAAACCTTTCCTCGTCTTTCAAGGTAGCCACCTCCGTTCCTTCCTTCCTTCTTTCCTTCATCTTCTCATTGAAAACCTTCAGGCATGGATCACGCCTTCTACATTGATCATGTCAATCCTTTCGGCCTTGCATCAGCAAGCAGCAACTCGGGCATGATTGCAAATGCTCTGACCGACATTTGGCACGCCGAAGGTGTTCACCGTCCATTGAAGTACGAGGATGACCTCAAGAATCTGCGCTTCCCTTCTAATTCTGGCGCCTTTGCCTCGGGTGACTTCTGTTACGACTACGACCATGATTCGATGATGGCAATGGTTGCTCCCCTCGGCACACCGTGGAACGACAAAGGCGATTCCGACTTCGTTTTTGCCACAACTTTCATTGGTTTTCTATGGGATCTCCGCCTCCGCCTTGTCAGCCTTCCCAAGCCCAAGCGTCTCAAGTTCCTTCACCGGGTCCTTCTATTTGTTCGCTCCTTTGCACGGACCCAGTGTACTCTCGAGGACGTGAACAAGATTCACGGGTCACTGTGTCACGTCGCCTTTGTCTATGTGGCAGGCACCACTCGTCTTCCTTCCCTTTCAAACTTTGCAGCCTCCTTCAAGGGCGACGAATATATGCGCCGCTACCCCCCTCCTTCTGTCATCACCGACCTCAAGTGGTGGGCTTCCGCCCTTTCAGCTCCCAACTTTACACGCCCGTTGAAGCTCAAGGGTCCTATGATGGATATGGGCCTCTATGTCGATGCTTCCACATCGTGGGGCATCGGCATCATCATTGATGGTCGTTGGGCCGCATTTCAACTTGTTTCGGACTGGAAGTCTCGGGCTCCTGGACGGGATATCTGCTGGCTCGAGACTCTCGCCATAGAGTTCCTCCTTTACTTCCTTCAAGAGATGGGGATCTCTGACACTCACCTTCTCATTCACTCGGACAACGACGGTACCATGGGTGCTCTCAAAAAGGGCCGATGCCCTAATTCACATATCAACCTTTCTGTTCGACGCTCATTTCTCTCGCTTGTTGAAACGGGTATAATTCCTACATATCGGTCAGCATCCTCCCCCTCCTTGGTCTACCCTCTAACATTTCCCTAGTTATATTGCTTCCGCTGATAATCCGGCCGATCCCATCTCACGCGGAGATCTGGGTCTGCCAGAGGACGCCATCCAGTCGAGTATACGGTTACCGACTGAACTACAAGAGTTCTTCATTGGCTATGCCTAGTACAACTGCTCCAAATGCGGCATCTTTCGTCGCCGACTGGGTTTTGGAGGATGACTCCGTGGGTTTATCCTCTCCGCGCCTTGACCCAGCCGATATTCCGGTCTCTACTGCTCCCTTTAGCTCTTTCTTTGCTCATCCTTTCGATCTCTCGTCCTCTCCACCTCGCCCCACCTCACCATTGCACCCCAATACCTCCTTTTTCTCGAGTTCGCAGCCCTCTTCATCTGGGTGGCACAGCCACAATTTTGACCTCTCTTCTGATGACCCCCCTGCCGTTGTTGCTTCATCACTGCCACTCCTTTCCGCAACGGCTGATGCACCCACCGCTTCCGCACCCTGTTCTGCCTTACCTCCCCGTCAACCGAAGATTGGTAACCATGTTGCCACCAGCTCTCTCCGACCCCGTGTCCTCGCAGCGGATTGCCTCTTCAGCTGGCAGTCCGAGTTCTCGCTTGCCCGCACCCAGCAGCTTCGAGAAGAGCTTCCAGAGCCTCTGGTGGACATAGCACAGTCAGCTTTGCACGGTGCACTCAAGTCCTCAACTAAAGGCACTTATGGTGCCGGTTTGCTCCGCTTTACGCAGTTCTGCGATACCTGGGACATTGCCGAAGCCAAGAGGATGCCTGCCTCACATAGCCTCCTCTGCGCGTTCATCGGCGCCCACAAGGGAACGGTTGGTGGTGGGACCATCAAGGGCTGGCTCTCCGGGTTGAAGGCCTGGCACGATGTCAACGATGCTCCTTGGCACGGCGACCACCGTTGGGTTCAGATGGGTCGTGTGTCAGCCAACAAAGAGGGCACTCAGCACAAGCGACCTCTTCGTTCCCCAGTGTCTATCGAGCATCTAATTGCCCTTCGCGCAGCCCTTGATCTCTCCCTTGCCTTCCATGCCGCCATTTGGGCAGCCGCACTGTGTGCCTTTTGGGGTTGTAGACGCCTTGGTGAGATACTCATCACAAGTATTGCCGAGTTCAACGCTCTTTACCACGTCTGTCGTTCTGCAATGTATGATTTTCACATGTCTTTACCTTCCTATCTCACCTTCATTAGTGTCAAGTTCGCAACCCTGCGAGGAAACGTCCGCTCCGCCAACTTTCACTTGCCATGGACAAAGACGACTCAGGAGGCTGGTTTCCTCAAACCATCTCACCGTCAACAAGAGTGTCCCACCTGATGCGCCTATGTTTGCCTATGCCACCTCAGCAACCTCCTGGTCGCATCTCACGAAGAAAGTCTTCCTGGATTTCTGTCATGGTGTTTGGACCTCGGCCGCGCTCGCACACATCCTTGGTCATAGTTTTCGCATTGGCGGAGCAGTTGAGCTCTTGCTAGCGGGTGTTCCCCCAGAGATTGTTGCAGCTACTGGCGGCTGGACGTCTCTCGCCTTTCTCTTGTACTGGCGCCGCATGGAGGAGATTCTCCCACTCAGTACATCTCGTGCTTACAAGCGGTCACACATCAGTGATCTCGCCGTTCTCTTTGAGTCTTTCCGTGTATCCATGAAAGTTCCTTCTGCTTTATTATCGAACTCAGACAACTCGCACCTAGATCTTTAGTCCGAACATGCACTGTATCCTTTTAGCTTTTCTGTACTTGCATTGACGCTGTATTGCTCATTCGTGTCACTACTTACTTGCTTATTTACCTTACTGTCTACTGCTGATTGAATTAATATTGTTGTCGAGCCTCCGTTTGGGTAAAACAAATCATTTCCATGAACTGAATCTGTTTGTTGTGAGTCTCGACTCCATTTGGTGTTTCCAGATTCCGTTCATCTCACGATTTGGTTTCACCTCGCGCTCAAGACTGTCGGTTTGTCTTCGGACTTCTCCCTTCCCGGGTCACACGGTTCACTTCCTAATTGGAGTTCCCGAAACCTTCGTGTTGCCATTGCATTTCGCAATCGTTGTTCTCGCAACTGTAGTTTCGGTTTCCGTTCTCCATTCCCATGTCGGAAAAATAGAGAAGAACTTACCAGTTGTGATATGGGCCTAATATGGGCCATAATGCAGTCAGGATTTCGGGAGGCTGATATGGCTTGAGAATATCCCTATCCGCACGATGGCGTTGATCAGGCATTTCCAAGGGTGATCAGGCTGATCAGTCATTACCGGAGTGATGGCGCTAATCAGTGCTGGCGTTGGCAGCGACTAAGACGCGGTCGGCGGTCGCGAAAAAAAAATCTCTCGGGACCGGTTTATGCGCTGCAAAAGTGTAATCTCATCGTCGTCCGGGCTTGAGTTGAATGACAAGGTTTTTTTGGTGGGTGACGCTTGGTTCGAACTTGAGATCTGCGGAACGTTAGGAAATTGACATGAGACTTACCAGTTGTACTACGAAGCTGTTGCAATCGAAGGACTTTTGCCGTGTATATACCCATTGATTCCCATGTCAGCGCTGATATGCCCTGACAACCGTCAGCACCTGTCCAACACTTATTAATTGGACAGGTGCTGTCGTTTGCTCAGAACTGGGAGACCGTGTGATTGAAATGGCATCGTGTATTGAATACCTCGGATAAGAACACACGCTCTACTTTCTGTTTTGCCTTCCACTTCGTCGAGTTGCCTTTGATCCCCCGAATTTCTTTTTCTTTGGCGGCACTGGCGACAACTCAGCCTCATCACGTTCCGACTCTCCCTCATCCGATCCACTTCCAGTATCAAACCTCTTCCTTTTCTGAGTTCTCTCCTTCTCACCTCCCAGATCTCGCAAGTCCTTACGCGGAATCTCTCCGGTCTTCGTTGCCTCCATGCCTTTGTGACGGAACCGAGCTGGACGATCGCCTTCAGTGTGCTCTGTGTCAATGGTTGTGGTGTCCGACTCGGTATGGCCATCCTGCTGCTCTCCACTGACCTCTGGACCATTTCCCTTCTCTTGATATGTCGATGGGGGATCACGTTGCGGTGGTCCATGTGCCAGCTGCTTCAAGATCTCGCGATGTCATGCGGGGCTTCGGCGGATGCTCCCGGTGTCTCGCTATCAGGGAAAATGACCCGATTCCACTCGTTGAAGACGTTGATGATGGTGGGATTCTTGTGTCGGAGACCAGTTAGAAGCATCTCCAGGTACGTGTCGTAGTCTCGGAGATAATTGATTCCAGTCGACCGACCAGGGCTAGTTAGATCCTGGTCCGCCGACAGAACCCAGCGTGCCTATAGATCAACAAATATCAGTGAAACGAAACCAGCACGGAAGCTCTCAATCATACCAGTATAGCCATCGTTGCAATTGTACCTGGAGTCACTTCGCTGACATTCCAGACTTGCTCCATTGTTAGGGAGCTCGATTTGTGACTGACGACGCCAGTCAATGCAAGCTCTCTAGCCGCTGCTGGACCCCGGATAAGAGCAACAAATATCTATCAAACAAGTGAGTCAAGCTGGAGCATTCATCGAGGCGATAACTTACGTTCATAAGTAGCGGATGCAAGAAGCACGTATCAACATTGTACTCATTGGCATAGCTGTCCGGTTCGTGGATAATCTCGACGTCAAACTCAGAGTAGTGGCCATGATTCCGATCAGTCGTTGGCGGTGAGTATCCAATGAGAGAACCGAATGCGCTCTTACGCCCTTGACCTGTAGCAAAAGCGCGAGCATCCCATTTATCTCCGAGATGATGAGCGAGCACAGCGTCAATATTGTGACGGAGTCGGGTCGACGTATTGGACCGCTGAGAGTTGAGTCCGAGAGTATAAAACTGACAATAGTGAATCAATCTCGGTACTCAAGACATTATGCACCGTATAGTTCGTACCTGTTTGCGGAACCATGTTGTCTTTAGGATTTTGGCACCTTTCTCCTGGAGACCCTCTTCGCGATTCAGCAATGCCATAATTTCGCGTCGCTGGCCCTCAACCTTGCTCTCCTGTGACTGAAACCGGTGCTCATCCTTATAGCGATCGTCCGGCAGTGGCGTAGCCTTGAGCAGAGCCCATTCGCGATGGAGCCATGGGCAGTTCATTACAACGAATGTCCGACCAAGACGAACCGCAATATCATCAAGAGAGTCGGAAGGAGAGTCGTCCTCATCCGAAGCGCTGTCCGAATCAGATGCAGACTCTTGTTCTTTTGCTTCCCCTGGATGCGTGTGAGGAGTAGGAGCGACTTGACTAGATGTGTTGCGGTCCTGATTTGTGCGGTCTACCATCTTTCGCTGGAGCCGCTGATTCCCCTTCAGGGCCTGGGAGGCCTTCGCCTGAGCCTCTTGCGCAACCTTGATGCTGATGAGCCAAAGTGTGGATTTAAGCAACAGAAACAGCCTACTGCTTTCCAATCAGGACTAGGCTCGCGATGGTCCACGCTCTGCTGGCGCCTATGCACGCGCCCTCTTGGATGCAGGTTTTCACTTTCGCTTTCTGAGCTGTTGTAACGAACGGGCATGACGAGTTGGTGGTTGGAATTCAAAGTGTAATTGAATGATGTCAGTGTGGAACACTGAGTAACACTGTAGATACATGTTGCGACATCGAGACTCAAGCAGGAATCAAGACCCACTACTTTGGAGGGTGACATTATAGGTACAAGCGTACTGGTAACTAATCTAGATACATAATGCGTAATTACGAGCTACTTCGATAGCGAACTACTGCACAATCGTAGAAATCTTCGTCTTGCCTGATATACGAGGCAAAAAATCTGGACGTAGATGAGTCAGTGACGTACATGATCATCAGGCAATATAACATACTGTTGCCAGTCAACAGACTCGTAGTTCTTACCAAAGAAGCAGATACGGCAACGTTCCAGATCCGCATTGACGGTCCGTGCCAGATTAGAATGAAGACTTGCATCGTCACGGTCAGATCTCAAGACATTGGCAGGGAGCCTGCGAGCACAAACACGCTGTAGAGAGCTGATCAGTATTGCTGCGAGACAATGATAATATGGAGGACATGCCATATACGCAAGCATTCCAGCGCACCAGAGGAGATCTGTAAGTGACGATACACATTCGTCGAAGTGCACGTTGCCGTTGAAGGACATGAGGGTGTCGTCAAGAGACTTCGGGCGATGACTATTCAGGGAGTCAAAGATCTGTATGCGTCAGGAACGAATGCCCGGCGACAGAGGATGGCATACCAGGGCAATGAACTCGTGATGAAGAGACTCTGAGATATCCTCCATGAATGCATCCGTGGTCTGAGCGACGACATGGTCGGTCGAGTACATCGCAAGGTCAAAATCACTTCCATCCCGAGCGAGCACTTTGCAAACGTCGGCCTGCGCTTCGGACATGACACCACCATTGAGAGCAGTGAACACCCAGAGAAGAGCTTTGATATAGGTCTGGATGCCGAATCAGTAGGTTTTCCGTATGGCGATATCAGGGACATACCTGCTGCCTGATTGAGAGAATGAACTTTGTAGCAGCTTCAAGTCAATGGATGTCTCGTTGGACATGCAGCATGAGCCCTTTGAGTGGCGGTAACGTCGAGGTCAACTGCTTGTTCTGCTGTAGATAGGGTGAGCAAATTGACTCGCGACATCAGGATATGGCAACGCACCTCTACGAGATCATTCAGAACAATCCTGTCCTCAGGTTCCATGTCATATTTTTCGTGAAGTGTGGCCAGAGTCTGGGCAAGAGGAGCAGAGTTTTCGTTGCTCATAGTGGTTTGAGATGAAAAAGAAAGGTTCGGAGCGTGTCATTTTATAAGAAGTGGTGCGGCTGTGGTGGTTGAAGTTGAGGTGTGACGTCGAGCCCGATCACTGGCATGCCTCGGTCGTTGATCCTCCTCCCTCACATCCAAATATGCCCCGCCTTCCAACTACAAAGCGCGCTGGTCCTGGACCAGCAAAATGCCGACATTGTAACTCAACATTTGACAGACGTGGCATTCGATATCACGAACAATTCTGCGTGGGGCCCGCTGTAGCACCACTTCCAAAACCGGCTATCAAGCGACGGCGTATCGAGAAAAAAGACAAAGTCAGTCCTGCTATGGTGAGTACCCAACATGCTGTAGGATATAGATCCTAATTATGAACAGAATATGAGTAGTGAGCTACCAGATATATACTCACATACAAAGGTCTCGAGCGATGACTTGGAACATGGTACGAGAGCCATTGTCTCCTCCAGTCAGATCTGTGCGCCGACCACTTGATAAGATCCGGAACCCATTGCTCAGGGACCTCAATTACCATCCACATACATCAAGATTATTCCCCATTCTCATGCACGCAACAGCCCTGCTCGCATAATTTCCCTAGAGACACCGACTGTAGAAGCAACAGCTCCCAGGACGGGAGGTATTTCGGTTCCCGAACGGCCATATGCACCCTTCCGAACCCGTCCCGACTTCGAGTATGCACAGACTGCTGTCCAGAGTCTGATGTCCAGACCGCTCATTGACATGCAACTCAAAGGAATCAATGGTGCATGGTCCACCGGCCCCTCGAACGTTACATTCCGGGATGCTGCAGATCTCGAAGCCTCCATTACGGCTGCCCGAAAGTTTGTTCTACAGGTACATTTCATTCTCGCATGTAATTCTTCGGGTTTGACTGTGTTTTTCAGTTCAAGATTGGGCAAACGAAGCCCATACTTTTCCGTGGAAAGGAACATGTATTCGAATTCGAGTATCGGGATCCGTGGGAGTACATACTCAGCCTAACTTCCGACACAACACTCGCCGACGTGATCTCATACCACTCCGAGAAGAAGTATGTATGTACCAGTAACGGGTGGGCTGAAACCAGTCACGAGCAGCTAGTCGATGAGCCCAATACTGCACGTACTTGGTGGAACACTGATGCAAGTATTACTAACAAGAAGCTTGACATCTTACTCACGAACACTTCACAGTCGGAACTACCCAGCGCAAAGAAGTACCCACACTGTTACGTTCCGCTTCATGTTTGGCTGGATAAGGGTATGGTCACCTCGCATGTCAAGAAGCATCCTATGGTCATACGGCCAGCCTTTCTGCCATCAAAGATTCGAAATGCGTCAGGCAATGGGGGAGGCATGTTGTTTGCGTATTTCCCTATTGTACGGCTCTCCGTTCTTTTCAAATGTGAGGAACGGTACTGATCCTTTCCAAGATTGAAGATCCAGATGACCCGTCTTCGAGAACATCTGCAGAAACGGAAGAGCTTCGTCAATTCCGCCGCGAGGTTTATCAAGCTATAGCCAGTGTCATCTTTGAGAGCCTACGGGAGCGCTCATGGCACGGTGAAGCTGTGCTCTGTGCCGACAGTCTGATCCGGGTCTTTCATCCTGGAATCCTAATTCTCTCTCTAGATGGCGAAGAGGCGGCTGCTTTTTGTGCATGTTATGGTGCCAAGGGCAACTTTCCTTGCAACAAATGCCTCGTCGGAAAACTCGACCAACATCGGATCACAGCCTCGTTTGAACACCGGACGACGCCACTCATTCGCTCTATCATTCAAAAGGCCCGAGCTGCGAAGTCGGAGACTGCCAAGAAAGCCATACTACGACAGTACAGTCTCTACTGCATCGACGTAAGCCTATATTGGCATATGCGGTGGACATCACTGAATATCATTGTCTAGCACTTTCTCTGGCCATACCGGTTCTCGGACCCATACGAGGCCTGCTCGTACGACACACTACATTCGGACGAGTCGGGAAAATGGCTACATCACCTCTATCAGCTAATCCTAGCAGCACTCGAAGATCGTGGAGCTAAAGGCCAGTTTACGCGCAAGTAAGTGACCAATTTACTCGGTACAAGAAATTGGCATGTTCACGCTCTCCAAGTCTCGCCGAGTTCCCGCGGTGGTCTGGCCTCAAACATTTCAACCACGTAACCACCATGAACGTCGCTGATGGTCAGAGCTGGCTTGATGTCTTGAAGGTTTGCTGCCTTGTCTCGGTGTCGATGGTAACTAACATGCCCCCAACTAGTGTATTCTTCCGTGCATTGTCGAACTTATGCCCAAGAACTCGTCTTTGATTCGCTGTACACGGGCCTTTCAGAAGTATCGTGTGCTACTCTCACTTAACTGTATGTCAGAGTCCCGCCTTCGCCTGCTTGAGTTGTCTATCGGAGAGTACGAGAAATGTTGCACGGTGAGCATTTCCTGTGGGATACATCATATCTTCCGGGGGGTACTGACGCAATGCAGACTGTAGGTCTCGAGTATGGCAAGAGCTTCAATTTTCCCAAGCAGCATGCGGTCTCCCATATAATCGATGATATCAGGAACAAGGGAACGTGCAAGAACATGTCAACAAGGCCCGGCGAAGGATTCCAGCAAGAAGCATCACAAGCATATGAACTCACCAACAAGAAGGAGGCAGAACATCAGGTATGAGTGCACACGTCATTCCGTGTTATATTGCAGCAATGACATTGGCCCAGATGGTTCGTGAGGATGAACGACAGGAAGCCATATCGAGAATTCGAATGGCCGTAGATGGCTTTGATGCCTCGCAAGTTTTGGGAGACGATTCAGACAACGATCTTGAGCTCAGCGACTCGCCAAACTTGGACGTTCATTGGATCTTTGGCTCTCGCATTCCAGGCCGCAAAGAAGACTCACGCTACATTCACGAGCATTTTAAGGACAACCGCGGCTTCCACAAGTTCGACGAGAAGCTGCGCACCTTTCTTGTTGATGTTTTTCCCGATGAAGGGATCACATACGAAAGTACTATTCATGTCCGTTCACCTCTTGTACCTGTACAGTATGCTGATTCACTCTATAGGCTGAGCTATTCCAGTCTGCACGTTTGCAGTATCAGTCCCACGACGACTGGACTGCTGCCAAGGATATCGTCCGCTGTCATCCTGCATTTCATGGCCGTCCACGATACGACAATGTTCTCATCAATATGGACATGCCGGGCCTTGCGTGTGGGCGCCTCTGCTCCTTGGTGCGCGTGACACTCCCGAGCGGGCGAAAAATCGACATGGCATTCGTCTATATGCAACACGTCTGGAGCACCAGAAAGTGGTCGCCAAAAACTGTCTGGAAGGACTGCCGAATGTATGAAGAATCCAAGGAGACGTCGTTCATCTTGATGGACTATATTGTCCGGGGTGCCCTTCTTGCCCCGATCTCTCCATGTCCAAAGTATAAAGTACACGTTCTCGTAGATACCGTCGATGGCGACATGTTACTTCGTAGCCTAGAGGCATAATTGAATTATGACACTGTCCCAGTGGTGCCTGCGAAATCGTTAACCTTAAAAGGCTAAGAAATTTGCAGGCACTGAATTCTGCACTGCCGCAGGGCCTGATTAGCTGCGCACCACCGCCTAACATGGGCCTGACCGGGACTGACCATGCCTGATACCCTCACCCGCGCGACCTGATAATGCCGTCAGGCCTGATCATACATTCAGTGTTTTCCGGGCGGTAAACCGCCGGTCTTTCGACAACCCTATCAAGATAGTACCTACACTACTATATTGATATCTCTCTCTTCCTTCTCTCATCCCTCTCCCTTCTCTCATCCCTCGAGGCTTGCAGCTATCTTATCTTGACCTTTCATGATCGGTACGATATGTCATTGTAATCGATGATATGCTAGGCGGGTGTTGGTAGATTGTCATTACAATGTCTACTGCCATAATTATGTCACGTACCAACTATGCGACAGTATACCACCGACGGGGCATTATAAGGCCATGTCAGAATTTCCCAAATTTAGTGATGGTCACTCGGAGTAAACTCATGGCAGCGCTCGTCTTTCTTTCCCGGACACCTTGATCGCTCGCACGGCAAAGGTGCTGCGCTCGTCACCACGTCAGCCAACCGCACCTCCTCACGTCAGCCGTAGATGCCAACGCCGCGCCGTCCCCTCGACCCGCCTCAAGTCCCTCGCTGGCTGCCATCCCCCCAAACCCCCCTACCGCTCAATCCCCCACATGTCCCCGGCCTCAATCTACGCGTTGTGCACATCATTCAAATCATCAACTCTGACGGCGCGTAACATGCCCCAGAACCGCGCAGAAACACCAAAGGGAGGTAGAGCGGCGGGCAGTGGGCAATGGGGGGGGCGGGACGGACGCAGAGGAAGTGAGCGCAC
This sequence comes from Strobilurus pachycystidiatus, assembly GCA_019915135.1. NCBI lineage: Eukaryota > Fungi > Basidiomycota > Agaricomycetes > Agaricales > Physalacriaceae > Strobilurus > Strobilurus pachycystidiatus. The sequence continues at coordinate 641,611 of JAHLMK010000020.1, read as the reverse complement.
ATCAACGCGGGGTTGCGAACACATTTCTAAGACTTGCTCATTAGAGAGAGCTACTTCAGGTCTACGAACGCATTGGAAGCACTGGGTGCGTCTTCCATCGCACCACTTACCATGCCCTAGCGTTGGCTCAACTTTCTCCCAGCCGCCCGCACCCGCGAAATTCAAACTACGACGCATGCAGTCTACGCTACGGCCATTCCTAATCTGTCAATCCTTGACTTGAAACTTGCTGGCCAACTGATTGCTTCGCCAGTAACCGACTCGGAATCGCCAGCCGACGACTGGCAATCCGTCAAACTCAATACTGTAAACAACAAACAAGTACTTCACGACTTGTATCCCAACCAGGGCGCGTCAATTCCACTGGAGTAAAAGGTGCGTCAAGAGTTGATTCCGTTTAAGTGGAAACGACTCTTCCCGACTAGGCGCCGTGTTCTCCATCTCTGCGCGCTGCTTGACGGTTAGTGAGACCGCCAACAAAATGGAATTGTGGTCATGAGCTTACCATTCGGACAGACGACTCCAACAAACCACCGCCTCGACTTTGGTCAGCGCACGCGAACAACGGCAACTGCAAGGAATTGGTCAGTCAAGTCCAACAACGTTGACAGGAAATTTGACTTACCATTGGACAGCGGACGCGAGTCGAAGGACCTCGGCAACATGCCCTCGCCAACAGCGACTGCGAATCTGGTGAGTGTCAATTGACGTTGGGATTTATGTTAGGACTTACCAAAGCCCACTCATAGCCACACATCGGTCAATGCGCACCACTCACTTCTGGCCGCGACTCTGCAATTGATTAGTCGCGACGGCTGACGTTCAAGTTGCGGTTGGACTGAACCATTGGCCGGCGAACGAACGAACGAGGCGAGAGGAGGAAAGAAGCTGGGAGTGTAGCCCCCAAGCCCCCGCAGCCCATATAGAGTCCAACATGATCGGACTGTGCGGCGTAATTATAGATTTGCGCTGCTCGATTGACTGCAGCTTATTTCTGCAACCCTTCAAGTTCCGCAGAGGCTCTGGACAACTTGGGGTGTGATTTGATGGTACGGAGCTGAACATGCGCCGAGGGTTGGGATGCAATGTTGGACTTGTTGGCGTCCCGGTTTCCCGTCTTTGCATTGTCACTTTCATACTTGGGGCTCTTCTCAATCAATTTAGTTTGGATATATCGAGAAGGCCCCAAGTAACGCTCCCAGAAACTAACCCCCCGCATGCCGACGTTTGTTGAAAATCCTTGTTGGCATGCGCCATTGAATGAGGTGAGGTGGGGCATCATCAGTATATTCCTCACAAAGCCAACGCCACGTAGGATGTCATACGGAACTCATGCGGCGTTATGCGGGGCGCAACTTGCGCACCCAGTTTTGCAATGGGCTTATTGCCATTTGCGAACTTCAAACATCTGCGTCATAACGACGCAGATGATCATTCTAGGTTTTCTTCAAACGTTTCGACTGCAGCTTATTGTTGCAGTCCATCGGGAGGGACGCAGAGGAGCGTTCGTGCTAGGCTCGCGTGTTCATTGACATCTTGGCTCTCGTTATAGGCAAGTATTAGGTCCTTTATTCATTCACTGTGTGGCGTAGTGAACAATCGCGATCGCAACCATCTCAGAACCACGGCCGGCTGGCCAATCACTACAATCTCATCTAGGTGCCACCGATGTGCATGGCGCTGTTGAAGCTGAGTCATTTTGCTCGCAACAAGGTAAGTCATTTTGTCAAAGTCCGATTTTCGTACCGCTGACGGAATGCAGCCAGCTCACATAGAGCTTTTGCCCCCGTTCCTGAACCTGATGGTTTGGGGGAGATCAATCTCTTTTCTCCCAGGGAGTCACCCTTGAATTGAAGCTGTATGATTTCACAAATAAATGACTTTGACGCTAGGATTCATTGGCATTGGGACTGGGCCGTCAAAATTTCTACAGGCGACAACTTTGCCATCGGGAGGAAGGTATTCGGCTTTACCTCAAACATCTCCGGCCCCAACGCGGCCCGCAGAAGACGCACCACACGTACGTTGGTGGGAATTTCGGACAGGTAAGTATTTATGCGTCATTGTTGCTAATTCTTAAATTGTTGCTCAGACTTGGCTCATGGCCCCTGGCACAGGCGTATGACAACAATCAGGGTCTGTTCTCTGACTTGAGCACGTCGCGTTCCCTGTGGGTGTGCGCAAGAGCGTCTCCGGGCGCGTACACCAACCTGCTGGTGGAATATGATGTTCAACAAACAAATCATATTGGCATAATTGAATAAAAGACAAAGTTAAGCTCTGTGAATATGAGCAGTTTGTTGAGTCCATTTTTGGGTCACAAAATCAGTTGACCAAATGCTATCCTGAGCCACATGAGCTAAATCGCGCAATGTCAGAACTTCCACATCTTCCAGCCTCCATTGCCTGAGTAACAAATTGGCATATTGCCGCCAATCTTCATTCAATTGAACGCATGGAAGGGCCTTCTCCAACGCTTTGAAGCCTCCTGCGTACAAGCGGTGATGCATAGCCATTAGGCCGATGTTCACCATATAGCGATTGACAGCGCTCTATATAATAACATAGTAAGATAAAGTAATTTGAATAAATTCAACACATTACGCACCATTACAACCAACACCTTCTTATAGGCTGTCGATATTTCTGCTTGGAGGGATTGATAGAAAGATGGCGGCTCCATGACTGGAAGCAGAACGGCTTGGCAAAGTTAGTTCTGATCTTCATCAGAAAGAGCAATAAGAGGCGCCAGTCTCCATGCTAGATATTGATCTAGTATGCCACCAAAATCATAATCAGACATGGTGCTGAACGCCTCCATTGACGGAAGGTGTATTCGTCCTGATTGAATAAATTCGGGATAGGCTAGAATTTTGCCGTATAAGCAAAACTTAGCTTCAAAGGCCGCATGTTGCATCATTTCAGGCTCCATGATTTGTCAAAATTCCACCCAACGTCCGTTGAAAAGCAACTATGTAAGTTATATTTATTGAGGCTTTTTAAAAATGAAAAATATAAACTTTACCCAATGGTCCAGATTTCTCTCAAAGCGTACCAAATCAGAAAAATTAAGGATAGCAGTGTCACTGTTCCAGAATTGAGTCGGTCCATCCAAAAAATTGAACATGGTGTTTGAAAAAGAAATCCGAAAGGAAATCAGAAATTGCTGCAGGTACAATGCCGTCTTTTGCACAGAGGCGCTCCATTGAGTCCAGAATGCAGAATTGAAAGGATGAGGAGGGGACAACGACGTAGTTGGACAGAAAGCAGCCAACACATTCTAGAAAAATGTTAAATTGTAACATGACGGATAGCATTATCTTACCAAAATTCCTACAAGACGCTGAAAGAAGCCTTTGATGTTGGCATGAACTATAGGATCGCCTTGCCCGACTGGAAGTACGAGGTCATTCTGCTCCAAGTAGGCTTTGAGAGCAAAAACAGGATTAGGACCGGGTCTGATGAATCTGGCCACGGTCCATGTTACGACGGTAACAACCAAGGGCATGGGGTATTGCTGTTGTGCCCAGTGCTGAGGTTTGGGTCTACGCCCCCAAATTGGCAGCAGCTGGGACCGCACGGAATCGGGCAGATCAATGAGCAAGTTCTCTGTCCGCTCGTCGATGGCATCGAGCTGGCGATAGGGGAGGGGAACAAGTACATCCAACCGCTGAGCGATGATGTGTCCTCGAAAAAGCGCGTCGACAGTCTTTGGTCTCATACCTGACGAGGACGTTGGAACTTGGCACCATCGATTCCTTGCCTTCGTACCGCCACTACGACGAGGACGATGCCCCCATTCAATACGTATGTCCGCCCTTTTCCCGTCCTTTATCGCGCTCGCCGTCGCTGACGATGAACAGATGCCAAGACTTCAGGTTATCACCACCCAGGCGGCGTCATGACGGGCGTCTGCATGCGCGACCAGGACCATCTGGACGGCTGCAAGACCTTCCCTCATGAACAGGAGGAGCAGCGGGATCTGGACGTCGCCGTTGCCGCCCTGAACCCGCCGTCGCAGTCAAGGTTTGCAACGCCGCCGTGCAGTTGACTCTGACCTAATTGTACGTTCTTGTTTATGTCCTCCTGGGCTTGATGGTTGACGGTGCTCGCTATACCAGGCCGATCAATGATCATGCAGTCGAGAATCGAGATGGATCAGAACACGCGCCTTCAAGTCCTGGAGACGCTTGACGACCTGCGGTATGCGAAAAAGGACCATGCGGCGCGTTCATAGTATGTCTTCTTATCTCGCCTTTCAACAACTACTCCCTCACACGCCCTCCAGCGCGACAAAGGTACCCTCGTCGTCCGGACGGACGACCTCGACGCCATCATTTCCCTGTGTGTCGACTTTGACGACAAACTCATGAGACTCATATGGCGTTCTCGCACTTTCAACCGCTCGGCTTCCTCCACCTCCCTGATGTACGGGTCCACAGGATCCCTCGCGTCTCGCACCACCTCGCAGACATCGACAACAGCCGAGGAGCACATCGACGCGGATTACGCCGTTGGCGAGCCTGCCAAACCCTCTCAATGACGGCACTGGCGCGTTAGCAAGTATGCCGAGAAGACGTGCGGCGATGCCCGTCAGGCGAATCTACTCGGCCCTTTCTACAGCGGTCTAGCGGCAGGTCATTCAGCATGTACGCGCCTTGTTAGTTTCTTTACGGTCTACTAACCGAACTCTTCATAGACTTCGCTCTGAATGGTGCCGCTACCCTCCTTCATGTTCGCCCTCGTCGATGGAACCACCTCCCGCTTTGCTCTCCTCGCGTTCCTACCACTGTTCTTTTGCATCAGTCTGTTTTTTGTTTGCAGTTTGACGGCAATCTCTCCCTCATCATCGGACCCGTCGCCCAGTATCACCAGAACGGGAAGTACCACAGTGCCGTCAAACTCGACGCGACTGACAAGGTCGACAACAACCTTCCTCACGTCACGATACAGCTACCAGTCCACAAGTAGAGTTTGCAACTGACGATGTAAGTATCCCATTTGCTTCCCAATCCCGGCTCGTTTTTGTTCCGATCCCATGCTGACTCCCTCTCCGTGTTCTCACTCAGGAAGGCCATGTAAACACATGCTCGCCAAGGAGGAACGTCTTCTATCTTTGTTTGCGATGACGGACTCCAGGTTCTCGGCAAAGATGAAAGCGATGAACGTATCCGATTCTATGCGGATCACGGCATCGGCTGGGTTGCACGTCCTGGCCACGGAAGTAGTATCCTTCCGGGCACTTTTCGGCTTCGACGAGCCAAGGGTGTTTTGATTATCCTTTTCCTCTTACCATCTTCCTTTTCCTTGTCATTCGTCTAGCTCGACAATGCAGCGGTACTTCCAGACATTCTCCGAGGCCGTTAGGTATAAAGTGCTCGACAGAGCACAAGGAAATTATCGGTCTCCTCCCCAGTCATGTTCAACAAAATACAGCTCCTCGCTCTCGCCTTCAGCGCTGTGGTGTCCGCTCAACAAGCCGGCACCTGTACCACCAAGACCCATCCTGCCTTGACCGTCTCGACATGCACTTCTGGAGGAACGTGTACTTCTCAGGTATACGTTCAACGATTGCATTCCATCCTCATGAAACTAACTATCCCCCCAGACCAAGTCGGTCGCGCTAGACTTCAACTGGCGCTGGCTCCACATCGTAGGCAACTACACGAATTGCTACACGGGAAGCGCGTGGAACTCGACCGTCTGCACCAGCCCCTCTACATGTGCTGCAAATTGCGCCCTGGAAGGTGCTGACTATTCCGGCACTTACGGTATCTCCACCAGTGGCAACGCACTGTCCCTCAAGTTCGTGACCACGAGCACACAAACCAACGTCGGCTCGCGCGTCTATCTCATGGAGGATGACACCCACTACAAGACGTTCAACCTCTTGAAAAACCAAGAATTCACCATGGACGTCGATGTATCCAACCTCCCATGTGGTCTGCACGGCGCCGTTTACTTCGTTGAGATGGACGCGGACGGAGGAGTGGCCAAGTACAGTGGTAACAAGGCTGGTGCGAAATACGGTACCGGATACTGCAACTCTCAGTGTCCTCATGACATCAAGTTCATCAACGGAGCGGTAAGCCTTTGCACTTTTGCTGATCATAATCTCATTCAATTCCGACGTCTAGGCCAATACCGTCAACTGGACCGCGTCCAGCGATGGAAACTCCGGCACTGGCGCGTATGGAACATGTTGTGCGGAGATGGACATCTGGGAGGCCAACTCTATCTCTACCGCGTACACCCCTCACCCATGCTCCGTTACGGGACAGACACAATGTTCCGGAACGAACTGTGGCGACTCGGACGGTGACAACCGCTACGGTGGTGTCTGCGACAAGGATGGATGTGATTTCAACTCGTACCGTCAAGGCAACACCTCCTTCTACGGTCCTGGCAAGAGAATTGACATGAAATCCAAGTTCACGCTCGTCACTCAGTTCATCACCTCTGATGGGACTGCGTCCGGCGACCTCACAGAGATCAAGCGCTTCTACGTCCAGAACGGCGTAGTCATCCCCAACTCTTATTCCACCTACTCCACCCTCACTTCCTACAACTCTATCAGCACCGACTACTGCACTGCCCAGAAGACCCTCTTCGGTGATACCAACTCGTTCCAATCGAAAGGAGGTCTCAAAGCCATGGGCGACTCCTTCGGCCGAGGAATGGTCTTGGTTCTCAGTTTGTGGGACGACCACGACGTCAACATGTTGTGGCTTGACAGCAACTACCCCACCACCAAGGACGCGTCCACCCCCGGTGTCGCTCGTGGAACGTGCGCAACGACTTCCGGTGTCCCGGCGGAAATTGAGGTCTCCAACGCCAGTGCCTCCGTCGTCTACTCTAACATTAGGACTGGACCCATTAACTCGACCTTCACCGGTTCCTCTTCTGGCGGCGGCACCAGCACCGGCGGCACCAGCACCTCGTCGTCTGCTGCCGCTACTCAGACCCAATGGGGACATTGTGGAGGTGCGTAGCATTTGCAACCTCTTCATGGGCATTGACGCTAACGCACTCGATTCACAGGAACTAACTGGACTGGCCCCACCACTTGCGCGTCTGGGCTTACTTGCGTAGCTGTCTCTGCGCCGTACCACTACCAGGTAAGTCGGACCGTCATCATATCCGCAACGTTTCACTGATTCCCTTACGAAGTGCCAATAAGTTCTTTTCCTTCTTTTCGAGGGATTGGGCTCGTCAGTCGTATACAAGAATAGCCGATAGCGAGTTTGTTACATCACGAGAAATAAAATCCTCATTCTCTCCATTCTCCTACCGCCTGATTCATGTTTTTGAACTGCAAGATCGTCGTTGAGAAGACGATGGTCCTTATACTCTCTAATTAAGAATACGACTGATGATCATAGTCTGACAGCTCCTGACTCTAAATGTCCAATCGCCAATATCTTAATATACTTTCATTTTTTTTTCAGCGGCACACGACACGACGACATTACAAGATGTATCTAAGAGCCATCAACGTGCAGATATCCATGGGTCCAATTGCGCGGGAGAATTGCAGGGAACGCTCACATCAAGAGTTCACGCCCAGGAAAAAGTCCAGCCTCAAGTTTGTCGAGTTTAGCGGTGGCAAGACACAGTTGTCTCTTGAGATAGAAGTTAAGACAGGCTGCCGCCGGCAGGATGATTATGTAACCTCGCGCCTTGTTTCTCACTAACCACGACCAGCGACAAAGACGCGACTTTTCCTCACCTTATTCTATGTCTATTTCTCCACACTAAGCCACACTGCGTACCTATGCAACAGGACAGGGCAGTCAGGAAGCTAGACTGGATGGCGCGCGTACGCGACTCGGACCCGCGCCCTAGAAATCCTGCTGATGTGCGAGGACGTGGACGGGGAAGAGGACAAGCACAGGCGCAGGCGCAGAGGCTGGAGGAAGAGGAGTTGAGCTCGGAATCGGAACTGAACAATGCAGAGTGCTCGGGGCTGGAACGCGTACTAGCGGAGAAACAGAGAGAGCTGGAACTGGTCAAGGGGAGGCACGATGCGTTGGTGAGCTCAATTGCTTCTAAAATGTTCTACGATACAGAAATCCGCATCTCTCTGTGACTGCACCTTCATCCATTTATGAATCACGTTCCGCATATACCTATCGTGATTCAAAACTAACCCATCGCCTGTAGGTTCGCGAAGCCTTCCACCTCGAACATTTCGTTTTGTTGACCAGCTACAACCCCGAAGAGGCGAAGGCGTCAGATGGGGCAAGGGTGTTTGAGGAGGTGCGATTGCGCTTTCTTTTTTTTTCGCTGCTAATTTTGGCCATACAGTATAAGACCAAAAACGGTTTCGATCTCGGGCTGGCGCTCAAGACTGGGCGGACAAGAAGGACGATACCCGCTGCTGCGTCGCAGCCATCAGCAAGAAAACCTGTCTCCACCCACTTCAATGCCTCGACATCCAAATCCCCTACCACGCCGAGGTCTACACTATCCAAACCGTCCATTGCGTCAGTTCCTTGCGCATCCGCCTCTACTCATGCATACAAGCCAAACCCATCTTCGACCAAGCAATCTCCGTCGAAATCCAGATCCAAGCAGCCTACCACTACCACTACCACTGCCACCACCGCCTCACATATGTCGAAACCTTCCACATTCATAACTTCCGTTGCGTCCACGTCTAACCATTCCGTGGCATCTATGCCCATGCATCCCGTGGCGTCTACATCGTTTGCTCGCACAAACAATCCGCCGACTTCGTCTGCCAGGAAAGAGAATCCCTATCCAAAGGTCGTGACTTCCCCTGCGTTCTTGACTGGCTCGCCAGGTATTTTACCCACACTATCCTCGAAGGGAAAGGAGCGCGCTGCAGACTGGGATGTCATCGATCGGACGCCTTCGTCGCCTGTGAAGGAAAGGGCGATGTCTGTACCCGCGGAGCTGATGTCGCCGTCGAGGAAAGGCAGGAATGTTAGGTCTGGGTCACCTTCCAAGTCCAAAGTGAGTTTGTTCTCGATCAACGTGTATGGGCTTTCCTGATGTGTTGAAAGGAAACAAGGGATATTGTTGACCTCACACTCGAGTCGAGCGAGGATGAGCTGGATTTTGTGTCTCCGAGGAGGAGGAAAATAGATCCGGAGAGAGACAAAGGGAAAGAGCGTTCCATGGGAGACATCTCGTTCAGTTTAGGTTCGTTACCGTCGCTATGATAGATGTGAATTGGTCCCTGATAGATTGTTTCCTCTAGCTCGACCGTCACAAATCAATTCTACACAACTTGTACCTAATTCGGCTTCTCAGATCGATTCGAGCGCGACGGTGTCTTCCCCAGACCTTTTGCCATCCTGTGCACCTGTGGAATCACCGTCACGGTCGTTGTTGTTCACGCCAAGAATGCCCTCACCGTCAACAGTGGTTACTTCTAGACGACCCACTGTGTCACCGGCGTTCCATTCCAAACTCCCCTCGCCATCAACTATATCGACACTTGCCTCTCCCTCAAGTAATCCGGCGCTTCCCCCCGCGTCAGCTATTGCAGCAAATTCATGTCCGGCAACTTTGCCAGCGCCACTGCCGAGTCTAGGCCTACTTCCACTCCCTCTGTATGATTGTGATGCGTATGGGCAGGCGGACAGAGGGAATGGGAGGCAGTTGTTGTTGCCTCTCCCGGAGATGAAGGGTTGCTCACAGTTCGATTCGAAGATGACGCCGATAGCTTCGCTAGCGGTTGAGGAGCGAGACACAGTTGATGGGCCAGGTCAGGATGAAGATGAAGAGATAGAGATGGCGGAGCATGTGGATGTGGATGCGGAAGGGATACCAGCGATGAGGGAGTCGCCGCCAGCTTCGTCGCCCATCGTGCTGGACTTTTCGCCTGTTCGGGAGACCCAGACGCGACCTTCACATTTGCCAGATGGCTGGTTTACTGTCGCAGGTTCAATGCCCACATCATTGTCTGCTGCTCGGGTGTCGCTGTCTCCTCCAGCAGCGCAAAGATCGATTGCACTGAGTCCGTCCATCCACCGGCCGCAGCCATCAGACGAGGCTTCACCATCACGAATTTCTTCACAAGCGTCGTCCTTCGTGCGACTCACCTCGCCATCATCGCCTCCATCGTCTCCTCGAGAATCAGCGCCAATCTTACATCCAGCCGATTCCTCCGCCCTTCATCCGACGGTCACTTCGTCACTGTCTCCTCCTTCCCCAGAGTCTGCTCTGCTGTCATTGCCAGCCTCGTCACCCCCAAGTCTCCCACCGAACCCGTCCGCTCTCCATCCCAGTTTGACGAGATCCATACCACCGAATCCAACAACGTCTTTGTTCTCTTCTTCGACCCCAGCTTCGGCACAGATATCTTCAGCACAGTCTCAATTGCAGGCGGAAGATACAGACGATGAGAATGAAGACGCAGAAGACACATACGAAGCAGAGATGCGCGCACTGGCGATGGAATGGGAACAGACGACCTTGCCGGTCTTGGACTTACCGGAGAGTCCAGCCTCAAGTCCTAGGTCGCGATATGTATCGTCACCTTCACCAGAACGCGAACATGTGCGTGCTTCTGGATTACGCACGTCCATTGATCCTCGCTGGCACGGCATCCTCAGCGTGCAAGTCTTCGAAAAGGATCTGATCGAGAGAGGGAGCGTGATTGAGACAAAGAGCTTGATTAGGGAGGCGTTGCCGCTGCATCCTTCTGGGCGTACTAAAGAACAAACTGTGAATGAGGGTGACAGGGATGAAGGGAGGGAAGGTGGCGATGGAGGTGACGGGGAAGGTGGCGAAGGAGAAGAGGTAGAAAGGGAAGGGGAAACTCAAGAGCACACGCTTCGCCGGAGCGGAAGGAGGAGGGAGAAGACGGTATGGAAGCGAAGGGGGTCGTTTGATGGGTGGAATGGCGGGGCTAAGAAAGAGAAGGCGGTGTCCACGGCGCCTTTCGTGAAGGCGGCGTCTTCGGTGCCTGTTGTGGCGACGGAGGGATCTTCTGCCGCGGCCAGGGAACCGTCAGCGCAGGGAAAGCCAAGGCATATGTCGGTCTCTGTGGTGATCTCTGCACCAATACAGGGGAAGAGGAAACGGCCAAGGGAGGAAGCAGAGACTCCGTCCGAGGTAAGTTTGCCCAGTGTTAATGCTTTTCACGTTGCTCACTGTATGTTGTAACAGGTCGGAGTTATAACCGCCAAGAAGAAGGTGGGGCGGCCGCGGAAGGTTCAACCACAATCTGACTCTGATTCGGAGGCTTCCGAGGTATGTATATCTGGTTCGGCTCATTTCAGTTGTCTTGATGCTTGACCTTTAGATTCCGAAGAAGCGTGGACCTGGAAGACCGAAGAAGAATCTTTCCAATGAGGAACAGGTACGTATCGAGACTTTCGCTTCGTGAGTTTGCTGATGTACCGCCCACTCAGGTTCCGAAGAAACGTGGGCGCGGGAGGCCAAGGAAGCACCACTCCGATGACGATGTTAGTCCTCATATCTTGACGGCTATGCGCTGTACTGAAAACCATTGAATTTAGGATCCACGTCCCACCAAGAAGTACAAGCCTCGAAAACAGAAACCCGTACCTGTACTCGACTCTGAGACGAGTGGGGAATGGGACTGGGATAACGAGCTGGGACCTCCGCAGGGTTTGCATCATCGCGCTGGGGTGCACCAGTCTGATCCTGCTCGGCTTTGTCTTGAAGAGGAAGATGGCGACGGCGAGGATGTGTGGATAGCCGATCCTGTAGGAACAGAAAGAAAACGTGCAGAGCTCTGGGAGAAAGTCTGGTCGTTGAAGAGGGCTGAACGGTGGCCGCCCCATCCGCCATCGCTTTCCGTCGACGATGAGGACGAGGAGGGGAACCTATGTGACGATGCTGATGTCCAGCGGCGAAAGGAACTCAAATTCAAACGACACCTTCGAGCGACTGAATCTCGAATTCTGGGAGCAGGACCAAGACAGGATGCGTGGGCTCAGATCGTCCGATCCATTCCTCGGCAGCGGCGGGAGGTTCTTATGGGGAAAGGGCAGGAGGCGGGGAGGCACTGGTCATACAAAGAGGCGCAGCGCCAACGCTTAGGACCAACCCATCCCTCATCCAGCTCAGGATCTGATTCATCATTGTCCGATTCCGACTCGGCTTCAAAACCGTCCACACACCCCCTTCTCCCCCTGCTCAACACGTACTTTGCTTTCCGGGCGAAGGAGGAAAAGCGGCAGGAGGATAGGATGAGGAGAGGCGCGGAGAGGTTGGCGAAGATTGTCAGGGGGGCGTGGGGGCGAATCGTTGGGTATGTGAGGGAGAATGAGTGTGAGGGGGACGAAGGGAGTGGGAGGGATGATGAAGAGGAAGGGGAAGAAGAGGAGACGGAGGAGGATGCTGATGTGGTGGATGGACTGGATCTCGCTGCGAGCGTTGCTGTTGCACCCGACGCAGACATAGGCTTGCCCAGCATGGATGTCGATCTGCTCACTGCCTCTACCACCGTGGATTCGGACGAGGAGGAAATGGACGCTACTCAAATGGCGAAGTCTCTTCTCACCTCGATGGATGTGGACTCTGATGACGAAGATGAGGATGGAACATCTCAGACTGGCAGTGACTCGGGCGATGAAGGCGACACAGCAGCGCTTCTCGACCTGAGTGTGACGGTCCCGGCGCACTTAAGGGCGTACGCTGCTGTGCCTATGCCGTTGAAGACTAGGACCACGGGACCTGCAAACGGAAATGAACCTTCTTCGAACGGATGTGAACCCAATTCGACACCGAACTATGGTCCTAAGCCAGAATCCTTCCCCAATCCAATGCTGCTTCGGGCCACATTGCGACCGTATCAGCGTGCAGGCCTTGCGTGGCTTGTTGGGTTGCATGAAAGGGGCGAGAATGGGGTGCTTGGAGATGAGATGGGGTTAGGGTAAGTGAATCGGTTTGAATCGGCTTGAATCGGCTTCGACTCTTCTTTCGCCGTTGCGGTTATCCCTAAATTTCGTTCCTTCTGTCAAGTATTGTGAATCAGCGAGTATTCATTGGTGCATCGAGTTCTATCCTTTCTTCTTTTTCTGGGTCCTGTTGTCACTTACATCATTGTGCCATGCTGACCGTTTCTTCCAAACAGGAAGACTCTCCAAACTATCGCCCTCCTGGCGCATCTTGCGTGCACTAACGGGATTTGGGGTCCGCATTTGGTCATCGCACCAGCATCTGTCTTGCTAAACTGGGTGTCCGAATTTAGACAATTCCTTCCTGGGTTTAGGGTTGTGGCGTACCATGGGAGTGCGAAGGAGAGAGAGGATATGCGCAGGAGTGTTGGTGGTGAGTTTCCATTCACACAGAATCTATCTGACGTTTCACATTCATTGAGTCCATTTGACCAAGCTAATGAGATATTTTGTTTCCAGAGACGAACGGCGGCCACAAATGGAGCTCGCCCTTTGCGTTTAACGTGCTCGTGACGAGCTACGAGATGGCCGTGAGGGACTTCACCGTCTTGAGGCTCAAGAGGTGGGTTGATAATCACTTTCGTCCTTGAACTTGGAGATATTTCGTCCTTCGCTCTGGGATCAGTTTTTTGGCTCTGGTGTCGGACACTCACCCTATCCACAGATGGTACTACATGATTCTCGACGAAGTGCACACCGTGCGGAACTGGCGTGCAAAGCGATGGGATGTCTTACTGCGCCTGGCAGAGGGCTCCGCTCCTCAAGGCCGCATCGGGGCCTTCCGCCGTCTTGGCCTGACGGGGACTTTGGTGCAGAATCGTGTAGAGGAGGTGTGGGGGGTCTTGAGGTTCTTGAGCGTGGACGGGGTAGGGGATCTGGAGCAGTGGTTGGAGAGCTTCGAGCCCATTGCGCAAGAGATTGCAGCGTCGATGGATCTGGAAGGCACTGCTGCGAGGATGTTGACTACCGAGGATGACGAGTCGGACACTCTGCAGAATGATACGGCCTCTCCGCTGGCGCGCTTGCACCGACTTCTCGCACCGTACGTTCTTCGTCGGGTCAAGTCCTCTGTGGAGAAAGAGCTCCCGAGCAAGTGGGAGCATGTTGTGAGGTGTGGGATGGGTAGGAGGCAAAGGGTGATGTACGATGCTGTCTTGGGTCCGTCCGTCGTTTCTGTTCATCACTTGTTCACTCACTTCCCTTCCCAGCCGCTGCACAGCCAGGAAAAGATGCTGAGTACAGGAAATTGGCCAACGTGCTGACACAACTGAGGAAAGTGTGCTCGCACCCCGAGTTGGTTGAGCCTAGGGGTGTGGAGGGGAGTTTCTGCTTCGATGTCGGAATTTGGATTGGTGGGTGTTCCAACGCATCTAATTCGACTCGTGTCTTGATTTTTGTACCTAGGGCGAGAAGAGAGGGAAGAGAGCGTGCGAGCTCTGCTGGGGCGGAATGGGATGTTGCTGGAACAGAGGGAAAGGGAGGCCGAATCGATACCGCAGTGGATGATATTCAATACTCTGGACGGAGTTCGACAGCGACCAGTCGAAGTGACAGCACAGGAAGAGGAGGAAGAGGAACCGTTCAAGGATACGCGTACGATCGATGGGTGGAAGAGGTGGAAGGCTTGGAAGACGCGGCAAGAACAGCGACACCGACAGCATCGCGTGATCATGATCCCTACTTGCTGCTGCTGGGATAGCGCTTTCATGATACATCGTCTCTCTCTGCCCGCTTGTAGGTTGGGACTCAAGAACCTCCTCCGAACTCCGGATGATATCTGGTCGCTTTCCAAAGGGGACGTTTGTCGGTGTGTTATGCCCCGAGCGACTGGTCTTGATGTGCGCACCTACGTTGGTTCGGAGTTGTTCACGTTCGAGGATGGAAGCCATACAAGCGAAAACTTGGACTCGAAGCGAATCTATATTCCAGCCTACCTTGCCCCGGCTCCGTTGATCTTTCCCGATGCGGCGCGGTTAGTGCATGATTGTGCGAAGCTGAGGGTTAGCTTCTCATTCGGTCCTCGTCTTGAGCCTTACCTTTGATTCATAGGTCCTCCAATCTCTGCTCACGCAATGCAAGAAAGAGAGTCGGCGCGTGCTGGTGTTCGGGCAGATGCAGAAGGTCCTTGATGTGCTGAGTACGTTCTTGGCGTTGAACGGGTACACGTACTTGAGGTTGGATGGAAGTACGCCTGTTGAGGAACGACAGTGAGTGTTCATTGGATTTGTTCTCTTTTGCTGTTCGACGAACGAATGACTAGTCTTGTTCGCAACCTATCATGATCTTTCTTTTGCCGTTGATTGATATATGAAGATGATGTACTCATCTCTTTTGTATAGATACATGTGTGCGCAATTCAACGCCGACGAGCGGATCAGTGTTTTTCTGGCAAGCAGTCGGGCGGGCGGGGTGGGTGTCAAGTGCGTTCCTCTTCCCCTACTCTTCTCCTTTCCACATTTACTGACTAGCAATCGTGTAGCCTGACAGGCGCATCGGTGGTCGTCTTCTACGACTCAGACTTCAACCCGCAGATGGACAGGCGTGTGAGGATCGAGCGCATCGGATTGGGCAGGTACGCGATGTACACGTCTACAGGCTGATCACGGCACACACTGTCGAGGAAGCGCTGCTTCGACGGGCAGATGAGAAGCGTGTTATGGGAAGGGTGGTGTTGGCAGGAGTCGGTGATGGGATTGGGGCAGTGAAGGGTAGGGCAGGCGGAGGTGAGTAGTTTTCGTCTTGGTCTCGATATAAAGAGACGTTTTGTTTGCTCCTTTGTCTTCCTGAGATGGATAGCATTCGTCTTCCTCTGACAGTGCCTGCTCTCCCTTTCCATTGCTGACCTTTCTTCTCAGCCAGCTTAGGGTGGAATGATCTACGTGGCGGCGAATTTGGGGACGACATGCAGATGCGCGCGTGGGAGTGGGAGGACGAGGCTTTTGGGAAGGGAATGAGGCAGCAGACGTTCCTCCGACCCGAATCGGATCACAGGAGTGGACAGAGAGATGCAGTCGAAGTAGAAGTCGAGATGGATGCTGAGGTAGACGAGACTCTCCTCGCACGTGAGCTCGCTGCCTTGGAAGACCCAGAAGACCAGCCTCCAGCGCTTGAGGATGACGAGTACAGTAGGATCGGAAGGAGCTCTCCTCAACCCTTGGATCCGCATCAGGTGCTCGAAGACGAAGAGGAGGGTGGGACAATTACAGACTATATGCTTCGCCGAGTACGCACAGAGTGGGGTTTTTTTCGGGGTTGGTAGTGTAATTTATTGCTATCTTCAAGTTGTTGCCTTATTGCTTTGCCTTGCTTGATTTCGTTTCGCTTTCTCGATCCTCACACCCCGCTCTGCATTGATGAACCAGTAACAGAGCAAAATCCTGAGTGCAAAAGTCTGTGGAGCCTCTCCATAGCATTGCACTTTGCTGTACTCGATGTTAGGTCGACTTTGTAGGTGACTCCAGCATCGCAAAAGTTGACAACATCTTACGTACGCATGTGCATGAGTGTATACCTCGATATACTGACATATGCCCAGTATATCATATGGACCTCCGTTAAGGTGTCTGTTACTGTGTATACTGTATGTAAGGGACTGTACGAAGGAGTTTATATACGTGCAAATGCTATTTATGACTTCTCAGAGTAGTGTGGAACATGCAACATTTCTGATACCTCACGTTGCTCTCAACGACATATGTAGTCATAAATGGCAATATATTGGCTGCAACTATACACAAGACCACGTATAGATACATACACGATGTACAACCAGGAAGCCTGGTAGGCCAGAAAGGAGACATATTGTCAGACTCACACGCCAACACGTAGCAGAGCAATTATTGACTCCAAGTTGATAAACAATTTCAAAGCCAGTAATCTGCGGGCAGGTCAGAAGGGAATCATTCAGTCGGTGGATACTGGACATACCGCCATATGGAGGAGCGTGTTCAAAATACGTTGACCAAGGTCCTTGCGCGGTCTGAGAGGTTTGGTGAATAGAAGCAAGAAGGAAGATCAAACTAACACACCTGCTGCGGCAGCGCCTGACCTCCTATACAGTGAGATTGACGCGACGGAGTGACGCGACGGGTGCAGTGGCGCTTTACGCCGGCGATGTTGTACGGTGGCGGCGATGGTCGTGGTGGTTGCGATGTAGTCCACGAATGAGTGTCGCAGGACACCAGATCTTGGGCATGATGTCGTCAGTTGCGTGCAGTGACGCTGCCGGCGCGCGATGGAGAAGAAGGAATGCAATGGCAAGGAAGATGGCGCACGATGTCGGTGACAGTGAGCAAAGAGATGATGGAGGAAGGAGACAAGAAGGCAGAGCTTCGCGTCGCGGGTTTTGGGCATTTCAAACTCCGTTTTTCCCACGCACAGACCATCGCGTTGTGTTCTTGTGCGCTGCGACTGCGCGCTGTGACATGGCCTGCATCCCCACCAGACTCACTAATAGGTGAGTTCAGCGTCTTCAGATATGTAGCCCACCTCACGAACGCTCTTGTACCAGGAAAATATCTTCTCCACAGATAAATTGTGTCTTTTACCTTGCGGATGCACATATGCTCATTCACGCATCAATATATGGATATGATTATCGCGCAAGGCCTGGCATATCTTCTGCCGTGCATGGGCTGAGTAAAAACACTTTTGTAAGCTTAAAGACTCGCATACGTACCCACTAACAGCATATCAAGAGTACGTGTGCTTTACAAATGGCTTATATGAATAGATATGGTACACGAAGGTATATATGGTTTTGTCACTTTCGCTGATGAGTGCTAATGAGTAACCGGCTCCATGATGGGGCCATTTACCACCACGGGGGTATCACTCCGCATCCAAGGAACAAAATCCATCATCCAGTAGACTAGGTCGCCGGTGGGACCAAAAAGTACAGCAGCCACAAGTACTTAGAGGCAAACGTTGATGTGCTCGTTCGGACTTTTTCTACATTTGCCGAGGAACCGTCTGTTTGGAACAGTTGCTCAGACTGAGATAATCCTGTTATCAGCTGTTATCCCAGTTTCTCCCATCTCGTGATTTTCCCTTCTGACACTTGCATTCATGATTCCAGAATGTGTCCAACTTTCCAACAGAAGCCTTCCCTTAAGTCCCTGTTAACTTCTTAAATAACAGCCCTCTCTCTCGTCCTTCTTTCTACTTCCTCCCGTCGTTTGGGACGAGATCATGACAGTCGGCCCAGTCTCTTCTTACCAGTACTATGTAGGGTGAGCGCTGCATTGCCGCGGGTCAAGAGAACTAACGTCGGCGACAGGATACTCACTCCCGCGGCACATCTTAACACGATGCTCTACACGGCTCAAGTCGGTCTTTCGATATGGGCCTTGAGGCGATACAGACTCAATAACATCTTTATGTTTGGGATCTGTGCTTCCATGGCAATAGATGGAGTATGTTCTTTTGTGGTGATTGCCAACGAGTATCTTGTGGGTCCTTCTTCGACTGATGGGAAACTCGACTCTCAATCGGCCGACGCCTCCAGTTCTTAGTGACACATTCCGGTCAGCTCTTCGCATCTTTCTGTGGTGCGAGATCTCAACTCGGAATGCCACAACAGGAGAATTTCTACTCTCTCAACCGTGGACGGCACCTGCGACATATATGTCCTCGGCGCTCGAGCAAGGCTTTCTCACGCATCGCTACTGGACAATGTACGCGATTTTTCTGACTCGCTGGTATCATCCAAACGCCCTCGAGATCACGAGATATACAGATTACATGCGCCATCTTGCTTCTCATCGCTGCGCACGTCGGTACCATTCCCCATCGCGAGAACTCTACCCTCTGAGCATCTCACAGTACTGCTGTGCCATTGGCATCGTTGTCGACATGACTAAACACCCTTTCATTTTCGATGAGACTACGGGATTGAAGTGGTCCGTGTGAGTGCTCTCATGGTGATATTTCTGTTCACAAGTGCCCACGGTCAGTCAAACCTGCTATCCACGACCGAATTGTAACCTCATGCCACAGGGTTTTCTTTGATGTTCTCGATTCTGGGGCGAATCTATAGCGTGACGGTTTTACTAAACCTGATGCTTCTGAAGGAAAGCAAAACCTCTCGCGACAGGACCACAACGTTTACAACACCTCGTCTTGATCTCATAACCGAACCTGTCGTTCTCAGTCCCTTGCGTGTGTCTTCTTAGCGTGTTGTTGATTGAATGGACGTTGACATGTTCTGTGAAGATTTCAATCACGACCTGACAACGATAGATCAGCGCGCGTGGGGTGACACGACCAAAAGTGGCCCAGACCTTCCGGTGCGGGGAAATGTCGTACGTCGTACCTTTCCTTCGCCTTTGCTTCATTCTGATTGAGATGATCGTACAGAATCGTGTGCAGGACCGCAATTCCAGAGAGCACCAAACGGACGAGTCACTCGTGCAAAAAAATCCCCATTCCGAATCCGACGTATAGGCCGCCGGCTATCTATCGACTCCGAACGACCGTGGCTTTTTCTGTTGATAAGTCAATTGTTGATTACTCGAACGCTCATCCCTGTTTTGACTCCACTATCGCAAGTATATAGCTTGTATCTGCTTTTTGTACACAATGTACTATTACGATCGTTTGTCTTTGTGCAAGTATCAGACTAATCGGCGCCACAATCCAAAGCGGACTAAGGCGTTTGTCAGCCCCTGTGTGTAAGCTCTATCGCTCACCAAATCACACTTCGGTATCGGAGAGCCTCTTTAGCATCAATTTCCCACTGATAGTATATATTTGGACATGCCCCTCCTCCTGCCCCTCACTGGGAGATGCCTTTCGACGACTCGAAAATTGTATTTGGAAGTCCCGAAAAGTAGCCGTGTAAGGATGGTAATTGATCTAGCTCTGCGTGCTAGGTAACGGGAGGATCTTGTTTTTTTGGCTATGAGGTCATAACCCAGCTGCTCAGTCGAAGATATCGCGTCCCAGTGTGGGAATTTGCGCATTTGTTCCATTGTGATTCGTTCCCGCTCATGATGATCGAACAGAATTGTTTGCGACGACAAGGTTGTCCTTCTGCGAAAAGCGTCATCTGCAAATCACGGCCGAAGGTCGTTTGAAGTTGTAGACGTTCCGGATATCTACAACGATGACCTTTCAGAATACCTGGATGGTAGGATACAGATTGACTCTTATCATAAACTCACAGTGTCTCGTCAGGCGTGTACGGTGTCATTAATACTGCAGCTCGAGGTCCTGGCCTTGGTCGTGCGGCTGTTGCAATGTCAAAGGAGATGGTGAGTTCCGTAACTCTATCTTCCTTGGTCCTTCCCTTTTCTGGCTGAGCATCAAGGACAGCCTTTTGCTCCATGTACTCTACATCTAGTTCGAGAAGCACTTGAGGCTGGGGTCGAGAGGATGGTCGTCGTGAGCTCTATCTTTGCGTTCCCGTTCGAGATACCTTGGGGGCCGATTAGTACGTTCTCCCACACCCAACACTCCAGCCAAATGAGTCTACGAAACAATGATAGACTGGAATACTATCTGTAAAGAAAAAGGACTCACCGAACCAATTGTCTGCTTGATCGCGCAGAAAGTCCTCGCCGACCAGATGCTCGGGGCATTCAGTAACGACAACCCGATAGATGTCTCTCTTAGTGAGCCGTTTTCTCTCTTCTCCTTCCTGGAGAACGTCGCCCGATGATTCCACCCTCGTAGTTTCCGCTGGGACGACGTACGGACCTTTCGCGCCCGGCTTTGAACATCTCTTACCAGAACCAGACTTTCGCGGACTGGGTACCAACTCATACATGCGCTCCTCCGGCCACACAACATATCCTATCCCCATCCGTTCCAGAATGGCTGTGCCGACGTCCGCGATATAGCACGCGCCCTCATCCTGGCCCTTGAATCAAGACCGACAGCGGAAGTTGGACGAAAACGATTCCCTATCGTATGTCCAGGTCAATGCTCGTATAGGATGGCGATAGAAATCATTTCGGCGAACCGACCGAGGCTGAGGAAGCGTCTCGGCGATCCGGAGACGGTGTCAAATTGGCCTTCGTTTACACTCGACGTTGACAGAGAGTATATCGAGGAGACTATTGGGTTCGAAAAGGTTTCGTATATCCCCTGGCAGAAGACGGTGATGGACGCCGTCGACAGTCTGGTGACGCTGGAGAAGTGGTGGAAGAGGAAAGGTTTCGAAGTGATTATTCCAGACCCTATGTCGTAGGATAGCCTCTCAATGCAGCGCGTGTTTTGCAAGAAATGAACCGTCTAATTCAAGTACACCTATGATATCTGCAGATAAGTACGTTAAATCAAGCCAATAATACGATGTGGTCAACACGAAATTTCAAACCCCAGCAACGCCGTTAATAGTAGATTTGTATGGAAACCTTCTGGCCATTGATGCCTAGAGGATGAGACTCGTCCTTCACGACTCCGATACTCACCGTCCCATTCAATCTCCCAGGAAATGGCTCCGGTTGGAACACCAACAAGCAGGCGCCCGTGTCCTTGTCGCGTGTGACGTGCCCCTTCCTGATGGACTAGTCAATACTGCGCGGAAGTGAAGAGGGCCGAATACGCACCCTAACTTGAATTCGCACGAGTGCTGGAGGTCCGCCGCAACGTCTTTGGCGCGATCAAAGTTATCGAGTTTCTCGTCCACCACAAGGGAATGATACACGTTAAGGTTTATCTTCTTCGACCCTTCAAGTGCCCTGTAGAATTCTGCCAGGCCACGGATTTCGTAGAGGGGTTGATAATCAGGTTTGGTAGATGAAGACAAACGCGGCTGCGACACGTATCAGCTTTCACTGCGGAACGCGGCAAAGGCCTGAGCGCGCACCTTCTTTGATATGGTAGATAAATCCAACTGATCAGACTGAGCGGATATTGTGCTAACGTTCCCAGGTTCCTTGCGCTTCAATGTATTGTGGTTCGATGCCTGCAGCACATCCATCCTTTTGGCCGCCTCGCGCTGCTTCCGCCGCAACGTTTGATCACGGATCTTCTGCTTGCAGTGGTCGCAGCGCTTCCACTTGTACTGTTCCGGGAGCGTCTTTCCGCATAGCGTGCAGGGAGGCGCGGTGGCCGTGGTGGATGGGAGATTGAGCGGAGAGGTGGAGCCGGCGCTTAGCGACATGGAAGCAGAAAGCAAATGGGAATGTTTCTTTCTCTTCGGTTCCACTTTGATCAACGTTACATGTCACACCACCTGACGGTGATTTTGCCGTTTTTATCATGTGGCACATTTAATTGCTTTTTTTGATTCTACATAAATCGGTGATGAAGTTCAGATTTCGGGAACTGGTACGCAAATCCCTCTAGTTTGATGCAATCCGAGGACACGCCGGCCTGCGCGAGACCGTCCTTGGCAACATCTTGGATGCCACCCGGTCCGCAAACAAACATGAGCCTATCTTCCCACTCCTTCCGCCTCTCAACGAAAGACTCCGTCGTAAGACGACTCCGATGAAGAGTAATCCCTTCACAATTCTCCTTCGCGTACTCTTCATCAGCAGAAAAGACATCCATCTGCAGATTCACCCCCTGTGCCGCCTCCAAAACGAGCGGAACCAAGACCCCAGGCTCCCTCGTCGCCAATAGCACACGCACATCCCAGCCCTTCGCGTACTTCAGCATGCACAAGAACGGGGTCACGCCAATGCCACCCGCTATCATCAACACCTTCTTATCCTCGCCCGACCGTAGGTCAAACTCCCCCGTCACACCCAGAACAGGCAGCTTCAAATCCAAGCGCCGAGAATCCGACATCCACACCAAAGGTACTTTATGTGCAATCATAAAGAGCGCACCCGATGCCGCACCCTGAGGTCTGAGTTTGAGCGTTATCGCAGAATCGTGGCGAGATGGGGACATGTCTGTGACGGTCCATGTGCGAACGCAGTCGTCGTTGAGCGAGACGGGGTCGTCAGGCGCCATGTGTCGGTATTTGGGCATGCCGAGGAATGATTTGAGGTCCAGGATGATCGCCTGTTCGGGGATAATGTCCAGCGGCGCAGAGGTGGCGAAGGTGAATGTTCCGATGTTGGGTGCATGGAGCTCCATGCGTATGAGGGTCGCCTCCACCGTCTCCTGATCGAGTATCTTACGACTTTTGGTTTCCTCGGCGAGGTACCGTAGTGGTGGATTGTACGGGCTCAACTGCACCTCCGTACCCTCCCTCTGTCGGACCGGTAATGCGTTCTCAATGAAGACGCAGCCCATTACGAAGACCGTCGTCAAGCGGTCCTGCTGGAACATCAGCTGGCTTGCTTCTTCGCCCACGAGATTACGAGTACGGCCAGTGACGTAGAGGACGGGTGGTAAAGGAAAGAAAAGTGATAGAGGCAAGGGGGGTGGCTTCGACGTTCCCAAGGGTGGCTTCGACGTTCCCAAGGGAGGTGAGGATTTGATTACAGAGTAGTCTGGAAGAACAAGAGTACGTCCATTAGAACTGGCACGAACAAAACCTGGTCGACCACTGCGGATGTTCATGCCCACATGCGAAGGGAATTGTTCATCGCGGCTATCGTGCGTCGAGCCAAAAAAGATGGTGTCAGATTGTTATATGAGAGAAAGGGCACATTCTGGTAGTCTGTCGTCCTTCGACATGTTACAATTTTCGTGCAAAACCGTCGGGTTCGCTGGAAGCGGAACGAGATCCCGTACGGGTATGTATTTCGGACAATTCCTGTTCATCGGTCAAAGATGATGAAACCACTGAAGGAAGAAAGACATACCCAATTGTTTCGTTGACCTCAATTTCAATATTCCAGATATCCTTCCTCTCGATCCTCGTAATCCTTCCCGCAAGCTTGTTCCGCCTCCTTGTAGAAAACTCCACGCCGATACTGCCGTACCATAACCCTCATCCTCCTTATTGGGTCTCCTTGCCACACATTCGCCTTGGCCACGAGCGTGTTGTATCTCGGATACGCAACGAATCCACGGTTCCCGTCGCCAGCCAAGATCAAACCCCACGGACGGCCCTGTTCGTGGAGGATGGTGACAGGTAGGAAGGGTAGGCGTGTGGAATAGAATTCAGCGTGTTGTTCGGGCATATCAGCTTGGATCATGGTATAGCGGTAGAGGGTGGAGGGGTCCTTGTCGATGCCCGTCTTGCGGCGGATCGCTGCTTCGCCTAGATGCCAGCCGTTCATGGTGGTGGCGGTGATTGTGAGATTAGGTGAAGGCGCGCGTTATCTATGGGGTTCAAACTCGACGGCTTGTTACAGCCCAGTAAGAAGTCTTAGTCACCGACTGAACAGAGTGAATAAGTGGGATGGGTGGATCACATGCCGCCGAGTAAAGATGGATGGATGAGATGACGGGATTGGTTTGGACCGGAACGGACGGGGACGCGTCCAGGCGTCGCATGGAGCAAACGCAGCAACGTTGGAGCGCTGTAGGCAGTTGTACTGAGAAGTGGTATATCTCTGGCGGCTTGTTCAGATGGTCTTCAGACGTGTCAGCCAACGCCTACATGCCCCGACATGAGACTTACCTTGCGCCTGTTTATCACGCCAAAATAAAGCCCTCCATACATTGAATGCAGGCTGTGATCTCTCTTGAGCTAAGGATAATCGCCTCGAGTGACTATGGTGCACGTCTTGGAGTAAACTGATGGTCCTGTTCTCCTAGAATTGTTCATATCCGGTCCTATGTAGACTGGCCAGGCGAGCGTCGCCAATGTGGCATGTCGGAGTGTAGAGATGTAAGCGCTGGAGGCGATGGCTGAAGCGCTGAAGTGGTCGGAAAGGATATGGCAAGAGAAAAAAAGAAAAGGGCAGTGGCCATGCCAAGCAACATCAAACGGCGCGTGATCGGCGCAGCCTGGCAGGAAGCGGGGTGCGACCAAATCCGTCAGTGTACAAACGCCGACGGAATGCAGTAAGTAGGCATGGACCCTTTTGTGGCTCGTATGTTGACATGAATGTAAATCGTTTGCTGGTTGTATACTAAAACATTATATCACAACGATGGCCGTCGGCTACTGCTACTTCCACGCCGCTTTGATGATGTCTGTCGCCCTTTCTGCGACTGCGTACGTAGGTGCTTGCGTATGTCCACTGGGCACCAAAGGTTGGGAAGATCGTTTGCGTCACTACTTGTTGATGAGTGTAGATTCGCGTACGCACCAAAATCGACGCGTCAATCACCCTCAGTCCAACGATTCCTTTCACCTTCAAAAGTCAGGATCCACAACACCCCAGTCTGCACCAACTGGCGACATGCTCGACGTTCCGACGGGGTGAGCAGCCGTACCAGCGTTAGCCCTCGCAAACGCTTCGAGATCTGCATCCGTTGTCGCGTTTGCTAGAGTCTCATCGGCAGGCTGCAGGACATAATCGTCCCACGCTTGCGCCCGGAGCAAGCGAAGGGCGCTCTTGATGGCTGCTACTAGGGTAAATAAGTCAAACTCGTGCGATAGAAATGCTGGATCAATGAGAGGTAAAGAAAGTGGATCCGAGGAGTTGATAGAAACCGAATCGCCTATAACACAGACTTTAGCGAGGTCGGAGTGTACAAAGACAACAAAGACCTTACGAGAAAGTGGCGTCGAGACGGAGGTGCCAATGCTCATGAAATATCCCGCTTTAGGTTGTAAAGAAATGGATGTGTCCCAACCATTCTGACGTTCGACTTGAGTTCACGACGAACAACGATATGACAAGTCCTACCTGAATACCCAATTCCATATGTGGTGTATCAGGCCCAGCAGCTGGATCTGCGAATTGCTCGAAAATAGACGAGTTCGAGGGAAGCCGATTCCAGATAATATGGCTGGCAAGCGTGTCCACCAACGGACCCATACCAGATGTACGCCACTCATTGAGCAGCTCTTCTTTGTAGGTATTGTTGCGAAATATATCGTCCCATGTATCAGTGGCACTCACGAACCACTTTATGAATATCTTCGGCTGATCAGAGAAGTTCTTTCCGACGCTTGGGAGGTCGTGGAGTAGCGGTATACCGAGTGAGAATAGTAAGGACGCTTCACCGATTCCCGAATGGAGTAGGAGGGTCCGATGTGTCAATCCATCCGGCGGAAAGAATGACTTCTTTCGTTGCTTTGATTAAGTGACTCTCGTCTGACGCGAATCTCTATCAGAGCATGAATAGAAGGGGACATGTAGGGGTACTCACTGTGCGAAGTCTGGATCAATTCAACCGAGTCGACCTTAACGTCTGATCCTTTATGCGCGACACTCTGTAGCACTCTCGTGACCCGAGCCCCATGACGGACGTGCAGGTTGGGTCTTCCAATGAACTTGGGGCCCAAATAAGACGTCGCAGAGCTACTGCGTTTGCCATCATGGCCAATGGTCGCTTGCATCGAGCCTTGCGCGGCGTAAGATGTCAGTACCTCAGAAATGCAAGCTATTGAGTGTCTTACCAACTCCTTGTGTCTTTCCTGGGTTCATGTCCAAGACAAATGGGAACTCGTCCGGAAGCTCTTCCGTGGGAGCAATGACGCGACTGTGGATGGGGTGAGGAAAGCCAGGAAGGCTTTCTCTGCTCCCGGCGCTTACGCCACAGTACCGTTGCCCACACCGGCCCCGGTGACCTAAATTGATATATTTCAGGTCATGAACAGCAGAAATCAAAAACACGTACAGATTGCATGGTTTGCTGTGCCTTGCCTCTTTGAAGATATGTGTGTACACATGCTTCCTGGAACCTCTATAACAATTGTCAGATCAGAAGGTGGCAGAGAATTCTGAATGCTTCTGACCTTGTATGCATCGGGGTCCGTCGTAGGAAGCGCTGTCCAGTAAGCCGCGAAGTCGGAATTTGATGCACCTTTATGTGTCTTAATCAATTCAATCCCGCAGAGATTACTGGTAGCAAGTATAAGAAAGATGAATCAAGCTTGGAATGGGGCTTACCGAGCTGTTTTACACACATATCTTCAAAGAGGCAAGGCACAGCAAACCATGCAATCTGTACGTGTTTTTGATTTCTGCTGTTCATGACCTGAAATATATCAATTTAGGTCACCGGGGCCGGTGTGGGCAACGGTACTGTGGCGTAAGCGCCGGGAGCAGAGAGCGAATATGTGGGGGGCGGATGAGAATCGGGTGCCTAGGACTTTTTTGCCAGGTGTCTACGCGTACACAGTCGTCATTTTACAGTGATGAATAGATACATTAACGGAAATCACCCAGGATCAATTGTGCCAAGCAAACTTACGCGTATATCTCCAACGTACGACGTTGATTGATGCCGGGTGATCATATCGCCAGAAACCAACTGGAAGGACTACTCACTGGGGGTCAATTGTGGTTCGGACTTAAAAAGAAACGAGGAGTGACCTGGGGAAATTCTTGTTCTGGGGTATTCCTGAACACGCTTTCTGCAGATGCCGTTCATATTTTCCATGACAGCGACGCAAAGAGGGGCCTTTCTAAGGCGTCAGATGCCAGATCAGACATGGCTGTATCAAGACACAAAGCAGTGAAAGAATGGAGCCGAACAGGTGCGGCAGCAATGGTTACATAAGAACTGATCGACGAATGGTTCGCAGACAGAGAGTTAATAGGCATTGTCACTGTGGCAAAGAGAGGACCCTGACGACCATTGAATAAAGGTTAAGACAAGGATGCGAACTCCTTCCCAGTGAGGATGAGAGCAGTAGGTCCAGGTGATACCTTCGCAAGGGCTTGATTTCGGCTACCCTCGGACCGTTCCCGGGGATTGACTCGCTTCTCCCGCCCCAAAAGCGGCTTGCCCTGGACTTTCACTGCCATGGCTGAACAAATGATGTTTGCAACCAAGCCAGCTTCGTTCAAACCCCGTCCGGTGAAGCAAAGGTACGCTGACTCTCTGTGAGGTGACACACATACGCTGACATTAAATTGAGAAAAATTGAGAAGTTGATACGAAAAGATCGCCCGATACGTGTGAAAGGAGGTTGGCCCGGGGCTGCGTGTGCGTGGCTTGTTTTTTCCCTCTCTTTGCTTCACCTATATGGCCTCGACTGCAGTGAAGGAGAACCCCAAACGCAATCGTGAAATGGAGGCCAAGGATGGGGTCCCCGAGGCGTATAGAATGTCGGACGAGCTCGTACAACGTCTTGTCGATGCCAAAGGAGGCTGGCTGATTGAACCTCTGGAGGGATGCGGCATCCGGACCATGGAGGATGTACGCTGGCTCAGAAGTTACCTTGTAAAACCACCGAATCGCCATGTTCTTCGGGAAGCTGTCGGAATTCAGCGTGGAGACAGTGTCTGGGATCAGCTACTGACATTTTTGGGCTACCCAGAGCCCAAACCAGTGCCAATCCTGAGAGGTTTGTACATGCATCTATCTCTTGTCTTGCGCACCACTGAGGATTGTGATTTCACTCAGGCGAGCGTCCTCCTCGATACACTGCAGCAGACATGGTTCGCGATCGTGAAGCAGCTGGCCTTCGCCCCCTGTAGTCTCATGCACGAACAGGAGGGAGTGAAGAATGATAAGGTGGCTGTACGTTCAAGACTGGCTGAATGACAGATATGTCTATATATATATATATC
Organism: Strobilurus pachycystidiatus; assembly: GCA_019915135.1. Lineage (NCBI taxonomy): Eukaryota > Fungi > Basidiomycota > Agaricomycetes > Agaricales > Physalacriaceae > Strobilurus > Strobilurus pachycystidiatus. The sequence continues at coordinate 613,221 of JAHLMK010000020.1, read as the reverse complement.
CTCCTTTCATAAACGTGTAAATCTAGCTTTTTGAGCTTCTTGCAATTATGACATGTTCACCGTAAAATTTACTGAATTTCTAGGCGATGACTCTTAAGACCGACCGAAAGTCAACACCTTACGGACGCCTTGCGCGTCACTCAAGGCGACTCTCCACACCATTGTCAAGACTCAACAACGGGCCTTAGTTGGCTCCTGGCTCTCGAACCACATTGAGTAGGCTTACCATGTTTCCTTACCCTGTATCCCTACTAACAATTCATGGTACAGGCTTGACGACGACCTCGTTCTTTCAACAAGGTTGACGAGGGTGGCAAAGAGCGCTTACACGGCTTTAAATTCTGGTACGTTGGCACCGTTCTCTTATTTCTCCAGTCTCAACTAACCTTTGCATACAGCCCACGAACATCCCATGAACGGGCTCGCGACAGTCAATCTACGCCGACGACCGACCGTAGCTCGAGTGTACGTATTCTCGCTTATTTTGGGAACGTTCTCGACTCTCGGAATAGCGTACTCGTCACTCAGACGCTGGGATCGACAGGGCCACGTTCGGCGCGTTCAGGTCTTGGCCAGCCCCAACAATGGCTGCGGACGACTACGACGCCAAAGCCTCCAAAGAGCACGTTACCGTATGGGTTCGTCATTCGTTGTTTCTGCCTTGACTCGCTAACAATGCGCGTAGCCCTCATCGTAGCCGGCCTCTTCACGCGGCCTTCGCGTCTCGTACTCATCTCCGTCTCGCCATTAACCAACTATCTTGACCCGAGCGAGGTACGCAGGCCCTTTTCTGCGCTCTTCACATCGCTAACAATCGTTCAGTGTATGGCTGCAGACTTACCACCATTCTGGTACCCGTTGTCGGTGCGTCCAGTTTCTCGGCGCGTGGTTCTCCGAGGTGACTAACAGTACTTAAGGGCATGTCAGGTCCGACCCGTTACGCACCAACTGTTGCAGGACGGATAGAGTCGTCATTATGCTCAATCCGGACAATCAGTTAGGGTAAGTTGTTGCTTTACGGGACTCTGAACAGTGCTAACGAATTCTTGGCTAGCTTGTATTCCCTGTTAGTGCATGTATCACCGCACCGGCTCTCAACATCGGTGCGTCCAGTTTCGCGACACATGCGCCCACGAGACGACTGACTGAACGTTCAGGAATGCATGGTATGACTGGTAAACCACCAACTGTTGTCTTCGCCTCGTTACTCGCCCGGACGTCGTCAGAGGGGGGCGGACTCAATCAGACGTCAAAGGTGTTCCTACAGCTGTTGGGTGATGCTTAACATGGGCCAGAATGGCAACATCACTTGCCGTTCATGTGCGGTTGACATTCGGGTAAGCTTACCTTGTACATTCACTTGACCTTGCTTACACCGTCATATTCTAGGACCACGCGCTGAACTATCGAAGTCCTACTGTGACTTGTGCTCCACTTTGCGTTCTTGGCGCACAGATTGTAATTGCTCATCTAGCTGTCTTCCAGTTCTGTCTTCAAGGTTTGTCTTCGGCCGTCTACTCACTAGTGGACTTTAACTCACTTGTTGCTCGGTCAGGACGATGATTACCTTTCGGATGCTACCACGGCGTAATCTCTTTGTGCCTAGACAAGACATGCACCTGGTTTTCTAACACCTACTCATTGACTGGCCGTCCGACTACGCGGTCTCACCGTGGCTGTTACGGTTGCGCCGTTTATCTAGCTGTCTCCTTTAAGGTATGTCCCACCGTTTCCTTGTTTGACTTTGACTCACTGACTTACCTTCCGGTCAGAACACCGTCTACCATTCAGCTACCAGCGACCGACGACTTACGCAACGACGGAGATCCTGATTTGTGTCGTGATCAAGACGATGCATTCTTAGCAAGGTGAGGACTTACGCCTTCAGTATTCTTGCTTGCTGTACGGAGTCCTAACGTTGGGCTTAGAGGTCGTTACTCTCTCATGGTTAGTGCCCATATCGAAAGGTTGTTACCGTCATATGCCCAATCTCTCAATGGACAAGTGTCTGTGAGAAGCGCTGGTCAAACGCCGAATGCGCCTGCAACCTCAAGTAATGCAGATTATCGCTGCCGTTGATTGAATACGATACATCGCCGAGGGTTTTCTTTCTATCTAATCTCTGGACACTCTACGATACCGTAGCTTTTTATGCGCAACTTACTTACTTGGCTACATTGCTCCCTATTGAGATTGACTGACCGCGGTAAGTCTTTTGATATCATGATAGCTGTCTTTCGTTAGCCCAATGACAACCCCGCATGCTTGACGGACGTGCGGCGCTGTCAGCGAAACGCTAGACAGTGGGCCCAAGGTTAGCGAGAGTTTCTGCGCGCATGGCCGTACAAGGTGACATAGAACATGGATGGCGCGGTGGCGGAGTGCTTGCTGGCGAGGAGGGTAACTTATTACGATTACACTACGACTCCCTACCTTACTCGTGTCGCATAATGAACCGGTCCTTTCAGATTTGCATCCAACAAATTACTTGTATTAAGAGTACATTCGTGTCGTCTAACGGTTGTACAGAAGCTAATATAGATAACTATCTGCAGTGAAGACACGCACCGCCCACAAGACGAATTCGCCGCCGGGTCCCCCAGCCCCCCCACCAGCAACCAAGCCCACTCGCGCCCCACCGCCCCGACAACCCTCGCTCCCCAGATCCCTCTGGCGGTGCAGTTGTATCCCGTCATCCGTCGCATGAGACGCTGCAAGTGAGATCTCAAGACCGCACGATCTCGCGATAAATCAAAGTGCGGCAGGTATTGTATTTGCCCGCCCGTTGGAGTCGAAACGATGCCCAAAAAAGGATGAGTGCGTATCTACGATGAAACACAACCACACACCAATTGACCCAACGTCGATGTACTTGTCCATCGTCAAAAACATACTGACCCCAATGCCTTCTTCAGCGCATTCCTCCCCTATACGTGTCCAAGCCGGATCGCGAGGCTTGTACAGCGTCTTCTCCTTGTCGGTATCGTAGAGTTCTGACTTTGCGACCTTCCCAGGTAAAGCGCCATCGCCGGCTTGCGGAAGTAGGTTTTGAAAGAGAACAACATGGCCGCCACGACCTGGCTTGTGCTTAGGTCAATTCTGTGCCAAAGCAAGTGCAAGTTGCTCACCAAGGCCGCCTGACAGACACGCAGAGCCGAGCCCAGGGCAGATTCCAGGAGGTAAGAGTCGGCGAATCGTTCGGGTAGACTGCGGAGTAATGTTGATATCGACTCCGCGCGGTCGGTTGGCGACACGAAGAGGCCGTGGTGGAATGGGATAAAGACTTCATCGAGGTCTGTTACTACTCGCATGGACGGTATATCGGAGGTAACATCGTAAAAATGAATGGCCTTGTTGTAGGTGAAGATGGCGAGCTGGCTTGCCGGAGGGAAACACGCGTCGTTGCCGTACATAATGTCCATGAGCTCTCCGCATGCGGTGGCGAGCGCGCCGGACTGGACAGCGCCATGCGACACATCGAAAGCAAAGATGTAGTTCAAAGGCTGTGGTTCCCGTGTCCCGGTCGCTGGTGGCTCGATGGAGAAGTAGAGCCTTGTTAGTCCGGTGGGTGGATTAGATGCCTAGTAGTCCTCTGATACTTTAAAGTCAACTGTGCCCTTGAGGAGTTCCGGGCGCTGCATATGATCCAAGCGGTGGCCGCCACCATCTAGCGCACAAAAGTAATTGTTTTAGCATTCCGCGCCGAATCCGACTGAGAGTAAATGGAAGCCGTACCATCGGTTTCATGAGCGCATAGATTGCCACTTTGCGCCCCCAGCAAGCCATTGGCACCAAGGATTGATATACGATCGACATCGCTGACAGCGTGCGGGCACAGCGTCGACGAGCGGAACGGGTTCTTCGCGTGGATCGAGCTCGGCAAAGGGCTGGAAGACGGCGGCGAGCGGGATCTTGCAGTCCGACGCCAGACGCGACGTGTGCAGGAACGCCCACGTCGACACCCGCACAAACTTGGGCGACGAGTTGCCTGTCGGTCGTTCGTCAGTCGGCGAAGCGGGCGCGCGCGCCAAACGACGCACCTTGATCCAGCGCATAGTAGTCCGTCGTCAAGAGCGGCGTGCGGTGGCCCGGCAGCGTCATGTACGGCTGGTTCTCCCATCGGCGCCGATCCTCCTCCTGCAGCTCGACCGGGCATGGGATCTGGTGCGGCTCGATGCGTGGCCGCAGTCCTGCTCGTCGTGGTGGTCGTCAGCGACGGCGGCGGTGAGGGGCGGAAAATTGACCTTTGTATGCGGTCCCGGCGGAATGTGGTGGTTGCGGAATAGGACGCATTGTTGATGCATTGTTTGGCATTGACGTTAGGTAAATGTCAAGCTTGGGCTGCCTCCCACTACAGTAATCGTTGGCCAGTTATAATGCGCATTATATTCGTGAGGAAATCGTCGTATGCAGAACATGAGATACATGAAAGGGAATGAGTGACGTCAAATAAGGTAAAAATCTAAGCTGTTCGTGGAAGTATGCAAATGCAAGTCGTGGTGGAAAAGTTCATTGTTCTAATCGTGGATGTGCGTGATGTGGAGATTCAAGAAACAAAAGAAATGTCGACAATTAGCTGTTTTTTATTGTTGTTGTGGTGGCAAACTGGGAGGGAACATCAGCGCCTCAATTCATGTTTGGTTTTGTGGTTCGGCCCCCACTTACTTCGCAATTGGTAGAGTAAATAACACTGGAGATGCCGCTGGAGGTAGTGCCGACGTATACCATCGTATCGTGTCGGGTCGGACGTTTTTCGAGCGCAGCCTGAGTAGTGATCGTCACCAAGACACCCAGCTCGAGCGATAACGCCAGGGCGCGCAGGACGATCTTCGAATCCTTCCCGACGCAGCGTCCATATCGGGTCGCCATCACTTCGGAATGGATCTGTACTTGGGCGAAAGGCACGCTTTGGCCTGCAGGGAAAGCATTAGTATCAATCCCGCCTGGATAGAAATGAACGTACTGGAATGAAGCTCGCGATCAGCATTGACGTGGTGTATCCGCCAGTAAGAAGGGCCGTTCCAAATCTTGGGACCCGAGAACGGAGCGGCGCGCCGAGTATCCAGAAGTCGACGGGACGGTAAAGTGTTCTTCGAATTCGTATGGCATCGACCTCGACTTCGAGTAATGGTTGCCTCGAGAGCGCGTAGAGTACACGAAGGGGAAGCCAGCAGGCATGTTCGACAGCCTGCCCTCGTTCAAGCGAGTGTAGTGCTGGTGCTTGACCTGAAGCAGTTCAGCACATGAGGGCGGGGTGTTGTATCCCAGTGAGAATTCGGCATGAGTCGTCGCCTTGGGGTAGGAGGGAGTGGGTCCCGCCAGGGGATACCTCCCGCAGGGTGAGCTTGGGCACGAAGCATAGCCGGTGTAGAAAGGATTAGGCGATGCTGAGTAGTTCTGATGGTAGGCCGTTATGTTCGTTGCGATCATGTATAATGTTGATGGAGGGGTCGTCTAGTGAGGTCGGAAGTCTTGAAGGGAGGAGATGCTGACAAGACCTGCTTGAGTCGGGAAGGTTTTATACAGAGCGCAGATCTCTGAGAATAATAACGGCGCTGAACAAGGATGAATGACGCGCCAGAGTGCGTTGCGCGTGCCATCTACGCAGAGGGTAAGCAAAATGCGTAGAAAATGGTAAATCAAAGGGGAACAAGGGCATCGACAAACACAGATGGGCGGGCGCGTCCCGTGGTGGAGTCGACAGATCCCACTCATCCATGCTCGTAGATGTGGGAGAATGGAAGTGAAAGCAAAATAGCTGAGACTCACGTTGCCGGCGGATTCAATGACTTTGCGGAGCAGGTGGTGGGTAGAGCAAGAGATACAACAAACATTGCCACAACAATGGTGACACAAAACACGTTGCGCGTGCACTCACCACGGCGTAAGTGCGCACGGACCTTGCTTTACAGGCGGTCGTTGTGCACCCATTCTTCGGTCTATCCATTGATGGTGCCCCTCGACAATCTGATGTCAGCAAATGTGAGAATGGATTGCTGTGACTTCAAGACCGTAATACGAAACTATGAACATGGCCCAAATGATTGAATGGCAAATGAGTCAGTACGATGGGCTAGTCCTCCTCCGCGCCTGCTAGAATCTGTCGTCGACGCTGGGCTTTCAGCTCATTGTTCCACCCACGAAGGCGTAAAGCAGAGTCATCGTAGTCTTCGGCGCGTTGGAGACGCCCGGTGCGCGGTAGCAGGCTAGGTTGTGTTCTGAAACGTCGCTAGAAAGTGGGCCACGTTGTAGTAATTAAATCAAAACGCACTGATAGCGACGGTGCTGGTTCTTGGAGCACAAGAGAGGCCGGCGAGAAGTGCGGTACGCGGCCGCGTACTGATTCTGGCGGGCTTGATCTGCGGCTTTTTGTTCGGGTACCTGCTGCATAGAAGCGCGTTTCCTGGATAGCGTATGAGAGTAAAAACTGAGGAATAAACGGACACGCACTTTTCCTTGGACCGGCGCCAAGTCGCCCGCCGTCGTTCGAGCTTCTCCGCCTCTTCTGCGCGACTTCGTTGTGCGTCTACGCGCAGCACCTCACGCTGATCATCCAGCTTCTGACAGGCCTCCTCCTCTCGTAGTACCAGTCGCCGCTGTTGCCGTTCAGTCTCGAGCATTTGACGCTCCTCCGCGGGCAAGTCGGTTCTGAGGTAGTGGACGGCTTCACTGTGCGTGTATCCCTCAAAATTGACGAGGTAGGAGAGGGCGTCCTTGGTACGGGCCATGTTGGGTGTGCGCAGGTGAACGGCGACGACTGCAACGTTGATGATGGCAGGAGATAACCAAGTGATTGATCGCTCGATCAGCTCTGCGACTTACGTGGTGAGTCCACATCTTCGACTCAACCCTTCGCTGAGCGTTCTCTCAGCTGCATTCCCGGCGACGCTCGCTCGCAACCTATCACGTCGCAGCGCGCGTTGGATTAGTCATGTTAGACCACACTCCAAAATTGGTCATTGAAGAAATTGATCCATTCAAGCCATATATTACAATGTTTTGTATTTACAACCAGCGACATGTGAGGAGGCTGCGGTGATTGTGGTGGTAATGATGGGGGGAGGAAGAAGCTGGTGGGGAGACATGGTACAGGCAATGTAGCCGCGGCGGATGCCAAAGCAGCTGCAGAGGGTATTCACCATCGATATGCATTAACAAAAATGTGGACTTACCGCATCACACCTCCCTCAATGCATCGTGGTCGACATGCTCGTAGAGGACGTCGCCATTTTCGATGTTATATTTCTACACGGAGTCAGCGCTGACAAAGAAGGAGAGAAAGAGCCATACATAAACAGGCCTGGTCGTTGACCTATGCTTTACGACGACTCCGCGGGTCCCTGTCGTCGCGCGAGTCCCATTCGTGCATGGATAGTCGTAGAGGAATTCTACTTGAGCACCAACCTCGTACTGGCTTACGGTGGTCGAAGTGTCGGAGGACAAGTTTGCGGACATCATCTGGTCTGAGCGCAGACACAATTCGGCTGAAACCAGTTATAAGAGGCCGAGTGATCTGATGGGAGCGGCCCTGGTTGGAGACAAGCCAATTTGGTCCGACCCCACTTTTCAACCAACGCGGCCATGACATTCGCTGTTGCTTTTGTTTTGGGGGGCGTTCTGCTTTGCGCTGGCTACTTTCATTGGTCCCTGGCGTTTCGGTTCAAGTGGATACCGATGGATAACCTTTGGGAGTCGTTTGTCTGGACGACGCGGTCATACCTTCAAGGCTATCCTGTGCCTCTGGATCTGCAGGATTGGCTGTATTGCTGGCAAGAGGCGGAGGTTACAGACGAGCTCGTCAAGCACGTTGGCGCATGGACGGCTGCCCGAATGGAGAACTGGGAATTTTTACGATTATTTTTCGAGGCGCATGGGTTCCACCTTTACATTCCCAGCAGCACCCGGCATCTCCTTATAGCCAGACAACATCCCTCCGCGGCGCCTGCCAAAGAACAGAATCTCCCATTCGGCCGACTCATTGAAGCCCCCGGCCGTTGGCGTATACAATCAGTGCGTATAGCGAAGCAATGTTACGACATGCTCATTTCGCTATAGAGGTATCATATATGGCCCGCCCGCGACAGCCGGGGGAGAGAAGTTGTCATCAAGTACCTCCTGGCAATGTCTACACGGTTGGGACCCCGCTAACACTATATTTAGGCTTGTGTCGACACTTTCTAAGCCGACGGTGGAATACTACGCCTTGCGCCGGTTGACTTCTGCGCAATCTACAGCCGACTATCGAACAATACCCATTCTCAAGTGGTTGAACTGGGGGGGCCTTATCTTTGTTGTCATGCCGCGGTGAGACGTTCTGCCCATGCCTTTTTGACGCAAATTGAAATGTTCACAGATGGCACGATCTTTGTTGGGTGAAGTTTTGCGCCATCCGGCCCGTGCTCTCCATGTGGGAAGCATATTTGGAGGTAGCCGTGCAATCTTCTCTTCCCAGTACCGTGGCTGATGAGCTTGCTTAAGTCCCTGGAGTTTTGTCACCACTTACGCATTGCTAATTGCGATGTGTCCCCGGGCAACTTGTTAGTTGATATTGTCGCACCTGATAGCCGTATGACCCTTTCGGAGGACGACACCTACCAATTCTCCTTGATGGACTTTGGATATGCTTCCATGCTACCCCTGGATAGTCCTCTGACTGACGCCGAACCCCGCTCCGACATCTATCGACTTGAAGCGGACGGAACGATCCCCCGCAACCCGTTTGTGGTAGACGTCATGATGCTCGGTGAATACGTTCAAGGGATTCTTTCGGTGGGTACTCCAGCTGTGAGGCATATCTTCCAACATTGAAACTCATCCGCGCTACAGAAGCTGTGTTCTCGGGACCAGTGGGCTGAACCGTGGGACCTCTTGGATGCCATGGCTGGGAGGGGAGCTGATGTTCCCCCTGCTGCAGACGTCCTCGCTCGCCTCCGGCGCATCATTGTGAACGCGTCGCCCGACGTACTTTTGTTGACATCATCATGAGATACTCCCCCCAAGTTGTACTATTGAAAATTTCACATTTTGATTACCAATAAATTCCAAATGCTTCTCTGCTTTTCTTTTCGTCTTCCACCTCCCGACCGACCATCCACAGACGAAGACGCGGACCGCACAGATCTGCGCCTTGCCGCATTGCAAGTCATGGTAGCGATAACAGAGGCGAAACTTAGCGAGGTGAGTTTTCCTCGTCCTTCGTTTCTCTCCAACTGACAATCTGATTTGAGAGCCCATTCTCACACAGCAGCAGTGCTCATCAACTTTTGCGAGGGCGTCAAGCGAGATGTCCTCCTACCGTACCCGGATTCCATTGTAGTACGGCTGACGACCTACGCCGGTGCGTATCCCCGCCTGCGATATACATCCTCCTTCCTGATGGCTTCTCACTAGGCTACGTTCAAGAACAAACTATCGCAACACTTGCGATGGTCGCCGATGCGAGCGAACGCGGGTTTGGGAACGATTACGCTACCATCATGCCGCTCCTTTTGCAGGTGCTACGTGGCGCAGAAGCCCGGATGCGGAACAAGGCAATGGAGTGTGCGGGACTCGTCGGTAAGTCCAGTCCAATAAACAGATACTTGTGCTGAAGTTCTGTATTGTAGCAATTGCAGCGGGCCCAGAGACGTTCCGCGCAGACGTACCGGTCTTCATTGAGCTGCTCCTTGGGATACAGAAGCTGTAGGGGCAAGGCCAGGATACACATTTGGCTCTTTATCTGATGGGACATGGGCCAAGGTGTGTATATCCTTCCTCCTCGCATACTTCTCTGATTTCCCTGTCCTCTCCGAGACTAATACCAACGTCCATTAGGTCTGCCAAGCACTCAGTCCTGGATGCGAATGGGGGTCGAAGACCCATTCGTACGGACTGGTGAGATATGTGTACATATCTCTTGCTTATCCACTGATCAATTCCTTGTAGCTCACGGCTCCCTGGACTCGGCCGGCGTGTTATTGCGCCACACCCTTCGCCCTCCTCTCCAACGTTCTCTGGTGCTCGAGAGTGTCGTGAGACAACGTCTGGACGCCGGATGGACTCACGCCAGTGGATGGAAAGTCTGTCAAACTGAAGTGAAACTGCGTTCATTTCTGACGACTTTTCAGACGCCAAAAACTCTCAAATTTCCCGGACCCAGACGCCTCGCCGTCGAGGCGACGGCATGGCTACACGGTCCGGACCTTCTACGTTGCGCTGCTGTCCCGTCCTTGCCGTGGCTTGTCCCATCATCCATGGTGTGTTCGTCGTTCTCTTGCTGTCCGAATCTTGCTGAATTGGACTCTAGCGTGTATGCATCGTCTTGATGTGCTGACACGAAGTTTCGAAGCCGGCCGGACCGCGAAGGCAACCTGGGGTAGCGACAGGGCTTGCTCTGCCCACGACGACGCCCTCCCCGTTTCTGTCAGCACGCCGCCGCCGCCGCCCCATGCACGCCAATGGACGACCCCCGCGGAAGGCCAGCGCCGGCGGAGAGAGGGAGGGAGGGAGGGGGCCACACCCGGGAGAGCGTGAGGAGGGAGGTGGGGCCGCGGAGAGGACATTCCCTGAACTACTCAGCATCGCCTAATCCTTTCTACGCCGGCTATGCTTCGTGCCCCAGCACACCTTGCGGGAGGTATCCCCAGGCGGGACCCACCCCCTCCTACCCCAAGGCGATGACTCATGCCGAATTCTCACTGGGATACAACACCCGCCATCATCTACTCCCCTTCGTATACTCTACGCGCTCTCGAGGCGACCATTACTCGAAGTCGAGGTCGATGCCTTACGAATTCGAAGAACACTTCAATGTCTCGCCGTCCTCTGGATACCCGACGCGCCGCTCCGTCGCCGTTTCGTTCTCGGGCCCCAATATCTCGAACGGTCCTTCTTACTGGCGGATACACCACGTCAATGCTGACCTAATGCTTTCTCCGCAGGCCAAAATGTGCCTTTCGCCCAGGTACAGGTCCATCCCGAAGTGATGGCGACACAATATGGACGCTGCGTCGAGAAGGATTCGAAGATTGTCCTGCGCGCCTTGGCATTATCGCTCGAGCTGGGTGTTTTGGTGACGATCACTACTCAGGCTGCTCTCGAAAAACGTCCGACCCGACACGATACGATTGTATACGTTGGCACTACCTCCAGCGGCATCTCCAGTGTTATCTACTCTACCAACTGCTAAGTAAGTGGGCCGAGCCACAAAAACACGAATGTTTCCTCCCAGTGTGTTCGAACAATACAACACAACTAATTGTCAATGTCATGACCCCACCATTTCTTTTGTCTCTTGCATCTCTGCATCACGCACGTCCACGATTAGAACGATGAACTTATCCACCACGCTTTGCATCACGGCGACTGGCATTTGCATATTCATGAACACATTAGATTTACCTTATTTGACGTCACTTATTCCCTTTCATGTATCTCATGTTCTGCATACGTATATCGATACGATTCCTTCACGAATATAATGCGCATTATAACTGGCCAACGATTCGGATTAGTAGGAGGCGGCCCAAGCTTGGCGACAGCATTTACCTGACGTCAATGCCAAACAATCATCATTTTAACAATGTATCCTATTCCGCAACTACCACATTCCGCCGGGACCGCATATAAAGGTCAATTTTCCGCGCCTTAGCGCCGCCGTCGCTGACGATCACGACGAGCAGGACTGCGACCACGCATCGAGCCGCACCAGATCCCATGCCCGGTCGAGCTGCAGGAGGAGGATCGGCACAGATGGAAGAATTAGCCGTACATGACGCTGCCGGGCCACCGCACGCCGCTCTCAACGACGGACTACCATGCGCTGGATCAAGGTGCGTCGTCTGGCGCGCGCGCTTCGCCGACTGACGAGCAATCACCCAAGTTTGTGCGGGTGTCGACGTGGGCGTTCCCGCACATGTCGCGTCTGGCATCGGACTGTAAGATCCCGCTCGCCGCCGTCTTCGAGCCCTTTGCCGAGCTTGATCTACGCGAACAACCCGTTCCGCTCGTCGACGCTGTGCCCGCACGCTGTCAGCGATGTCGATCATATATCAATCCTTGTTGTCAGTGGCTTGCTGGAGGCGCAAAATGGAAATGCAATCTATGCGCGCATGAAACCGATGGAACGGCTTTTCATTTCAGTCGAATTTGGCGCGGAATCCTCCAGAAGGATATGCCTTCGCGCCCATTTCGACAGCGATTTATCCACATCTCACCATTTCCCAGTTCTACCGGAATACTTTTGCGCGCTAGACGGTGGCGGCCATCGCCTAGATTATGCAGCGCCCGGAACTCCTCAAGAGCACAGTTGACTTCAAAGTATCAGAGGATTACCGGGCATCCAATCCACACACCGGACTGACAAGGCCCTACTTCTCCATCGAGCCACCAGCGACTGGGGCACGGGAACCACAGCCTTTGAACTACGTCTTTGACTTCGACGTATCGCATGGCGCTGTCCAGTCTGGCGCACTCGCCACCGCCTGTGGGGAGCTCATGGACATTCTGTTCGGCAACGACGCGTGTTTTCCTCCACCCAGCCAGCTCGCCATCTTCACTTACGACAAGGCCATCCACTTTTACGATCTTACTCTGATGTGCCGTCTATGCGAGTCGTAGCGGACCTCGATGAAGTGTTCATCCCATTCCACCACGGCCTCTTCGTGTCGCCAGCTGACCGCGCGGAGTCGATTTCAACACTACTCCGCAGTCTGCCTCAACGATTCGCCGACTCCTACCTCCTGGAATCTGCCTTGTATTCGGCTCTGCGTGTCTGTCAGGCGACCTTGGTGAGCAACTTGCACTGGCTTGGGCACCGACTTAACCTAGCACAAGGCAGGACGTGGTGGCCATGTCGTTCTTTTTCAAAAACTACTTCCTCAAGCCGGCGATGGCGCCTTGCCAGGCAAGTGGGCAGAGTCGGAATTCTACGATACCGACAAGGAGAAGACGCTATACAAGCCTCGCGATCCGGCTTGGACACGCGGACACGTATAGGGGAGGAATGCGCTGAAGAAGGCATTAGGTTGTGCACCCTCTTGCCAGCCACTGCTCAAGAGGATCTCACCAAGTACCTTGCCGCGCTGGTGGATCACCGGTAGATCACCGGCATCATTACCTCCACGATCCTAGCTATGTTATCGTCTGACAAGCGGCCGTCACACATCAAAGCAGCACCTTCCCGTTCCCGACATTCGCTACTTAGGATCGTTACTCCAGGCGACGATGCTCCAGCCTTGTGTG